>JBBPDJ010000001.1:13722434-13758260 GCA_037974625.1 Cucumis cinereus | reverse complement strand
TAAAATACATCTGCAGATCTCCCTAAAAAATAGAGAATAAATCGGTATCCCTAACAAACATGATAATTCGTTTATTACTCAAACTTTTTAAAAAAAGAATCAAACCTTTGAAGCTTCCGCAAATACCAAATACTCTGTATACAAAAAAAACTGAAATACAACAAATCAGGGGTAAAAAAGAAAATTGTAGAACGTGATTTCCGTCCCCTTTCATCTTTTAATCCCAAATTTTTGCTAAAAATCAAAATGACACTCTAAATTTTGTTATTCCCTCCAATTCCCCTAGAATGTATACCTAAAAAGGATGCATTTTGGCATATCGGTTAAGTAAAGAGTTGGAGTGGGCTTAAAACAATGGGCTTGTTTTTTGGTCGACTTGGTGATAGTGTGTGAACTCTTGGCCCAAGGTAAGCTTTTTCATACCTTTTCAGGGTGAGCATCGGTAAGTCGGAGTCTGACTTTTTCAGTTAAATTGTCAACAAACTAATGATTTGGTAAATATTTAAACCGACTTTGACCGTCAAAAAGTAAAATTTAGTCGATTGGTTGGTAATTTTTTTTCTCGAATTTTTTCAAATTGACACTAGTTTCGATTTGGTAGCTTGACTCAGTTTTTCAGTATGTCATACCCATCTCTAATTATAGAGAAACTAGATTGTATAGCATCATTTGAAGTTTCATTTGAGATTTTGGCAAATATAGCAAAAACTTACTGACTATTAGCAATAAACCGCTATAGATCATAATAGGCTACTATCTAGGTCTATCTATACTGTAATGTTTTGTTATATTTGTAAATATTTTTAGTTGCTCTACTATTTAAAACAATATCCCTCGTCAATATCTCATTTAAAATTTATTAAAACACACATTTTTCAGTATCCAAATGTTCAGATATTTTAAAAACTAATCAAATTATGGATCGGTTTGAAATATTTTTAAAATTACTATTTATTATTTCACTTAAGAAACACTTTTAAGTATTTAAAATTTATCGACAATGATGAATGGATAATCATCTCCAAGTTTGCCTTCACTTATTGGCACGTTGTTAACGTTAATGTTGTTTATATATACGTGTGTGAATGCATGTATATATGAGAAAAATATTATCGTCTTTTTTTTTTGTCAAAAATAACAAAATGAACAAAATATTTATACTTTCGTAAGTGCATTTTTTTTCTATTAAGTGTAAACAATTTGTTCTTTTTTTAAATCATTTCTTTTTATATTTTAGTCGATTATATTTAAAATAATCTCATTTTATTCTTATGGACTAACATATCTAGTTTTAAACCCAAAAGAGTCCGATCTTAAAAATTAAAAATACAAACTGTTCTTAAATTAAACGTCAAATCCGACCATTAATATATTAGGTTAAGATGGTTGCAAAGTCTTCTTTTAAAAAGATGGCTACAAAGTCAAACTTTAAAGCATGTATTGATTAGATTGGGTGTTTTGTCATTCCACAAAAGCAATTTGATGTTGTTGGCTTTTAAAGTTCTATACATTGTCTCCGATGTTTGTAAAATGTTGAATTCCCCTTAATTTTTATAGTGAATGTAGAATTGGTTTTTTTAAAATTGTTTTTTTAGAAGTTTAAAAAAGTATTTTTTATACGAGTGACTTGAAAAATAAATATTAATTACTTTGATATGGTGTCATGTTTAACTAGATTTTTTATTATATGCATTTTATTTCATATATGGTTGTGATTAATTCACTGATTGTGAAATAATTGTCCTAATATATATATCATAAAAGTAATTATTATAAATGACAGAAATACTGAAAATATTAATAAAATATAGCAAACTTTCATATTATATTAAGAATATATATCGATAGAATCTGAAATTTTGGTTTATTATGTTATATTTAAAAATGACCCATATCATAAATCACTTCATTCTCTAATTAATGTGGAACTTTTTTTTGCATTTAACAAATGTACTACAATTACTATTTATTAATTTATTTACTATTTTGAGTACAAATTTACCATTTATTTAAATTTTAAAACTCAATTAATGGTATTTGAAGCACGTTGTCCTCTATTTTGAGAAAATTTAGAATTTGATCCCTATAGTTTTAATCTCTTTATTTAGAAAGATTTTATTAAACTATATGAATTATTTATGAAATTTTATTAAAATATAAGAACTAAATTAAAATTTTTGAAATCGTAAAAGGTTAATTTTTTTTTATTTTCAAATTATAGGGATTCTAACTTATTAAAATTACCACCTATCAAACTATGTGGGTGGAAATATTTCTCAATTGTCCTTCTATTCTAAGCTAATTACAAAATTCTCCACCACGAATTCTAATACCCCCACTTGTGCCAACACCCATTTGCGTTGACATACCTAATTTGGGATTACGCAATTTGCATAATTATAATTATCCTATTTATTTTAATTTAATACATATATTATATTTTCATCCAAACAATTTGTTTTTGTCCCTATAATTAAGTTTTCTGTTTCAAAAAGTCTAAAATCAAACAACATTTATTTATAACAAACAAAAATAGGAGTAATTAATTTTGAAACAATCGAAATTAATTTTGTTGGAATGATTTGAAATTGTTATATGACGTTACGAACAATCAAGTACGTGGTAGTTAGAGCCATGCAATATATAAACTCTCTCTGAAAACATTCTATCTAATAAAATTGTTTTCTTCTGTCACGTGGGTGCAGCTAACGCACTATTAGTGATAACTCTCTAGTCTAGTGAATCACGTATTTTTGTATTGATCCCTCTTTACGTTTCTTTGTATTCCTTACTAGTTAATTTTGTAACAATTTCTTCTCAAAACATATTTTCAATCACTTAAAATTAGTATGTACAATTTTGACTCTACACTTTAAAAATGTTACTGCAAATAATTAGTATATGTTCTGCTATGATTCTAAATCGATGATGATTTTAGTCATGTTTGATAATTAGTTTGTTTTTTTAAAACGAAGCATGTTTCTTCGTAATTTCTCACCATCATTTCAAGCGCTCTTGAGTAAAGAAGTTAAATTTGTAGTGAAATTCTAAAAACAAAACAAATTTTTAAAAACTATTTTTTGTTTTCCAAAATTTAACTTAGTTTTTGAAAACTTTAGTAGAAAGTTTATAACTATATTTTACCATTTTCTACAATGCACCTTGAGTTTCTTTAAAAAGAAAAACTTTATATATATACATATATATATATATATATATATATATATATATTATTAAAATTAAAATTAAAATTAAAATTAGAAAAATACTTGATAATTTAAAAACATTGGAGAAGCTAGAGAGAGCACAGTTTAAATAATAATTATTAATTTATCCAAAAAAGGTGGTTTTAGAAAAATGGATATTGTTTCATAAGAATCTATGACTTGCATCACTTTATTTGAAATATTAATTTAATTTTATCTTATTATAAATTAAAATAATGCAAAGTAAAACATACTTTAAAAGAAAGTCACATTTAGCCTGTGAAATATGGACACAACCTTTGTGTAATATGTAAGGTCACAAACCAAAGCAATTGCATTATCATTACCCTAATGCCCATATTTCTATATTAGCATTTCTTTTCTAAGGGATAAGGTTGGACTTTGATTGTAACACACAACAAATTATATTGCCCACTATATATGCTCATACTTTGCCAAACTATTATTCTAAACCAATTATTTATATATACAGATTATTATTTTTTATATTTTTTCAACCCATTTTGTAAATTTTGTAGTTTGTGTAAAAAATGTTCATAAACTTTAAAAAAATATTTTAAAAATACTTTTACTGTTAGATTTGGATTAAAATCGTTAATGTTTAGTGTGTTTTAATAGTCAAATACATTTTTTTATTTGAGTAATTTTTTTAATATGCTTTAACGATAAATTTTTATTTTGAAATTTTGTAAAATTTTATATTTTAACTTAATTTTTTTAGTTTTTATTTTGAAGGTTGAAAATTTGGTGTAAAAATTGGATCAATAAGAATTTTTTATTTTAATTTATTTATCTTTTTTCTGAGTTCAGGGTATCTACAAAAACTTTCAATAATTTAAAAAAATAAATAAATAAAATTTTAACAACTAACAATAAGGTGTTTTTTTAAAGTTTAAAGACATTTTTTAACTTAAAAAAAAAAACGCAACCTAAAAAATAGTTTAAAATGAATTATTATTATATAAGAAAAAAAAAAGGGCAAATTGGATGGTAGGCAAAGCATCAGCAAATGAAGCCAAATTTAGGAGGGTAATTGCGGTTTAGAACCACAAGAATTTTTAATTTGAAGTTAAGCCAAGCTTAATTGAAAAAGGTAATATAACAAATTACTTTATTTATTTTAAATGTATATTGTTATTATTATTTAAAAAAAAAACAGTCGAAATGGGATCTGATGTTTCCAAAAAAAAAAAAAAAAAGTTGTATCACGATGATGTACAATGCTATAAATTAACTAATCCAATATAGTTTTTTTTAATGCAAAGTATATATAAGTGTAATATGAGTATAGCTCTAAATTGATTGAAATATAAAATTTTAATTTTAATTGCACTCCCAAATAAATTGTACTAAAATGAAAATAATCGTTACGAGCATCACAACTCATTCAAATAAATTATCTTTTCATTCGTATATGATTTAAAATTTTGAAACATTAGTACAATTCAAGTAAATTTCTAGTAAAGTAGAATAATATTTGTTCAAAATTTAATAGTTAGAGTACATAAATTATGAAAATAAAATAGTTTTTTTTTAAGAAAAAATAAAAAACAAAATATTTATAATAAATATACTAAAAAACAAAAATTTACTACACAGTTTTACTACGAAACGTAATTATTTAATTAATTTTACCATTGTTTACCTTTCTCCAACTTAAAACTAAAACATAATCCAAAATATAATTTAACTCAAAATTATTTAATATCATTTGAAAGTCAAAATACGAGAATTTTTCAAAAGACATAAATGCAAGGATAAAATTGTCAAATTGTTTTTGTGAATGAAATGACTAATAGAATAAATAAATATATATATATGTGTGGGTATGTTTCAAAAAATATCTACAGATAAAAATATCTATAGATATAAATATCCAATGAATTATTTTGCATTTTTTGAAATTAAAAAAAAAAAGAAATTGAATTATTTTGTATTATGTATTTATGTTTGTGAAAAAGTGGGGAATTTGAAAGAGATAAGGAAATGATGTTAAATCTGATTTTACTCAACGTGGGAATGGGATGGTGTCAGTTACGACAACATGTTTTGTGTGCTACAATCCATTTATTATTATTATTATTATTATTTTCATTTCCATTATTTATTTTAATTATGAAATAATATTAATTTTTTGTTTTAATTCAACTCTTGAGTTGGTTGGTATCAATAAAATTCACAACCTTATAATTTATCAAATTTCTGTAATTGTGTTAAACGGAGTGTAAACTGTAATAAGTGAATCAATGTATACTGTTTATTAAGATTAACTTTGAAAGATATGTTGATTTTTTTTAATGTCGTTCTATCAGAAAAATTCAAGAATATAGTTGTGCATAGATGATTTTCAAAGATAATCGTAACTAAGAGCCAAAATGAATTTACTCGAGAAAGTTTAGAGGTTGAATCGATAAAGTTAATTATAAGTATCAGACGATGTTTTATCAAAATGGAATGTAATGGAGGTATGGTTTGTGATATTATTATTAGATTAATGTTTTATTTTATACAACTGCCAAAATTGATAAATAAACGTTTCTCTAAATTTAATGATCAAACAAAATTCATCCTTTAATTTTCTTACTTCAATTGAAAATTCGATCAAAGTCACACATTATGTAGATTAAAGAAATATTATTACGAACATATAAGTTTGAACAATCATTCTTTATAGTATGAGATATTTTGATAAAACCAAAAGTGCGTAATGACATTGTATAATTGTACATGTATATGCATTAAACTATTTCTTTGTAGTGATATCAAAATTACGTTGGCCTTCTATAAGTGGGGTGCTTCCTTCATAGTTAAAATGGACTATGCTCAAAAGTAAAACACGAAATAATAAACTATCACGATTAAGATAGTCGTTACACTTAAAGTTGTGTACCATAATCCATCGATAGAGATATGTTTGAACATACAATCACATAATTTTCTCGTTAAATTTTGATTCATCTGATCCAAATTTATAGCTTCATCCCAAAGAGTTCATGTTAGTGTTAGTTTGGAAATGGTTTACCAACCCAATAATATAATAGATCCAACTTCTAAATTAAGCATAATTAATAAACTAAAAAAGAGAGAATCTAATTCTCTTTTCCCTTCTCAAGCCACCAATAACATGTTTATAGCAATCATTATATCCTTTTGACTCTACCCACCTTTGTTAAATAATTAAAACAATAATAACTTAGAAATTTTAGATTCTCAAGTTACATACATACAAATGTTATAGGGATTATGGAGTGATTTTAATATCAGAATAAGTTAGCAAAAATTATTGTTAAAGTATAGTGGTATCTGTCATTATACCCTTAAATGGAGACCTTAAACTTACACAACGGTAGAAGAAATTATAATGATATAAGTTTGAGGATTCATTTTTTATTATTCATGAGTCGAAAGTCTAATTAATTTAACGTTAAGATTCTTATCTATCCATTGATTAGACTAAACAACAAACACTCCTAATGAATAATTACTTTTTGCTATTGTTAATTTAATGTTACTAATTAATTTTGTTTTAGTGTATTCTATTCAATAAAGCACTAAATTTTTAATTTCGTGTAAAATAAATTTGTGATTTAAAGAAAAATGTCGAATAATTAGGCACAAAATTAAAAGCTAATCAAAACTTAATATACACAAATTAATGTTTAAGAATTTAATAGACATTAAACAATTTAAGCTCTTATAAATCGGTACCTAAGTTTTCCTTAAAAAAATACTTCAAATTAATTTTGTATCAATTAATTTAATTAACTATTACATGTTTCGACATAAATTAGTAATGTGTTTCGACATAAATAATTCTTATTCTTATTAAAAATCGTACCATCATATTTATTATGGCATTATGAATATGATATTTGATCAATGTTCCTAATCCATGTGACTAAATCCGACATAACCTTAATTTTTATATGGAATTATAGATAAAGGGAGACAAAGTTAAATCAAGTAATAAAATATCATTAAACAAAATAATATATAAAATTACTTCTAACAAAGTATAAACTATAGGAAATCATAGCCTTATCCAACAATAATTTAAGCTAAATAATTAAATCAGTAATACAATTTAAAACGTATCTAACTCTTTTATTGAAAATCGACTTAAATATCATTCACTATAATTTGTCATCAACAAATTTTGTGTACAACAAGTAAAGATTCAAATTTCTGATATTAAAAAGCAAAAATAAATGTTTTAATTGTTTGACGGTACTAAAGTTGACAAATTACTTAATTATGCAATAAATATAAGGCTAGTTCAAATTTATTAGTTTAATTCATTGAAATTAAAGATTTAAGTTGAAAATTAATACAAGGAATTAAGTAAATGATTAAGAAAAACAACATAGTTTAATTATCAAGGAATCCTCATAGAATAGAATTTAACGGACAATAGAGGGACACGTCACCAGAAATCATTGAGTATTTAATTAAAAATTCGTATTAGTTTAATAATTGTCAGAAAAAGTACAATAAAATAAACAAACAAACAAATAATAAATAAATCAAAAGAAAAAGAAAAAAAGAATCGGCGTTGCATGAAGGCAACGATGCTCCGCCGCATTTTATTTTATTATTATTTTTATTTATAAAAGAATTATAGTTGGCCTTTGGAAGCCACCTTGGACCCTTCTCCCAAGGGTCATATTTATTTTTCCTTTTTCTAAAAAAAATACTAAATTAATAAAAAAAAGTTACATTACTATTTTTTACAAAACATTTCAAATATAAAAAAATAAATAATATTTACAAAATAAATCTAGTTTAAAGCGAGGAAACATGTTAGAGTAATTTAATTATTAAATTAATATGTTAATCTTTTACTATTGTAACATATATAATGCAATAGTTTTTATTAAATGTTTTAAAGTGTGAAATGATAAATTGTTTCATCATATTAATTATTACTTTTATTCAATTAAATTTTTTGTTTTTAATATTTTTTAAAATTTTATGAATTAAATTTTTTAATAATATAAATGTACATATTTATTTTGTTTTTCTTCAATGTACTAATGCAAACGGATGCATCCTAGCTATCTTGATGAGGCACATCCCATCAACATTAAATGTACTAAGTCGTCTAAGATTTCACTCGAAAAGTCACAACCACTCGACAAAAGGTAATATGAGAACTTATGAAAAAGGTAAAGATAAAAATGACATGTAAAAATTCTCCCTACATAACCTCTTTTAACATAGTAGAGATTTTTACCATTTTTCTTTTAGATGCGACATGATTTATTTAGATATAACATAAAAGATATGACCAACTAGAGTTTATTAAAGAAAATGTATCCATCACTCACCAATAATGCCAAACCACATAAAAAAAATATCTTTAGATGTCATCTCACCCTCACCTCATATAAAATAAATATTTTTAATTTTTATTTTGTTCCAATATTAAAATATAATTTCCATACTTTTAGAATTTTTATTTCTTAAAATTATTTTGATAAACATATCTCTAATATTTAATGTCTTCCACTCTCTCTAAATTTTAGAACCATATTTACATTATTTATTTTTTTTTCCTAAAAAAATCCATAATATTATTTAAATTTTTATATAAATTAAGTTGGAACTAATAACAAAATCAATTAATTAAAAACATTTTTAATAAAATAATTAAAAAGCTAAATTTGTACTTTTAGAAGTACACGCATTGAATGGAAAGTCAAAATACAAAAAAATCAAAATGTACTTAAAAATTAAGACGAGTGCAATTGTTTTTGTTTTCATTTTTGCTCTGACTTTAAATAAAATAACATATAAAAGATTATCTGACTATTATCATTATTATTTAGATAAATTATTTTGGTTCAATGTTTTTAAATAAAATATTTTAAAAAATGACATTTTCTTTACTATATGTGAAAAAATAACAATCTTTTACTTCGAAATTAATAATACAAATATTATACCCATTACATTATGTTTATTTTAATTTTATAAATTGTTAAGAGTGTTAGAAAACACTTTTTTAATTCTTAAACTTTCATATAAGTAACAATTTGGCCTATAAATTTGATTTGTAACGATTAAATCTCTGAACTTTTAATTTTATATCGATTTAGTCCCTAAACCTAAGTATGTAACAATTTAGTCCTTGTATTTTTAAATTTGTAACAATATAATCCCAACGATAAACAAATTTCATCACAGTTTGATGCCATTTTTCACTATTTTATGATGTACAATACATTTGTATTTTATAAAATTATTGAGCCCCCGATTAGTTTTATCAATTTATTTATGCAAGAAATCTAATTAAATTTTCACATTTATTTTTGCAATAGGAACTAAATTGTTACACAATAAATTTTAGGGATGGCGTATTTACAAAATTGAAAGTTTAGAGACTAAACGTGTGTGTGAGAGTGATAATTTAAGTAGTGATTTTAGAAAAATAAAAAAGATTTAGGTACAATTGATTTTGTAAAATTGATTTCTAAACAATCAAATTTATGTTTGATAACAAACTCTTAAAAGTGATTTTGATATGTTTAAATTGATTTTCAATCATCATGTTTGATACCAAAAATGTTTTTAAAACTATCAAATTTTAAAAAAGTGTATTTTGAGTATTCAAAAACTATATAAAATTAGATAGTGATTCTCTTTTAATCATTTTTCAATAATCACTAGAAATCTGATACTCCAAAATTCAATTTATTTAGGTTGTTAAACACCATATTTTTGTACAAAAGTGATTTTGGCTATGACAAAATCACTATCAAACATACTCTAAATTTTTATTTTAACGAAAGTTAAGAGATCAAAAATGATTTTTAACTCAAAATAATAAAAGGTAAATTAACATTTATAATGATTTTAACAATTAAGATGTGTGGTAAATGAAAAAAACAAGTGTAGACAAAAAGAAAAAAGAAATGATAGGAAGAAAAGGAAAGTAATTGAATAAAAAAAAGGTTGAATAGGTATTTGATTTTTCTAATGTGAGATATGATTAATGAATGTGCAACTTGGATTATTATGTGCAATTTGACTTCAAATTAACAATTACTCATTATTATCACACGAAATCCACATCACATTCATCCCTTCAATTTCTGCCCATTTAATTTTATTATATATAGAATCAACGCCAATTATATAACTAAAACCAAATTTATATTTATTATTATTATATAAAGATAATATATATATAAAAAATATTTACAAAATATAGTAAAATTATAGATTCTATTAATAATAAATACTAATAAACACTTCTATGGTATCGTGCAATGCATGGCCGAACTAAATTACGAATTTCAAGTCACGAGACCTTTGAATTTTAGACAACTCAAAATAAAATAAAAAAAATTAATTAATTATTTATTTATTTGTTGTTGAGGTTTAAAATAAATAGATAAATAAATAAAAAAAAAGGAAGATGCATTGAATGTATAGCATAGGGAGAAATGCGGGGTACTCAAAAAGCAACCAATATCTCACAGGACACAGCCTGTGCCCTATCAAATGCTTCCTTCCAAATTACATCCATTTTAATTTTACATCTCTAAATTTCATATTTTTTTTAATTTAACCTTCAATTATTATTGTTTTGATTTTTATTAGATTGTAAAGTTATAACTTTGTATTTTAACACTAACCTAATTAGAAGTTTAAAAAATTATATTAATTTAGCATTTGTTTTAATTATACATAATTTTTTTTTTATCTTCAAAATTATCTCTATTTTCCAATTTTCAGGTTAAGTCCAAATCTTAAGACGTGTAGTTAAATGCACAATCAAATTAGGAAATACATGTATTAAATAGAAAACATGTCATACACTAAATAAGGTAATAATAAGAAAAACTTGTGATGTTTAAAATTTTGAATCTCTTACAAATTAGGTCTAAAAACAAAAGAATGTTTGGACGTCATATTAACCATTTTCATTTTTTTCTTCCGTTTTTTAACTTTTGTTTATTATAAACAAAAATTATATACGTTTATTAATTGATTTTGTTTTATGTTTCTGAAAAACAAAATGTATTTTTTAAAAGTTTTTTAATTTTTTTTTATAATTTTAAAATCAAGTTTCTTGTTTAAAAAACAAAAAAAAAAAAAGAGTCTGTTATCAAACAAATCTAATTTTTTAAAAGAAAAAAAAAACAGAAAACAAATGGATTATCAAACAGAATTCTTACTTATCATTTTTATGCATTTCATTAAAAACATCAATCATAGTTTGTCACAAACAAGGTTCTTCTTACATCTTTCTTATAATTTTTAATTATTTTTATTTGTTAACTTTTTTTACATACTATGAGATTAAGATGAATATATAAAAATAAGTTAAATAATAAACTATAACCTCTCAAGATTCCTTTTTTTTTTTTTTTTTTTTTGTATTTCTCTGTCCCTACCTAGTAGACAAGAACAAAAACACCAAGTCACCAAGTGATTATTTAATAATATGTGACCAATTGAGAACAATTCAAATTGACCACAACCACCATGTATGCCACTTCAAATTATTTAATTTACATTTGTCATCATAAACTATTAAATAAAATTTTAAAAATTACAATTTTAACTTTACACTTTAATAAAATTGGACCATTTAAACCCTAAATAAATTAAACAATTTTAAATATATATATATAAAGGTTTAAATAGGGTAATAAAAAATAAAAAAGTTGTAATTTTGTGATGATGTTTCAAAGAAAAAGCGGTTAGATTCACTCAACACGGACCATTTGTTGACCCAGCTGGTTTTCTCATCAAACTTCAACGGAACATTTCTTTCACAAAGAAACTTCAAAGAAAGCAAAACTCTCCAACCCGCCGCCTCCCATCACTGTCTCTCCACTCGCCACGTGTGCGGCCACGATTCCCCGCACTTCCCGCCTACTTTGACACTTCCCATTTCCTAACCCTAACAAAAACGCCTCTATATAAACCCCCCTCTCCCCCCTTCTTCTTCCCTCATCTCCATTTTCAAATAACAAACTTCTCCATTCAGCTCGACCCACTTCCTCTCTCATCTACCGCTGCTGTGGAGGATTTTCTCGAGAAACAAACAACGTTTCAAGAATCTTTTCTCCGCTAGCAGCGTTTTCATATCCAATGGCTCGCTCTTTCTCCAACGTTAAGATCCTCTCCGCTGCTGTTTCCGATGGATTCTCCTCCCTTCTCAGCAGGTACTTTTAGTTCTTTTTTTTTTGCTGGATCTCTCTGTTTTGATCTGTATGTGTTTTTGTTGTTAATGTTTGTTTTTATGTGTTTTAGTCGTGGTTATGCGGCGGCAGCGGGTTCTCAAGGAGTTGCGTCGAGTGCGGTGAGAGGAGCAAGTGTTGCGGCGGCGAGGAACAGTAGTCTGTTGAAGAAATCGGGAGAAGAGAAGGTTGTTGGAACTGAGAAGGTTTCTTGGGTGCCGGATCCTGTCACGGGGTATTACCGACCGGAGAACCGATGCGATGAGATCGATGTTGCCGAACTCCGATCGATTCTTCTTAAAAACAAGAACTAAAAAGAACTATTTCCGAAAGGAATTTATATTAAGAAAAAACCTAAACCGAAAAGAGGCCTTCGGGCTTCTGATCGAGATTGAAAGAGGATTGGATCGGGCTTGAGTGTGGAATTTGTGAAGCAATTTGGGGGTTTAGAACAGGCTCTACGGCGAATAGCGGTTAGAGCTTCAATGGACGGTGTGTTTCCAATTCCTGTTTAGATGTTAAGTTTGTTTACTATACTCTGTTTTTTTTAGGAATTTGAATGTGTTTCGGTTTACTGTAATCTTGAAATACTATTACACAATGAATGAATATAGGCAGTAGCCTTTGGTTATTCTGTTGTTGGTTCTTTGGAATTACTTTTTCCTTTTCATTTCTTGTGTGATGAAACGAATCAAGGTCTGAAAAGAGTGCTTTAATGGCGGAAATTGTGGGGATGAGAAATTCAAACTGGGAAACTTTGCATATTCTGAGGGGGTTGTGTAAAGTCATTTGTGGAAACGGTGTTTTTGGTTTCTTTCCTAATATGAAACGGTTTTTCTGCTTTTTCAACTGTTGATGGCTTTAGATGGATGGGATGTATGATCCAAAGAGGAGTTTCCTTTCTTTTCTTTCTCATGCATGTGAGAGTTATTGCCAAGACTTTTATTTTACTCTACATAATTCGAAAAAAAATATAATTTTCCAATAACTTATTTATTTTTTTAAATATAGCAAAATTTATCCAAAATATTTATAAAATAAAATAAAATATTATAATTAGATTGATTATTTTAAACCTTAGGCTACTATAAATACTTGTTTGCATTTGTAGATTAGTATAGTTCGAGTTGCCCTCGATTTTATGTTCCTTACATATAATATATATATAATTGAAATTATACCAAATATCAAAAGATAACCTAGTGGTTAAACTCAGCAAAATTTCTAGATCCGTCATGTTATTTAAAATAATTTTTAAAAATTAATTATACCTATCAAATTGTTTAATTATAATTTCTAAAGGAAGATGTATCAAAATTTGCTTACATCATTTTGTAAATATTAGTCTTTTTTGATAAAGATGGGTGGAGAATAAGGTATACAAAATATTGTTCACTCAAGATAAAAATTGCCAAAAAAAAAATAGCTTGGAATGTGACACAATACAATTTTGGCCTAATTAATATTGTTATTATTCTTTGGTTAAAATATTGGTCCCAACATCCTCAAATAAATAAAAAAAAAAAGGTCTTAGTTTGTTCAATTTTGTCTATTATCCAATTTTTAGTTGTCCTACCTTTAATAAATTTTAATTTAATCCTTCCATTACAATTTTTTTATTAAATTAATTAAATAATAATATTTTTCATGAAAAAAATGCATGTTAAAACGAGCATATATCGAAAGTATACAGACTAAAATTAAATAAATTTTAACCTTATATTATTATAAGGAAAAAAACATCAAGTTCGAAATGCATATAAATTGTCAAAGCGAGTATAACTAATAACTTAGTTGATACGAGTATTATGGTTCGAATCACCCTATATACTCAAAAAAATTATAGGGTTGAAAATTTAGGATTTAATATTATAGATCAATTATGTTCAAAATCTTTTTTTTTTTCTGATAAAACGAGCAGATATCAATTAACATAAGATGTCTTGTCCAACTAAAAATTGCAACAACTTTGAAAAATTTGGGTCAAAACATTTTTCTTAGTATTATTATGAGAGACTTAAATTTTGTTATTATTGGCTAGTTAAATCTACCAAAATATCTCAACAATAAATGATGAGGACAAAACTAATAAGAATGGACAAATTTGTAGGGACCGAAATAGTGATTTAGCTACTAAATTTAATTATTACAAGTCCAATTAAATTTAGTTTTTGGGACTAGAATTATTTTTATTTAATTACTCACATATTATACAAATTATATATTCAAAATTCTTAACATCAAATCCTTTAAAAAGTATTTTTTGTGAGTTCTAACACATTAGGGTAAATACTCGAGCCAACAAGAGATTAACTCAACTGAGACTTGTCTGTACTGAGAATCAAGAGGTTTCAGGTTCAAATTCCTACTTCTAACTTGCGCAAAAAAAGAGAGAGTGAATACTCGAATATTTGACATTTTGTTTGAGATATAACTATTTTATTTTGGATAATATGTGATGTAGAGAATCAAACCTTAAACTTCGAATTAATAGTACAAATTCATACCTGTTGATCTGTGCTCTCACAACATTTATGTGAAAGTGACGGAAATCAAATATCAAATTAAAAAGGGATACAATAGCCACTTATATTAGATTTATAATTCACAATAAACTCAAATGAAAATGTATGGAAGAGATGAAGAAAGGGTATAAAACACAAGATACTATCTTAAGACAAACAAAACAAAGATCACATGAATTGGTTCTTGAAAACATGGAAATAAAATATTATGATATTTAAAAAAGCAATATATTTGAAATGGGAAGTGATATTATGTGGTGGGTGTACATTGGTTCACATACACCTCTTACTTGATTATCATTGGTGGTCATACACGTGGCAAAATCATAGTGGCCAAACATTCCATGAACTTGGTTCTCCTTCATGGCGACCACATACAGAGGCGGGCTTGCTTTTAAAGTTGATATCTTTCTCATTTTTCATTTCATTAATTGTCTAATTAATAAATACATTTTGTGATTTGGAATAATTGAAGAGAGAGTAGTAGGTGGAGATTCTAAAATATTTGGTTCAAATTCTTCTTATTTGGTTCAAAGAGTTTGTGGGTCCTATCATTAAAAAAAATCAAATTTATATCTTATCAGCTTCACAATTCCTTAAATTTCATTCATATTTTTATTACAATAATTGTGGAGATGAGGGATTTAGTCTCCCACTTATAGGATGGAGGTCATGGTAAATTGTTGTTGATCTCGGTTTAATTTAACACTTCTCACTATTCTACTTCTTACTCCAAACGTTCATGAAAAAGTATAGGACAAAGTGCAAAACTACCAATAAAGTATGGTGGTAATGTTGCAATTACATCTTCACATTATAAATTGAAAAAATTGAGTCCTTAAACACATTTCTACTGTGTTGAGTTTGACAACAATTGATGTCAGGGACGTTTCTGATGCTTGAAGTTGTAGGGTGCTAGTTTGGCCTTGGCTATTTTATTTCCTGATTGGTATATATTTATCAGCTTGGTTGGACGACCCTAACCCTAAAGCATTGAGATTTCCCTTTTGAGGCACACACTCTCCTATACTCTTGTTCCAATATCCTATGTGCTTGGACCTTGGCATAGACATCCCTCAATAGGTCACTAGGTTTCAGAATCTCAAAATTTACCTAGGGACTAAATTGAAACAAAACTTAAACCTCAAGGGTAAAATTGCAATATGTTAAAAATTTTGAGACTAAATTGAAATCAAACTCAAAACTTGCAACATTTTGAAAGCTAGAAACCAGATAAGATTCAAACTCTGTTTTTTTTTTTTGGAAAGAAAAGTGTAATATCTATAATTTTATTTTTTTCTTGAAAAGAAGAAAAGCATAATCTAAATTTATGAAGAAAGTGAATCACAACATTTAAAACTAAGCACACAAGCAATAGCCTATCAACATCAACTTTATTATGAGCCAAAATTACAAAACACACAACTTTGATAGATTAAAGATTATGCAAAAAAAAGCAAATAATATAATATCCTCTAAATCACCATTAACCCAACTAATGGCTATGTCTGTATTTATTTATTTATTATTATTTGGGTGAAAAACAGAAGAAATATGTAATTCTATAATAATATTAAAAAAAAAAAAATTCCTAACCAAATAAATTATTATTATAAGGGGAAAGAGACCACAATAATCTATAGTTATTAAATTAAAGGAATATTATGCTTCTTTTTCCACAATTGTAATATTTTACCCTTTTACTTCACAAATAATTATTCTATTTAATAACAAAAAATGTGTTTTCACTTTCTAAATTACAAGAAAAAGAATATTATTGTTTGTACATTCCATTTGATAAGAAGAAATGTAATTTTGGATAAATTATAATAAATATCCTTCAGACTTTTACCTTATTAAAAAAATATATCACTACATTTTTAAAAGTTGTAGATATTCAAACTTTTTCCACCACGCTACTTTATATCTCAATTATGTCGAAAATTTTAAAAAATTTCTACTCTACGAGTATTTTTGAAACATTTATGAAAATTAAGAGATAATATTGCTACTTTTGAAAAAGTAGGAAATAAGATGTCTTCAAATGTGTTTTACATTTTGTTAGAGACGGGAACAAAACTCATATCAGTGAAAAAATATCATCCGTGAATTTTCTTTATTGGAATTATCTGCCGGTAAAAAACACACATACCCAAGAAAAATAAAATCAATTTTATTTGTTCTCGAGATGGATAGTGCAAAGTTTGACCCTATTAAACTATGCCCATATTAAACCTAGGAGGAACCAACCTCTCGACCTATGCTGATTTTGGTTCAATAAATATATCAAACCCAAGGTCACTTTTCCCATCAATTAACACATTGTTTATATCATTTACCTTCCTTTTCCAATTTGAATTTATTTACCATAATTGTAATGGTAATGTTATGTTATTTAAATTAAAATAAAAAAGATAAAAAAATTATGATATATATGCATGATGAGAGGGTAAAACGATATGAAAAAAAAAAACAAAAAAAAAACTTTAAATTCCTACCTAATTCCAACATCCATTTGAACCCAATATCTTTCGAGCTTCAAATCAAGAGATTCATACCATTTTTTTTTCATATCAACAATGACAAGAAAAACCATGAATTCAAGCTGATGAAACAAGAGATTTAGTTTTAATGTTTTTGACTTTCCGACCATTGCAATCGACTCCGCACCCGCCTGGTGGACACTCGGAGAAATTATCAACAGGAAACGATGCCGTAGCCATTCCGATCGAGAATTGTAGATCGTCGCCATTTCTCACCACCTCCACAATGTTAACCCAAAAGCACATAAACTTCACACTCACCCCTTTTAAATTTGTTAATCTATTCCTTGAAATGTTTCCACTAATAGTGGATTTGTATTTCAATTCATATGACTCATCTGGTGAGAAATGACATGATCGTTTCAAATGAGCCTCAAATTTTCCAGTAGTTCGATCTAACTTGCAACCCACAACACCTTCGGGAAGAAGACCTATTGGAAAGTTGAATTCTCGAAGAATGTCATACACCGACGGGGCTTCGCCGTTGCTCGTGGAGGGTGAGGCGCCGACGGTGGGAGACATTAGAGATGTTGAAGGAATTGGGGCAAGGATGGCTATGACTAATGGCTAATGGCTAAGTCTATGAGAGAATTGATGGGGGAAAAATAGGTTTTTGTTTTTGTTAGTTTGTTCTAAAAATAGGTTGACCCAATGTCTCCCATTTTCCCGCGCTGTGTTTTGTTTTCCCAACATTTTTCGGAGAAAATGAAGTGGAAATGTTAAGGTTGACAACAAAGATTCTAAAGTTAATTAAAAAAAAGAGAAAAAGCAGTAGCTTGGCCGTACAAAATAGGTTAAAGGTAAAAGTTCTGACTCACCACCTAAACAGAAAATAAATAACTATGAAACGTTTGGTGTGTATGTTCGGAATTAAATGACTAAGAATTAAATGCGTGTGAGCTTTTTTTTATGGGGTTCTGATGTCTGAGAATTACAAGTGTTTGTGTTTGGGATAAATGATTTGAAAATATGAGTTTCTGATGCATTTGTTTGGAGTGTTGGTTTTGAATTCCTAGGTTTAGTTAATCTGTTTAGTTATTAATTTTTTTTTTGTGAATTGTACTTCTTAAATTTTATAATGTATCAAATTTTTAATTCAATTTTTTTCTCCATATTTTGTGTAACTAATTCAATTTCTTTACTCTATCGATTTTCACGCCAATAATGTAAAAACAAGAAATTTTAACATTCAATAACAATAGAAGAATGAGAAAATATATTTTGAAAATATTATTGTGATTAAATCAAAGACGTATTTGGAATGACATAGAAAAAAAGGTTTTTCAAAATTTCATTTTTATTAAATTTTTTGAAGGTTGGCGACGGTGGACGGGGTTGGTGGTCGGAAGTTCGTCGACAGAGTTGTCGAAAATGGCACCCAGTGGTCAACCAACAATGGTCACTAGGGGTGGTGTCTGGAGTTGGCTAACTAATTTTCTAGATTGAATTAGGAAAAAAAAGAAAAAGAGAAGGTAATCTATGGGCTTGAATACTGTTTACTATTCAAACCCATGAGAAAGAGTGTAAGAAGCCTGACTTTCTAAACCCTTGGCTTCCTAAACTTTTGCCCCAACAAGGGTTGAGCTTAGGATGTCTAACTCATCCAATCCTACATATGACTGTTTTTTACTGTTATGACTAATATGTGCATCCTCAGTCTACAATTATGTCTGATATGTGTTCTTACGAGATCATTGAGATTGCTATGTTATGATTGATATGTGCACCCTCAACGATAAAAATGGTCGTCGATCGATGGTGAAGACAGCCAACAGTCACCAATGATTAAGATGATTGGTTGGTCGCTGACCGTTATGACAATAAGTCACCAAGGGTCATGGCTATGGGTCATTGACGATCGTTTGTTAATAGACATCACGATCGATAATTAATGATAAGAATTTAGTCGTCGACGATCAAGATGTTCACCAGATGACAATGACGTCCAAAGTTTATCACCAACGATCAAGACAATCAATCACCTATGGTCAAGACGGTCGATAGTCGACGATTAAGACAATCTAGAGCCGACGATCAAGATGATTTAGAGCTGACAGTCACCGATCGATCGTCTTGATCCACGGTCATGACAACCAATTACTTTTATTCTTCAAATATAGTTTAATTAAAAATTTATAATTTTTCAATAATTGAGTTTAAGATTAAAATACTAATTTATTTCAATTTGAAGTCAGTAAATTATGATTAAAAAAATCCAACTTTTAAAATTAATTAAAGTGACAAAAGTCTATAAAAATTTTATTTCAAAACCCAGTAAAAGAAAAATATAAAATTAATAAACAATAAATAAAATAAAATTATAACTATAGTCAAATCTCTGTTTCACAATTAAAAAAACAAATACTCTTAGAATTTTTTGTTTATTTTAAATTTAACTATATTAAGATTATTTAGATGAGACAAATTTAAACTAATTTTAAATCTAATCAATGATTAAATGCAAATATATATATATAAATTTTAATTTAAGCAATTTTTCAAAATGTGTTTAATAATATAATTTATAAACCAATATATATATATATATATATTTCACAAACTCAAGATTTAAAAATTTGTACTTCATTTTCAGGCTTCATATTCCTAGACTTAAGATTCCAAACCTACTTAAGATTTCAAACCTGCATAACAAACATCCCCCCATGTCACGATATGTTTGGTGAACAATTTGAAAAATAGAATTATACTTTATTTTTTCATATATAGAAAGTAGATTCAAAAAATAAATTTTAATTTAAGCAATTTTTCAAAATGTGTTTAATAATATAATTTATAAACCATAAGACTTCCTATAGTTACTAGTTGAATATAAACTATCGACAACTAATCATGAACTTGTTTTATGTTACAATTTTAGTACAAGGAAGATTTGTAAAATCATATAATATTAAACAACATATTATGCAATATATATTTTGATTTTAACAAAAACAATTGAGTTTATAACATTTTGCTATATCTAAAAATATTCCAATATATACTTACAAATGTTAAATAATTTTTACGTTCATCGTTAATGGTAGTCATCAAACCATGTCATATTTGTTGTTTAATAGACTAATTAATTTTAGTGTGCACAAAATTCATAAAATAAGGGATCGTTTATTTCAAACGTATTCAAGATTCGTATGGAATGAATTCAAGATTCATATGGAATGAACATCTAGATTACCACACACATTTAACGATAATGCAACATGTCTAAGCATTTAAAGACGTCTTTACCGAGGTGAGCGAAAAAACATCACAAGGGTTTTGTATATCTCACCGTTTGTTTTTATTTTTATAAAGATATTCAAATTCAAATTAGAAGTTATTTATAAACGATCTTATATTCATATATTATTTTTGTTGAGAAAAATAACATATAAAATAATTAATAAATAAGTGTAGGGACATTCTTAAAACAATATATAAGTTTAAAATATGAGATAAATATTCCAAAATAAATATTGTTATCTAAAGTGTCAAATTACATGATTAATTAAGGGTATCGAAATATTCTATAGTTGGAGGTTATAGGAGCAATATATGAGTGGAATAATACCATACTAATTACTTGGGATATGTAATTAAAAAAGAAAAGCACCAGAAATTTCGATAGTTTTAGTTCAATTCCGAAGAAAATAAGTTTTTACAACAAGTAAATTAACTAAAAACAAAATGAAAAAAATCTGCAAAAAAAAAAAAAAAAATTACAATTTTTTTTTATGGAATTATGTAGAGACTAAATTCAACAAAATTGATGAAAATGCAAAAAAAAAAAAAAAAAAAAAAAAAAAAAGCCCTGTTTTTGTGATAGATAGGCTCATGGAACACGTGTAACACGAGAATGATCAATTATTCTGCCATTCTCCAAGAACAGATGAGATGAGACAAAGAATGAATTCCAAAATTCACGTCCGACGAGGAACGATTGGCGGCTAGTAATAATTGAAAGGGAAATTGACGAACTTTACAAGAAATTTAAATCAAGTGATTTTTGGATCAAACTCACCCAAAATACAATTTTGGTAATGGATGAACCGTGGCTCATAACTGAACTCCAACGTGGGTTTCTCTAATACTACATTCACCTTCTATTTATTCAACACTTCTTCAATGGTATATGATCTTATTTCATAAACTCTACACCATTCTTAAAGGCTTCTTCAATGAATGGACTGTGATATTTCAGATCGAAAAACACACAAAAATAGTGTTGATTCTCCAAGATATAATCAAAACCATATCAGATCTCAGACTCGACATAGCTAAAATCTTTGGTTCCCATGAACATAATTGAGGATTATAACTTGGGCTCTAGCAAAAGAAAAATAGTTGGTAGATGATGACACCATTAGGTTGATGGGGTTGTCTTAGAATTTTATATCAAGATTCCAAGAATCAAGTACACTCTGGGTAGTCTAAATCATGTTTGTTTAAGAAAAGGAATTAAGAACAATTGGCTAAAAGAGCCTAAAATGATAAATCCTGAAGGATGGGAATTGATTCTAGAACATCTACCTTATACGTCTTCAATTTGAACTCTGTTAAGAATAGTCCAAATGCACACAATGACCAACTAGAAGGTATATTTTTCAAATCAAGTAATTTGATATGATCTAATAGAGTAATTGGAAAATTGGGCAAGCAAGAAAATGAAATCTGAGCAAGAAGAAGCCACTGAAATATGAACTAATTGACTCAGAATTGACTAGTTGAAAAGTAAGCAAAGTAAGAAAATGATGCCAGTAGATGGAAGATAAGGATTTAGGGTTTCATACAAATTGATAAGGCGATTGAAGCCATTGATGACCTGATAGACAGAATTGTCCATATCATAAATATATAGTCGACGATCAGAAGCAGATTCAAGTGACAGAACGATACAATTCTATTTAATTCTATCTGAACGTAAATAGAATGTAATGATTGAGCTAATCCGATTTCCGAAATCGCATATAAATTAAGTTCAAAGCAACAGGACATTACTAGTTTAAAGTAATCAAAGCGATTCAAAACCTAACATTCCCTAATTTATTATATTAAACACAAGCTTTACCTAATTTCAAGAAGCCGAAACCAAGCTCCCAGCGACCTTATCGCAATCAAATCCACATCCACACCGCGGCGACTCATAGAAACTGTCAAGCGGAAAATTGGCAGAAGCAATTCCAACAGAAAATTGAAGGTCTTCACCATCGTTAACGACTTCCACGATGCTGAGCCACAAGACGACGATCTTAACAGAAACACCTTTGAGTTTCCTGATTCTGCCTTGGGAAATGACGCCTTGGACGGTAGATTTGTACTCCAGTTCATAGGAATCGATCTTGAATTTACATTTCTGATTCAAGAAGAGGCTGAATTCACCGGTGGCTCTGTTCAATTCGTAGCCGGTTGCACCGATAGGAAGAATGCCGACGGGGAAACCGTACTGTTGGAGAATGTCGTAGGCGGTAAGAGCTTTTGGATCGGAGATGAGAGAGGTTGATAATGAGATTGAAGCAAGGAGAAGAAGAGAAGCCATAAGTTTAGAGAAACTCATCTTCTTCTTTCGTCTTCGATCTTCTTCTTCTTCTTGTTTCTTCCACTGTTTTGCTTTTTGATTTGGATTGAGGATAAAGAAGGGGATCTCAATTAATTTTTCTTAAATGGATTTTATTTTATTTTTTCTATTTTTTATTTATGGGCAAAAAATCCATTTTTTCTTCTATATTATCCATTAAAACTATTACATTTAATTCGAAATTAATTAATAAAATCATTATTCTACTAAAATCCTGATTTTTCCTAAAAAAATGGAAAGAACAAAAATATTAAAAATCTAATAATATAGTTAGTATTCATCCGAATTTAACACTAAGTTGCATCAGCTGAAAACTAAAAGATTTGTGGTTTGAATCTTCTCATCTTCAATTTGTATTAAAAGAAAGAGTTTCTTCCGGGTGGAATTCTAACTTAATTAAACCATGCATCATCCACCCGATCTTCATCCATCCTTTATTAGTGATCTAGTGGAAATTTAGATCACTACCTAATTGACTTTGTGCAAAGTTGAAGAAGTCTTTGGTGGTATTGCGAAGTCCTCCATAAGTCATGCAGAGGTCCTCCATGGGAGTTGTTAGGTTTTTTTATAAATTTTTAAAGGTTCTTTATGAAACTTGTTGAGTCCTTCATGAGTCCTCTTAAGCCAGATCCCTCCATCGAACTGAGCGGTCATTTAGGGGCCTTAGTTGGTAATTTGGGTTATTTCCTTTTTTCGATGACATTCAAAAACCTTCTTCTTTTAAGAGTATTTTATTGTTAAATCTTTAATTGTATTTTTTCTTTATATTTAAAATCAATAATAATAAGATGAATGAACATTTAGGACCTTCATAGATTCTACTGAAGTTGTCTTCAATGAATCTTTTAAGGTCTTCATGTGATTGGGTCTTGCATTGGTTATGTAAGATCCTTCATGGTGCTTGACCAATCCATCTAGATTGGTTTTCTAACGACATGGTTGGTTGTTGGTAGAACACGAGTCCCTATAGTAAAGTTAACCATCACGAGTCTCCTATCCCTCTAAACTCTCGACCTTTACTCGTCTTAGTAAGTCAACCCACAATATGTTTAATCAATCATGCAAATTGTTGAACTCACAAATATTTCTAAAATTAAAATTATATGACTCAACGTTCTAGATGTTAAGGCTTTATTGAAAAACTATTGTGGATTAACCCATAGTTTTCTTTCCCAAACTTTTATATCCATTCCACTATGTTCTCAAAATTTTCAAGCATTTCTTCGTATTCACATTAAATACCTTTTAGTCCTTATAACATTAAATTTTAATAATATCAATAGATAAAAACCTAATATAGGACTATTAATTTTTTTAGTTAATGAAAAAGGTTTAAGTAGGTATAACAAAATTACCAAAATTTTAAATGTATTGTTTCACAATCACTCAAAAGGTAAAAGAAAAGACGATTCGACAACACATATATACTCTTATTAGAATTTTCTAAATATAGTTTTCCCATAGAAAACCAAATAAATAGGGCTTCATATCATCCAAATTCCAAGCACCCACACATCTTTCCTATCCCAATCATCATCTTTGAAACCAGCTTGTGACCCTCCAACTTTAAGGCACTCAATTACCAAGGCCATGACAAGAGGTTCCAAGCTTTTCCACACCATTCTCTTAGTGTTTGCTTGGCAATATTGTGGCATGGTGGGTGCCACTTTCAGAGATATCACTGGCTTTTTCGATTTCGACTTCGGTTCATTTGGATCAGGTGGTGTTGGAATTCTACAGGACGTGAAAGACACCGCATCGTCCAACCCCCCAGAGTTGGCACCGGGTATTGCCCCAGTTGGGTTTGGAGCTCCAATGAATAATGAAGACAACGAAACCTTTTTATCATTTGATTTCGAATCTACTGAAAATATCAATGGTGAAGTTGATGTTACTAATGATGATCACGAAGTTAATTTGAAGGGTGATGGCACAATGGAGGTTTCTCTTGATGGAATAGTTAGTGGAAAGATCGAAGGTGGTGCCAACATTGGTATAAGGAGCAGAGGGAGAATTGTTTAATACAATATCAAAGTTGGGTTGAAGGGCAATGACAATGTTGTTGATATGCTAATGATGGGAACTAAATCATATACATCTCATTGCCTATATCTTCCTTTCTCATTCATCAATCTTCATTATTTTATTTGAATATATACAAATTTGTCCCTTGATCAGTGTACGAATTCACAGTCAATTTCAAGTTAACATTCATTAATTCTAAACAAACATTTGACAACACCAATGTGATTAAGAGATATGTGATTCAATTCCCGCAACTCGAATATGCTAAATTAAAGTACTATATATATATAATGTTGAATTCAAATAATGTGTATAACATCAATGTCTCAATTATTTGATAACGTATAAAGTAAAATAATTTGGAGTGTATATCTTATAAACATTTCCTTTTGTTGGGAAAAAAATATATATTCCGTTTAGCAACATATCCAATTAAAATAGAATTAGGTTAAAGTACAAATTTGGTGGTATGGTTGGAAGAAATTTAGAATTTAGTTCCTATAATTTAATTAAATTTTATAAACAGTCTGTATGGTTTGATAAGACCCTTATAAAAATTAGAATACAAGTGATTTGTGAAGTAAATAAATAGAACACAAATGTGATGTCTGACCAACATTACTTCGACTCAATAGTGAATTAGTGGATGTCACTCTCGATCTTGGCAGGCCCATCTTAGTAAATCTACCTATAACATGTTTGTTGAACTTACATAAAATATATAGAATAATCACATAGTTTTAAATTTAAAATTATGTGTCAACACGAGATTTCTTGAGAAACTTGTTTTTTTTTTGTAGTTGAATTTGTATTTATATTGATTTGTGCAGATGTTGTTTGATCTCTAATACGTCATCATCTGATTATCTTTACTAAATGAGTACAGTTGATGTGAGCAAGTGTTACACTTGAGTATTAATGTTTTGAAGTTGAAAGCACCTATATTTGAATGGACTTGAGTCCAACTTACATTTGAGCCAAATTGAGCATCTGTCTCTTAAATTGGACTTGAGCACAAATTTTTAATACCAAATTAGACCAAATTATTTTGTTCAATCCAATCGTCACCATGAAAACACTCCACATATCATTGAAACTTGTCAACTTATTTCTTAAAAAATTATATCTATTTCATTTAACAACATAAAACAAAATTAGGTTAAACTATAAATTTGATTCCTACCGTTTGAAAGAGCTAGAATTTAATGCCTTTAGTTTGGTAAAACCCTCAACTATTTATAAGCTTTTATCAAACCATAAAGACTACATTAAATGGACTAAGTTCTAACTTTCTTCTAATGACCCCAATTTTGCAATTTAACCTTGAACTAAACACACTTTGATTAAAACAAATGAATGAAATTACAGTAATCAATATACAAATTACTTCCAATAAAGCCAATATCACTAAAAAACAGTTAAAATTTTAACACACACACCTACAAAAACATAACAAATTTTTCTCATTTTCTAGGCATTCAAAATGTTATTTATCCAATTTATCTAGAAAGCAATTGTACATTGAGACTTTCCCACATGAGAAAACTTAAGTAGGGCAAGACATAAATGCAAATTCTTGAATCTACGATTTATTGTAACACTAAGTTGAAATGAGTAATAAGAGATAAGAATTTGCATAAGATGTACGATTTATCTTGCGAGTTTAAACATCAACTACAATCTCAAGTTATAAATCATGGTTATGAGTTTAGCACCCCTTGTGTCATTGAATTTATTTTATGGCTCATTTTTGATAGGGGGTTTGTTCCCTAGGCAATGAAGAGAGGTGTATGGTTGAAAATGTCAATTAAGAGAACAATTGGAGTGGATATCTTCAACTGCTGGAGGGTAATGTAAGGCTAAGGTGCAAGAAAAGCATAATACAATCAAGAACGAAAGGTAAAACATGATGAACTTAGTACTAAAAACTTCCAAGACAAAGTTAAAAGTTTACAACCTAATTTAAAATGGAAACTAATAGATAATAGCCACAAACCTAGAAGTTATGATATCCATTTGATATCTTAAGGGGGTGTTTGGCTCCACTTCTCTCATTTGACCCAAAGAGTTTGTGGGCCTATGACTATAAACATAATTTAATGTCATATTTACTTTTTTCACTATGGGCAACGACTATAGAATTCCTCAAACTTGACACCTAACAACTATACTCTTCTTCGTTCTAGAATACCTTGAAAGTTCAAATACCAAACTCATACTTTAACCCTTATAATTTCTTGGTAGCTACCAGTAACAAGACTTAGGGAGATGTGACACACACAACACACTAGTTTCGTGACACGTCAAAGAATTAAATTTTTCCTTTTTTATTTCGACTTGGGATTTAAAAAGAAGTCTTGAATTGTCACACCCCATCTCATATTTACCCTACTGAACCTAAGATGAGCGGTGAAGATGATAGACCTTGAGAGTGAAACAGAACCTATTGTTACTTCTCTTTTAGCTAAAAACATAACTATAAATTCATAAACACGAAACTAAGATGCAACCTTTACATGAACTCCCTCACAAACATCTTCAACTCCCTACTCTTCTTCTATATTGTAAAGCATGTGATTCAACAAATAACAAAGATCGAACAAACACAACACTTAACTTTTATTCGCACGGGGCACTTTAAAGTTAAACAGTTAAACCCCAAAATATACTACTCTATCCTGCATGATGGCCATGTAAATAGAGACATGTAAACGTGGCAACATAAAAATTAAATAATATATGAAGCAAAAATCAAAGATTATCATTAAAGAATGGCAACACTAAAGGCAAATGACAAATTACCAGTTGTAAGCGGTATTCACTGTGAAAATGATTTTATGAGAGAAGCCCATCTAAACCTTTATGTCTATGAGTAATCCACAAAACACAGACTTGGTTCAGTTCTGATCGCCAGTCTCCGCTGCGGCCATATTTCAGCTCATAAGACTATCACCAGCACCAGGTTTCCAAGTCCGGGTCGCCGTGGATGTTTTCTGCTGACACTTTCCAAAGATGATCAAGTATGAAACAACTACATAAAATGTGATAATATACAAAAATGTGCACATCTCTAATCAAACAGAAGACAACACTTGGGAGACAAAGGAAATAAAGTTAGGAATGAACCAATAAGAGATATAACTGCCATTTCAATCAGCAGCAGAAAGAGAAACAAATAGGAAAAACGGTGCATGAAATGCTTATCTCAATTAGCTCACATCCCTGAGTCTTTTTATCAAAGTATCCAGCGACTTCTTTTTCGGATTCTGCTTCATAGTGCGACTTCCGAAGGTTCCGAATAACCGATCCGAAGAATCTTTTAGCTTCTCAGATATTGTGACAACTTTCTTGTGGTCCAGACTGTAGTAACTTCTCTCTCGAATAACTGCATTCAGGAAATTCTCTGGATGACTGCTCAAAAGCAAATTAATCATTTGTCTTGCTTCAGAAAGAGCTGCCTTTAACTGATTTAGATCCTCCTCCGCAAAAATAGAAGCTTGACTATCCACAAAACCTTCCAACAATTTTATATCCACATCAATCCCCATTACAGCATTAACATTAAACCTCTTTACTGAATCAGATTGTAAGGCTCCAACGATCATCACGGATATGTGAGAAAGAACATCTTGTAATACTCTTTTAAGGACTTGAACAGGCAATATCTGTTGAGCTGTGGAAACCAGAGTTTCCAAATATATAATAACCTCATTGACGTATTCATTACCATTTTGTAGAGGCTCATCAGGTATCCAGTTAACATTCTCAATCAACATCATGAAACCATCAACCTTTGCTTTAAGCAACCCCGAAAGAGTCTCTTCCGCTGCATCACGAGCTTTGCTCAGTGGAAACTGTCTCCTACCCCTCTCAGCCATTCTCAATGGAATACCAGACAGCTGAGCAGCATGACGAAAAAAGAAATCACATGCACGCTCGAAGACAGCCATATTTGCTGCCACTTGCATGGCCTGGGAGACTCCATGAACAGATGTACTAATTAGCTTCAACAAGGCTCCATCAAGGACTTCACTCAATAGCCTATCCAAATACTTCTTAACCACATCATAGAAATCTAGTTGCCCACCATATGACATAAAGCTCACAGAATCCTCAATAAAAGACCTCACGATTCGACAGCAGTCCGGCACGGTGGAGGAAAATGGTGCAACAAAGGGAAATGCAGGTACAATATCTGAAACTTGTAACTGAAATGATAAGACATTCATTGAATATTCGTACTCTTTCTTCATCAGCATTTGCTCAAATTTGTCAGCTGACAATGCCTCAGTAATTTGTTTACGGCAATCTGATATCAACAGCTCGTGATACTTATCACGGTGCTTGCTCAAAACATCTAGCAAAGGTTCAACTGGATACCAATATCTACGTAAAGTTACACCTAACAAACTAACATAGTCCTTGATTAACAAAAGATGATTTGCAGTTTGCATCCTAGAAAACTGATCTTCCAGAACAGAACACATTTTACTCATAGCAGTTTCCCAAAGATTCTCAACCTCCAATTTTGATATTAGACCTCCACTAGTCCTAAAAATCCTATCCTCCACAATGAAAAATCCAGCAATTTGAGCGAAAAACGTTTGATGCGATTCAAGAAAAGGAGTCATCGATGATACCTGAAAATCGGATGTCAACTGAAGCTTCCGATTCTCAAAGTAATACTGTTTGAATCGATCTTCAAGTCCTAAAGTCTGGTGTATGTGATAAGCTCTGTACAATGGAGTCAAATCAAACCCTAAGAGGCCACCTCCGCCGTTCGAATACAAATCCTTCGCATCATCCCCAACTGCACCAAGGCCGTCTTCATCCTCTTCCTCCAAAACATACACACAATCTCTTAAGCTAAGCCGACTCTGTTCCTCCGCTTGGCGCTGCTTGATTCGCAGATCCTCTTCACGTTGACGAGCCGACGACGCTTGACTGATTGCTAATTGCCCCAAAGTCCGACTGACGGCTCGGATATCTACCAGCCAATCTCCAAACTCTTTACTCACTTTCCTCTCTATATATGAACGAATATCGGGAATATTCTTCTCCAGCATCCTTTTCAGCGTCGACGATGGCGTTTTCTCCAAATACTCGTTCTCAATAGAGTCCAAGCATTTCAAAGCCATATAGAAATTGCCTTCCTCCAAGTGTTTGTTCGCCCTCGAACAAAGCTCAATGGTATTAACACAGGCGCGGACCGAGTCGAGTGCGAGATTGAGGTTCCTCGACACCGTCCGTGCTTCGACGAAGGCATCTAAAGAAGAAAGTAACGGAAGACCGACAGATTGAAGCTTAGAGTTGGAATCATAGAGAGCAGATTTAAGAGAATCAACATCAGAAAGAAGAGATCGGAGGTCATCAACTGCAAGGATGAAGTCCTGGTAGTGAGCCTTGCAAACTTCTTCGATCTCCGATTCCTTGGACTTAGAGAACGCGCGTAGGTGATGGAGCAGAGTCTCCGGCTTCCCGGAAGCAAAGGCCTTTCGTACAAACGGAGCTAGATCCTCACCGTTGCAGATCGTCGAAGAAAGAAGAAGCTGGTCAAGTTTATCGGCTGAGTCACCGGAATCAGCGGCTGACGGAGCCACCTTCCGGCGGTTTTTGGTGGAGCTCATGGTCGGAGGGATTCCTGCGACAGGGCGGCGGTTATGGGCGTTGTGAACGGAGGGAATTTCGGGGGTGGGTGGTGGTGGATTTGGTTATACATGAGAAAATGGTAGGAAGATTGGGGAATGGAAAGGCAATATATTTTAGTGACGAAAATGACACTACGTAATGGATGTTCATCTGGCGTTAACGGGTTGGAAATTCGGGGATTGACAGGGGTATTTTAGGGATTCAATAAAATTATGTTGACCGGAGGGGAAAGAGACGACGGCAAATTGACGCGGGTAATTCGTCGGCGGCGGGAACGGGTTGAGATTGAGCCCGAGTATAATTTACTGGCGGTAAAAGTTTGTCCGTACGAGTATAGAGTGGTTAAAAAATAATTTCGACTATTCTGAATATCTATTTAATCTACCCACAACAATAGCATTTCGCCACCTTCTCTATTTTTATTCCCTTGAGAGAAAGATTGAGTTTCTTAGTCAATGTAAAATGTGTAAGAACAAGTGAAAAGATGAAAATTACTAGATAAATGTCACACTTATTAGTGAACTTAGGCCGTTCACATCAAGTCACCAACTTGAGAAGTTGATAAGCCAGATCCATTAACTTTATTTTATTTTATTCATCTTTTGGTGTTTGGTCCATCGATTTCATAAATTGGTGTTGAACAATATTGAAAGTTGCACGTTTATAAAAACACTCCACCTTCCTCCCCTTTTCCATTTGCACATTAATCGATAAACTCTATCTTACAAAATTGCACTCTAGACATAGACTTTCTAACTCTAACATATTAGTACAGTATAGTTTTGAGCAATGTTCAAAGACAAACTTCAAAGATTGTCATTGTCTAGTAGTCAATGATAGTTTTGAGAGTCAGTCATTAACAAAGGTGATCATCATCGAAGGTGGTCGTCGAGGTGATTGTCACCATATAGATTGTCAGTGGTTGTCAAAGTTGAACAACGTCAAAATGATCATTTAAGTTTATCGTGGTCGCTGTCGAGCAGAATCATTTAAAACAATTGAGTGAGGGATGTTTGATCATTTTACCCACTATGTGATATAAATAGTGTAACAATAGCAACGTTAAAATCACACTTACCTCTATTTTCTTAAAATACGTCCCAAAAGTTCATAACCCACTCAATCATTCAAACAACTCGTTTTACTTTTATATTTTCAATTCATTTTGGTTTTGATTAAAAAAAAAACATTTTAGTCATCCCATTTCATTTTTAAAGGACAAACAAACATGAAGAAGAGATAGAACTACAAAAAAAACATTTTAAAATTACAAAACAAGACTGAGCCCCAACATCTCCCATCCTTCTCTAGTGATTTCTCTCAATCTTGAGATACATTTTCAAGATGACAAATGAAGCGTCTAACTTTAAGGTTGATAATACAACTTAATGCTAGTTCACTATTTCTTGTGATTTGTGAACTTCGAATTTTGATTCTTTTCTGTTTGGTTACTCATGCAATATTTTCATTTTTCTGTCCTAATTCACCTGACAATTAGCCTAATCTTGGAAGTTTCCAGTTTACAGACTCTAAGGAACTTGGCTGGAGGGCTCAAATATTACCTTATGAAAGCTTAAGGATATAATTACAACTAGCTAAATACATTAACTTTTATAATTTTTCCTAAATAGATAGCCAAAAAGTGCCATGATTCTAAAAATATACGTTATCAAGTTCCTCCAGGCAAAAGGATTAAATTGTTACCAAACTAAGAGTAGAGAAGTGCAAAGACTCGATGGCTAGTTACTATACTAAATACTAAAAGAATTAAACGACTAGATTGTTGATCTCTGGACAAGAAGAATTAAACGACTAGATTGTTGATCTCTGGACAAGAATGGCGTACAAGCCGAACAAGTGTCAACTGATGAGTTAAAAGAATTGTAAATAACCCAAATCCAAAATCATACACAATTCACTCACCCTAAATCAATCAATATGCATTTAATCTCAAATAAATTCCATTAAGCAAACACGGTTGGCAAAAAACGCAATGAACATAGACTAACAAAATTACCAGGCTTAAAATCCTTGGTCTTGGATATGAAGCAACAAGGTCCAAAAGTGAACAAAAGGCTGCAAAAGCCTCCTGAAAACTAATCTAGAATAATGGGGGACACAAGAAACATCAGAAGTAAACCTTCCTAAGAAACTCCTTTAGTAAAATTCTCACTTCTTTGATTTCTTCGACGCCCTGCACGAAATGAAAAGAAACTTAAAATTGCAAAATGTAGCTAGATTTACATGGATTTTGAAGATTGATACTTATACTTACTGGGTAGATTGAGACGCAGCAGCAGGTTGGGCTGCCGATGTCACAGGTGGTTGTTTTTCTCCAGGTCCCTACAATGTTATGACAGATGTCATGGGATTGAAGGTACGAAACAACATTAGGTCGGTAATAATCAAGAGCGAGATAGCAAATAAACCTGTGCCAATCGCTCCTCCCTCCTAGCATTTTTCCTTTCCCTGCTGGCTTTGTTCTTAGCCCTCTTGGCCTCGAATTGATCTGACAATGTCTTCTCTCTTGCCTTCTCAGCCTTTGACTTGTGGATGCTCTCCATCAGCACACGCTTATTCTTAAAGACATTACCCTTTACTTTCATGTACATATCATGATACATGTGCTTGTCAATCTTCTTAGATTCTCTATATTTGCGGAGTAATCTCCTAAGGACACGCATTCTCCTCATCCAGAGGACCTTGGTTGGCAATCTTGCCTCCCTAGTACCCCTACGCTTACCTGAATACAATTAGAAAAATGAAAAATTTAACACACCAGAAAGAATCATGGCTCATTAAATAAACAACTTTGCGTCACAACAAGAAGAAAATCAGTGATGCAATGATACGACATCAAAGATCCTCTAAAACAGCATCTGTATTTATAAATCAAGACTTAGGCAGGAACATACCATATCCAGAATGGCGACCCTTTCTCTTGGCCTCCTTCATGCGGCGTGCTCGAGAACGAGAGTGGATCTTGGTTGGCTTCCTGATGATGAAACCATCCTTCACCAACTTCCTTATATTTTGACCTGTCGTCAACAATCCGGACATTAATTAACAACACAATCACAAACAGTTCTGATATTATCAAATATTCAAAAAAGAAAAAAAAATCGCAAGAATAAAAAACTAGGGCTTTGGAATTTGGAAGAATAACAAGGGGGCAAACTGAAACAAGTTCAATATAAAAAAGTACCTTCCTAGCTGTGTTAAGAATCTAAGAGGAATAAATTTTAAAACGTCGTTAACCCATAAAAAATTGTTCAATAATAACAAACAATTTACCATACAACAGGAAGACATCACCAACTAGCAATCTGATGCAAATGATTCAACATAAATTCAATATTATATGATAATTAGATTCAACGCAAAAAGAGAACCAGGACTTAAGAAAAGAATAAGTGAGTAACTAGAGTTTAAACCATTAGCGACAGCAGAAACACAAAAACTATTTAACGCATATAACCTAGGGTAAAAATTTTCAGATCCTAAAACATATTTATCATCTAGTAAATCTAAGAGATACAAAACAAACTTCAGATTGTGAAATCGAAACAACAGAACTTCAAGCAACAACATGGAGACTGATTGAAGAATCAACAGAGTGAAACAAGAGAATCAAATGTAAAAAAGAGAGATAAAGAAAGCGTACGAGAATTGGCCATGGAGATTTCGTTGACCTCATTGGGATCAAGCCAGACCTTGCCTCTCCCGCATTTGAGGACGCTGGCGGCGAGCCTCTTCTGGAGCTTCAGCGAAACCATTTTTTCTTTGTTCGACCTTCCCGGCCGCTAGTTGGAGAAGATAAGCTTATGAAGGAGAAAGGGAGTTGCCTTCTAGGGTTTTAGAAGTGGACTCCATTTTATTGTGGGCCTGTTGAAAGTTGGCCCTTTTACGTAATTATGCTACACCCTTCAAATTTTCGAAAATTATAAAATGTGATTTAATTTTTAAGAAAATTTAAGTTTTGACATTTCGATTTAGTTATTTACGCTTCAAAATCTAATATTTTTACCACTGATATTTAAATTTTGTTTTAATTTAGTTCCTAAATTTCAATATTTACAATTTTAATTTCAATTTTTTACTCAATATTTATTTTTTTGTCTTTAGCGTTGATGTATGTTAATAAATTAAAAATAATTAAACAAATTATAATTAATAAAATTTCAAAATTTTTCATCAATTTAGAAATAAAATTTAAAATTTTATTTTATAATTACTTTAAATTAATTAATTAACAAGATTTGTTGCTGAATATTTAATGAAAATTGAGTTAAAAAATGTAAAATATTGAATTCTAGGGACTAAATTGAACAAACTCAAATCTTAAGGGTAACATTTTGATATTAGGGATTAAATTGAAATCAAAATAAAAATTTATGAACTAAATGTATAAAAAACACAAGGACTAAATAGAATTTAGACCCAAAACTTAGGGCAAAAAATGTATTTTTATTTTTTATTTAGATTTAATTCTTTTTTAAAAGAAAATCCGAATCTAAACACTGTTTGAGTTTTCAAATAAAAATGTTTTTTTTCTCTAGGTAATTTAAATAAACTCTTAATTTTATAAAATTTATCTAAAAAAGTTTAATTTAAAAACTTAATTTTAATTTTTTAATTATTAATACAGTGGAAATCTAACTTATGCTTTTAAAAGGAGGATTTAATCAAAATTGTTCTTTTAAAAAATATTTAAGAAAATATGGTAATTTTGAAACATTTTAGGAAAATATGGTAATTTTGAAACATTTTAGGAAAATATGGTAATTTTGGAGGTGAGAGAACCCTCGTCCTTAAGAGAGAAGAAGTTAAAAAAAAAGTGAAGAAAAAGAACCCTCGTCCTTGAGAGAGAAAATGAAAAAAAAAAAAAAATAAGAAAAGGGCGACCCTCGCCCTTATAACAGTGTGAGAGAGAATATTATCAATATTAATAAGATTTTAGTTAATTTAAAATTTTAAATTTAGTTTAATTTTAAAATTTGATGTATTTTTAAACTTTAGTTAATTTTAAATTTTATGTATTTTTAAATTTTAGGATTAGAGATTTTTTTTGTTTATGTATTTTTAAATTTT
>JBBPDJ010000001.1:13699702-13714651 GCA_037974625.1 Cucumis cinereus | reverse complement strand
CACTCAATCTGTAATTAAGATATATTGTGACAACCAAAGTGCTATTCATCTATCTAAAAATCCACAATATCACTCAACGACAAAACACATTGACATAAAATATCATTTTATCAGAGACATAATTGAAAATGGAGAAATAGAGATACTGAAGGTTCATACCTCCGAAAATGCATCTGATATGCTCACCAAACCAGTCTCAAAGTTGAAATTTCTCAAGTTGTGAGCTAATCGGGTTCCATTTACCTGAAAAAGGTTGAAGGAAAAGTCAGATCTGGAAGGAGAAAACTTCATATGTTGGAATCAAGGTGGAGATTTGAAGTTTTTTGACTCCAACAAATTCAGTTGCAACAGAAAATCAATTTATTAACCACTTTTGTATCAAGATCTATCATCTATATAAATGGATCTTTACTCCTTTAAAAGGATGTAGAAAAGCAATCTGTATTTTCTAGAAAAACTTATCTTTGTATCTCCAACTCAATAAAAGCTCCTCTCCTTCCCGTGGATGTAGGCCTCTAGTTGCCAAACCACGTAAATCATCGTGTTCCTCTTTTTCTCCTTCATCTACTCTGCTTGCATGTGATTTACTCTTCTTTTAATCTTTTATAAAACACCATAAAAAGAAAGTAAAAAAAACTTGTGTGAGTTTCAAGAGAGGGAAAGAGAAGAGGAAGAAAGAGATAAACCAAAAATAATTTTCTGCTTTAGTAAGTGACGTGACTGGCTCTCCTCCAAGCATTCTACCTAACCTCTTTTCTTCTTTTTGGGCCTGAAAAGACAAAAGAAAACCCAACAGTAATGAACAACACAATAACGAATACTTTGAACACATAACCTTCTGAATTAATTTGATTTATTTCTACTATTACTATTTTAAATTATCATTTGATTAATAAATTTAGGAGACAAATTTAATATAATATCCTAACAAAAATTCTACAACTTGCACAGCCCGTTAGAGATAAACAACCGAAAAGTGCTTCCTTGAGTTAAGCCACTGGATAAACTTTTTCGGCGGAGCGTAATCGGAATTCCCACCATTTTCAAGAACTGAGGTGCTTTTTCTCTTTTATTTCTCTGTTCTTGTATAGTTCTTTCCATAATCTATTTTACGCATCTGGAATTTCTTGGAAAGTTAATCTTCGAATTGGGTCACAAACTGTTTGAAGAAATGCCCGGCTGAATTGCCCAATTAACTTGTTCCTACTTCAAGCTCATCTAGTTTCTCTGATGTTTCTTGTAGGATGGGGTTGTTTTCGCTTGACTTCACTAGCTGATTACATATAATTTGCAGAGACTGTGTTATTTGTATCTACTTCAAATTCCCTTACCCAATTCGTTTAAGATGCTAGCCACATTTCCCACATCATCCGTAGTTTCATCTTCTCATTCCAACGAATTTACTAAGGTACTCTATTTCAAATCCAGAGGGAATGTTTCTTTTAATTCACATTTTCGAGTTCCATGGAGATTTATGAGAAATATTCAGCCAAGCTTGGGTGACCCATGTATTAAGATGAAATCTACTTCCATAAAGTGTGTGAAACCTACTTCTCAATCCCTTTTTGAGGACAATTCAATTATTACTGATTGGGGAGATCAAGAAGGGGATCTTGAGGAGATGGGCTCACCTTGGGAAGGAGCAGTTATTTACAAGAGGAACTCTTCAGTTTCTCATGTGGAGTACTGCACAACACTAGAGAGGCTCGGATTAGAGAAGCTTTCGACTGATGTCTCGAAATCTAGAGCATCGACGATGGGTCTACGCGTAACGAAGGCTGTGAAAGATTATCCCTTTGGAACGCCTGTTCAAATATCTGTTGATGTCACAAGGAAAGATAAAAAGTTGAGGCTGGATGGAATAGTTAAAACTGTCATCACTCTGAATTGTTATAGGTAAATTCTAATTACAAATTAATTCCCTATACAACATTTCTATTTGATTGCTTTCAATCAACTAGAGCACGCTAGACTAGACACTAGAATGCTAATTATTTTTGGTTCTCCAGGAATTTTAGTGAAGAAAGAAGTTTCTTCTATTCTATGTTTTGCATATTTGTTGCTACTCATCTGGTGAAACCTTCCTTCCATAGCTGATTCTTGGTTGGATGGTCACTTGACACACATTTTTGAGACCTAGGACAGTGTCGTGTGACCTGGAAAGGAAATATGGAATGTCACCCGTTTTAGGTTCTTGCCACACTATTCTAGGTCTGAACTTCTGTCGAAAATTTCATAAAATTTTACTTCATGAGTGGCTTTGAAACTTTTAGGAAAGAACAAGGTTGATATTACAACTTTTAAATGATAGAGGTATTTTTGAAACGAAGGACAAGGTTCAGAGTGTTTATTACAACTAACCTACAAAAATGTAACCATACTACATACGCAAGCTACTCAATGTCTGCGTTAGATTGCCTCCTAATTGATTTCAACAGTTTTGACTTTTCAATTGCACACAAGCCTAGTTGTTTTGGTTGTTCTCACATCTGGGATGAAGTATTTGCTTTCTCTGTTTTCTCCTCTTACAACTCCACATCAATTTACTTCTTTGTTTAGCATGTTCAAGTAGTTTATCATGGGAAAAAATGGAAAAAATAGAACAGAAAAAAATCATATCGGGTAACATGATGGTTCTATTCTCACAAATTTGGTCTATACCACTTATGCTATTATCCGTGAGGTTCGTGACATGCTAATCACTTTATGTTGCAGGTGTTGTGAACCTGCTCCTGAATGCATTTTCTCAAATTTCTCCATTATACTAAGTGAAGAACCGATTGAAGAACCTGATGTCATAAATATGGGAATCATTATTGGGCAGGATATGTTCAAGACTGATAATGGAAATAGTGATGAAGATGATGAAGAGTTGGTTGATTTGGATGATCAACTCTACTTTCCTCCCGTGGACAAAGAAATAGATATATCAAAGAACATCAGAGACATCTTGCATCTGGAAATTACTATGAATGCGATATGTGATCCAGGATGCAGAGGTATGTGTCTAAATTGTGGTATAAATTTGAATACTGGAAGCTGTAACTGTAGTAAGCAGGCTGTAAAGAAGAATGATTTTGGCCCTCTTGGAAATTTGAAAAGACAGATGCAGAACAATTCTTAAGACTTGAATGCAAGACCATGTGTTCCTTTTAATCAAACCCTTTCTATCTAAGAAACGTGCCTCAGCTTGGCTGAGCTCTTTTACAAGTTTACAACCATCTCTTTTATAATCTTATTCTATTTGCATTTTAACCTTTGTTAAGTTAGAGCACCTGCAATGAAATTCTGAGAAAATATGTCTATTATTACTCTGCTCATTTGCTTGAACCCCACAAATCTCCACTTTCTAATTCGTGTTTAGATTGAATATTTGAATCTTGCCCATTGGGCAAATGAGAGTCAAATTGAAACTTGAAAGACGACTGTATTCTGGCATGGCTGCTTCTATAACAATATTTTTCCCTCTTTTCTCTTGCTGTCATCTCTCTCGATCACTTTCTTGCTAAAGAACAAAATGGCTGTTGAAAAACGTCCACAGTTTCCTCTACATTTCTCTTTTTGCAAAATGTTCTTCAATCGATGATCCATTATTAACAATTCGGGACTTTGACATCGATATTTCACCAAAAATTTTGTTGACATTTCTATGAGTTTGAGACCTTAATATTTCTGTCAACATAAATAGTTTAAACCTGTACTTGTAAAACATAACATTTTGTGATGTAATATTGACATCTTAATCAACATCTTCAACCCATATTAAATTATGATGAAGTTCAAATTAGTACACAAATTTTTATTAATAAAGTAAAAATAGGAAGATGTTAATTTATCATTGTATTTTACGTTTTATCAAGTTAAGGGATCAAAATATACATTTTGAAAATACAAATGTAATCTCAATTTGAAAGTAAGAAGCTTTGTATTGTTTGGAATTAGATCATCTTCAAGCCAAGGTAATGTAATCTCAATCACCATTTTTATCAAGGAAGTTTGATTAGCTCAGAACTTGAAAGATCAAATTTTCAAACAATGTTCAATCTTCTCAAAACGACACGAGGTCAAACCAATCCGAAGCTGAACTGATTACACTCTCTAGGATGGGGGAAATTTTCTTTCATTAGGAATTTCAAGTTCTCACATTCTTTGCCGTTTGGAACCAAAGAGGCTCAGCTAAGAAGATCAGTTACATATACAAATAAAAAAACAAAAAAAATGTTTCTCTGAAGCATTCTCATCAAGAGTTAGCTGACTTGTTGAGAAAGGAGGACAAGCAGCCCTTGGGGACCAAGCAATATCTCGTTGAGGAAACTAACCAATCCAAACCAGACAACTGGCGTTACGTCAACTCCTCCGAGAGGAGGGATCACCTTCCTTGTTGCAATTAGAAGTGGTTCAGTGGGGGCATAAGCTATAACATATGGAAACTTCCCCACAGGCAACTTGGGATACCAAGACATTACTATTCTAGCAATAAACAAAAACGAAAATGCCGAGAGAAACGGCCCCAGAAAGCTGATCGCAAGCTTTGCCGTTCCTGGGTCAAGGTCGGCCAAGGCCACATTGTTCACGAAATCAGAGGCAGCCATTGATGCATCTTGCAAGGTAAAGGGGATAGTCCTTGCAGCTTCATAAGCAGCAGCTGGCTTTAATGGAGGGATGACATAGGCCAGTGACAGATGAATCTTTGAAGAGGTAAAAGACCCCAACAAAGATGAGCTACATTTGATTGCTTGGAATTTGTAGTTTGGATTTCTTTGAGGATGGTACTTGAAGCCTCTCTGTCCAAGGAAACAAGGTAATTAATCTAAACATTTTGCAAATGAATGCAATTGACAAACTAAGTTCATGTTTAGAATGACTTTTTAGGTGCTTTTGAGTACTTAAAAGTAATTTTAAATACACATGATTCTACTCACCTTTTGCAACAATATAACAATTGTTAAAACTAATGAGTGTTGATTAAGCAATACACTTCTGTTTTTAAGCACTTAAAAAGCCAATTTAAAAGTCTATTTCATCACCCCCACCCTAATCTTATTTAGGTAGCTCACTCATTATGCCAGAATCAAAGAGTAATAATGGTCCTAATGACAAAAACTCAAAACAAAATATAAACGGCTAAATTATCAAAAATACTCCTTGAATTCGCACTTCATTCCAAACATACCTCTATTATTTCGAAAATTGCAATATTAACGTCAACTTAACCTTTTATAAATGTTACAAGACTACTCTTAGAGTAAAATTCCAATGAAATTTTGGATGCACATTAGGACCAAGAACTTGTGTGGAGATGATCTGAAACGGTGTGACAATGTTCAAGTCTCAATATTTGTTCCAATTCACTGCTACAACGTTTCAAAGTCTGAATATTCCTTATCCAACTGAACAGATCAGAACCCTCCATTCAGAAGAAAGGAACAGTAACAGCAAAATCGAGAGCAAGGGAAGCAATAGAAAGGAATAGAAGGTGAATACATACACAGAAATTTGAATTTCCATAGTTGGGAATCAAAGGGGATGATCCTACACCTAAATTATAAGGATAAAGTAAAAACTAAAAGAAAACACAATTTCAATGGGAACTGGAATCAACAAGGAGAAAGAAAGAAGAACCTATTACTCGAATGGAGCTGAGAGAGGAGCAGGCGGCGGTGGCGGCCATGGGTTTCACAGAGTAGCTCCGGTGGAGGAAGAATGAGAAGGCTATCCCTTTATCATCAATGGGAAAAATTGGGTTTGGGCCATTAAAATGGAGGATTCATGATTCCATTATCACGGTCGTCGTTGGCCGGTTCAAACCCGGTTCAGTTGAGACCGGTCAATTTTTTTTTTTTTTTTTTAGTAATAATAATTATTTGTGTATTAATCTTATACCAGTCTTATTTTCTCCTTGCTTGTCCTAAAATTTGAAAATTTGAAATATGGTATTCCGTCTTTAGAATGCACAAGAGTTTGTCAATGATATATATCTATCTGATAGCACAAAAAATGTGCTATTTTGAGGTTATTCTTACATTTTATGTGTTTATTTGATTATTTTAAAGGTTTCGAGCATCAAGGAGGTAAACTCGAACATTATGAAGAAAATGAAGCTAAAATGGACCAATTCAGAGCCCAAACGAAGTACTCAGGTAAAAAGATCCAAAAATTACGAAACTGCTACTAAAGCGGATGCAAAATCCATTTTTTGTGACAGCGTGCTTGTAGTGCTGCATCGCCGTCGCACGGATACAAATTTTAGATCATTTTTTTTGATTCAGGTGGCCGTTTTGAACGTATGATCGCTCGTTTTCTTCGTTTTTCTGCCCTTTAGCCATTTACAATATTAATTTTTAGGTTTGCTTTCATCTTACCTCTGTAATAAAGCAAAAAAAGAAAAAAAAAATGTAATTCTCTATCTTTTCCACCATTATGGAAAGGTAAGATCTTTATCCTTTCCAGTTTTGAGAATTTTGGAGGAACCAATGAATTTTTGGAGTATTTTGATAATATTATTGATATTTCTTTACCTATGGATTTTACTCTTGATTTATTGATTATTATGAATTACATTTTCTTGTTATTGATTGACAACTAATGCTTGATTGTGCAATTTCATGCTTTAGATTAATGTATAACATGTGACATATAATTGTATGTTAATCTTCAAGAAGCAATAGGTTAGATAGACTTGTGATTTGTGTTCGACAACAAAGAGCATTTTTCTATTGACCTAGGGAAAATCAAATTAAATTTCTAATAGAATTAGGCTTTTCCTATTAGAAATTTATCCTAGCGTAATCCCTAATGCGTAATGTGGTTAGTGAAGTTGATTAGATGCTTCTCATCTAATTTAATTGATTAATTTGATATTCTCATCTAATTAAATTGGATAATTTGATATTTAGGACCATTGGTTTGCTTTTCTAATCAATTGGGCTAGGGCATGGGTAAGAGGTTAAAAATCATATATTGATAATTCAATGGTCAAAATTACCTTGGACGATTCCATTCCTCTAAGCTACATTTCATTTGATTGCACCTCTATCTTTATTTTTCTTGCACTTTATTCACTTAAATCTCAAACCACACCGACCTCCCCCCCCCCCCCCCCAAATTTATCACTTTAACTAAATAATTAACTTTGAGAAACTAATCTTCGTGCTTTCTTACGGATCGATATAAATTTTATTTGATTGGCCATTTACAGGCGACAGTAAAAGGCTACATCAAATATATCTCTCATAATTAGTATCGTTGTGTACAAATATTGTTCTCACATGTTAGGGCTCTTCCTCCTTTCCTTCATGCATGCTCATACTCATCCTCAGTCTCACTTTCTCATGCTTGTGCTCCTCCTCGCTCGATCCTTCACTAGCATTTGCTGCTTTAAGCTCACAATGTATAGCGTGTGATGAACGATATGGACAGTTAAATAAGATGTTAGTATATATGTGTTGTAGCAATGATAAGGAGTCAATCTTCATTGGGACAAACAACATTAACCATTTGAAATTTAGGTCATTCGAATTAAAAATTTATCTTTAAAAGCTATGTGCCTACGTCCATAGTCTACTATTTTAGTTGATTCACATTTTTTTCTTTTTTTCTTTTTAATTTAAATTCAACAAGTTCTTGAGTTTTGTTTAATTTTTTGGATTAAATTTGAGATGTAACAAAAAATTAGATAAATATACCTAGAAATAAAGATTATTGAGCAAAAAAAAAGAAAAAAAACAAACTCAATCTTCAATGATAAAGCAAAGCGTCCTTTGCTTTGCTTATGGGATGATGGATGTTTCCTTCTCATATGTGAGGCGTTGCCACAATATATGTTGGCACATTCCTTCGCATCTAACGGATTTGAAGAACAAGCTTCTTCTTTTCTTCAATTTTCTTATAGTGTGTGATTTTGTAGTGAAAAAACTTGGAAAAAAATGAAAAATATTTGAAAAATTATTAAAAGTAATAATTTTGTTATTATTTTAAAAATTCAAAGGACACCATGATAAATAAATTGAGAAAAGATAAACATAATTTAAAAATAAAATAAAATAAAAATGAAATAGCTTCAAAATTCACCTCATTTCTAAAGAACTTTTAAAAATTCTTCAAGTGTACTAGAAACCTTGCTTTGTAAATGGGCATGATCACTTTACAAGCAACGAACTTGATACACTCTTGAGAACTTCTCAAAGTCTTATAGGCTCCTAAAGGACACCAAACTACGTCCCACTGATTTCCTCCTTCCCTTAACGATCATTTCAATGCCGCCCGACCACGAAAAATCAAGCTTTCACCTCGAGAGACTGGACAAACCAGCCAACAACAAGCACGTCGAAATGTGTACCGTCAAAAAGAACGGCGTTTTCCGATTGGCCATGTGGGGTGGAGTCTTCGTTTTTGCTTGTCTACTCATAGCTTCTACATTCAAGAAGAACGTCAAGAAGATCATATCCCCTAAAAGGATTCGAGATGGTGGAAATTTGGAAGAAACTGCTACCCGAGATGCGGACAATAAAGCTCGAGAAATTGAAGGATTGAAACTTCTTCAGTCTTCATCAACTGATATCATCAGTCATCCATGGTTAGAACTAAAAACTCCATATTTCCTTTGTTGAGTGAGATGTGTTTACATTTCTTCCATTTAATTCACACTTTCCGGAAATTTTGGAAGAGTGTATTAGAGAATAACACCCAACCTATATTTTATTTATATACTCTATATATACTTTGCGAGTTAATCAATTAAAATTAATCAAAACTAATAATTGTATCAACAAAAAATCGTCCATTATCCACGTTAGGCGATTCTTCATAATTGATCAAAACTAATAATAGAGGTTTATTTAATATATATTGTTTTTTGTAGCCACAAGTCGTCAAAAATGTTAACGAATTCAATAGAAGACTCCGAAGATGAAAATCGACCTCTAACAACAATGGAACCCATCTTAGAAAAGAAAGAGGAGGAAAATATTGTGGTTATTATTTATGAAGAAGAAGAGTACACAAATTCAGAAAAATCTATAGAAAACGAGACCCAAAATTATGATGATGAAAGCTCAATAGTTGCCCAAAGTTTTCCATCTAGAGCATTTGATGAAGATGACAAAAATAGACCATCATCAACATCATCTTCCTCGTCTTCGTCCTCGTCATCGTCATGGTCAGAAGAAACTTCATCTAGTGGAGTTCTTTCACAAGAGATCGATGGAGATGACAAGAATATCGATATCGTTATATATATGTATGATGACGATGAGAATCGTGAAGATGAAGATGTTTAGATATAATTTGATTTATGTCTGGAGAATCTTGATTCTAATTTGTGTTTATATTTGATAAGGAAAATACTATTTAATTCTGATCTCTTTTATATTGGTTTATTTTAGTTCATTTTGATCTCGTTTATAATCTAGATGACCGATATCCAAAAGGTAGGAAAAAATGATGAAATAAACACCAAAAAGTTTGAGTTTTTTGGTACAATAAAAGGTAAAAGGATTCGAACCAAATATCTCTATCACTAACATATTCGTATGGTGTAACTTAGTTTTGGTTTATGCTTGGTTGATGAGATAATTGGTGTATGAATCATACAAAATAAGGAAAAAATGAGAGTATCTATATAAAAAAAAACGAGAGTATCGATATAAGTCCTTTTAAAATTGGTTTTTTTCCACCCAAGAACTTCAAACAATACTAATTTTTGGGATTCTTATTTCTTATAGATATAACTAATTAATCAATTTTTTAAATCAACATAAAGAGGGTACCATATATGAGAAGAAAACTTGGCATTCAATGAAGGATCCAATATGAAGTAAAAAAAGAACACATTGAATTCATGATTCAAAAACAGAGAACACAATGTGATAAATATTTATAAAAAAATCCCCAATGAATAAATCCCCAATTCATAAATCCCCAATGAATAAATCCCCAATGAATAAATATAGATATAAATGTTATACAACACAAGGTGGTGGGTTTTGAACCCCAAAAGTAGCAATCTTTGCATTCGAACATGAAGAAACCATCGTCGTATTCCTCAAGTTGGTGCCTGCATAAGTCAAGTTAATGTCCCTCAACTCCACCCCCTTGCATGGAAACAACTTGCTGCACTCCAACAACACCGCCACGTTCGTTGTCGATGTCCCGCGAATGTTCTTGAAATGAACGTCGCTAATCTTCCAATTTGAAGCCTGTATGGAGGATTAGTTGCAGCTTCTCGTTAAAATCACTAATGAATTCAAAAGGTTAAGCTCATCTGCTTTATCATGAATTGCGTATATTTTTTTACATTGTTGTTGATTTTAATTGCTTACCTTCTTCTGCTTAGTGCCATAGGTTTGGTCGATGATTATAGGATTTTTGACGTTGTGCATTACAATATCTTCAAAGATTATTTTCGAGGCAGACCCCGAGATAGGGCTAGCCCATGTCTTGATTCTAGCACCATTGGTGGCATTGAAAATGGTGCAGTTCTTTACTAGAACGTCGTAGACACCCTTTTCTTTTGAGTACTTGCCCAAGCTGCCGACGCTGAAGATGAATAATGAAAAACTTTTAGATGTTTTTCTTTCCATCTATTTAATCTTTAATTTCTTTTTAAAAAGGTGTACTATTTACCTAAGGCCATGTCCAGGGCCACAAGTGACATCGGTGACAATGATATTCTCAGTACTATGGCCAATGGAGACACAATCATCACCGGTGCCAATGACACTGTTGGTAATGGTGACCAATTTTGAGGTGCTAAGGTGCATTCCATCGGTGTTGGGACTATTATGTGGAGCTATAATTTTCATGTTAGTAGCAGTGAAATTGTAGCAGGAGTATACGGACGTGTGAAACCCCATGCTATTTATTGAAGTGAGCCCATCAACAATCGTGTGGTTTAGCCTCGAAAATTTAATCGACTAGAAAAAAAAGAAATCAATTAATAAATCACAATTAAAATGAAAGGAAAAAATGATTGAGTTAGGCAAAAATAAATAGTTACGATTGGAAGAAGTTGGCAAAGGCTATTTTTCTTGCAGTCATTATAGGGCCAAACGGAGAGGCCTTGACCGTCAAAGACGCCGGAGCCGGTGAGGATGAAACCAGTAATATCTTCAATGGAGAACCATTCTGAAGATGAATATTCACTAATATCGGTTGTAGCCTTTACAGTTCCTCGATTTTCAAGGGTGATCGGATAGCTTTTGCACGGACCGGCGAAAGTCACCGGGCCCACCAGAAATGTGCCTTTTGGGATCAAGAACTTCGCCGGACCGACTGTGTTCCGACAAGCTGCAATCCATGTTTTCATGAATGCCTGCCAAATGGAAAATAAAAACATTATAACTTTTTTGATAAAACATGTTGAAATAATTATACCATTCATATCCACCGAAAAAAAAGTAGAAGAAAAATTGTGATTGGTTTATAATTATATTACGATAGAATTTAATATCTAAAAATGGCATTGTAATTGGTGTAATTATTAAAATAATATAATTATTATAATTTATTCGTTGTAAAATTATTTTAAATGACACAATTTTTAAAAATATTTATAAATATAGTATCATAATCTATCTGTGATAAACTACAATAGACCAAAATAAAATTATATTAATGTCTCTCATGATAGAAATAGTAATGTCTCTCATGATAGAAATAGTAATCTATCACGTCTATCGATTGACTGTGATATTTCGTCATATTTGTAAATATTTTGGCTATATTTAAAAACAAAACCTTTATTGTTTGTTATTTAATACATAAACCTTAATTGAAATTTTTGCTAATTAAATTCTTTGAAAAGCATATAGATGTGGTTGAGAGATTAGTAAATGCATTAAAACACCGCTATAAAATGATTGTAATTAAACCCAATTACTGATAGAGCTACAACAAGCTAAGGTAGGATGTAATAGAGAATTATGGCTCAAATTTAAATAATTAGACGAATTTAAAAGACATTTAACCCAAAATAAAAAGTTTGAAGTTGTGTGTTAGATATTTCTCACCTGTGCATCATCGGTCTCTCCATCGGCTTTAGCTCCATATTTTGTAACATCAAAAACTGACCCACCATTCACATTTAGTTGAACATTTGCCTTAATGTCATTTACCGCGCCGCCAATGTCGAGAACATTGCCGATACCAAGACGCCGCGGTGCTTCTGCAGGACGAAAAAGCTGCTGATTTACTGTTGGTATGATCCCATCGATATCATCGAAAATGGCAGCAACCTTTGCACAGCACTGCCAAGCAAATACCAAGAGAAGGATTTGAATGAGGCTAAGATTTGTTGTCATTGTGATGGGGAAGTGTCTTAAATAACTTGGATGCACAAGTTGGGGTTTCTTTAAAAGAGGATTCAATGGCAAATTACAGTATTTTTTTCTTGGATATTTCTTTCCAATGATCAGAAGTATTTATACATTGGAACAAAGTTTGATCAGTTTGGATAATTATTCCTATTTATAGAATATAATACGTGTTAGCCAGTTAGTTTAATTTTCTGCCTTCCATTTAATAGGTTGTTCTTTTGTAACAATAATTCAGTTCCTTAACCAGTTCAATCATTTGGGGTCAAGCTCATAAGTTCTGTAACCATTTTTGAAGATAACTATTGGCACGTCAATGTTACAATTGAAATTGAATTTTGAACATGCGGTTGATATATGATTGATATTCTTGAACAAATGGCAGTTTTAAGAAGTACTTGATGTGAACCAAGTAACGTCAATTGTCATGTTTTAATGTCCCATTACAAAGTCGAGAGACAAGAAACACTACTACAAAAACTACGTTACTTGACGCTTGAAACTTTTGAGTAGTAGTTATTTAGTATCGTGTCTTTTGGCCAATGTTACGTTTAAGTCAATTGGGTTTAGGGCGTCAAAGGCTATATAAAAAGCCTATTTTCTTCCCTTTTGTTGACGATTTTTTTTAAAAGGGAAGTGAATTAAGAATTTCATTAAGGTTTATTCAAAGCTAAGTATTTTTTTTTTTTTTTTTTTTGCAATTATCGTGTATTAGAACTCGCATGTGAGCTATATAGTCATTCAGTTGATCAAACCTTCTGCAGAATGATTCAAATCACGAGTTTATGAATGAGTGTTCTTTTACTCTTGATCATGATCATCAAGGTAATCCTTTAAAAACTTATTCCTTGGGGGGTTGATTCCATGTTGTTTTGGAGTTTTTGAGTATTAGATCTAAAGATTTGGTGCGTGCACGTGTTTGTTCGAAATCCAAATTTTGTTTTATGTTTTCAGATTCATCAAACTCAATGAATACATGTTTGACAGAAACTCGGGTTCTGTTTTTGAAAACTGTTTTCGAATTCTGTGATTCAAATAGTGCAAGTTTTGAAAACAACATTTTTATGTTTTCTTTGTTTCCAAAATTTGAATTTTAAAATTTAAAATGCAGAATAATATTAAATAAAGAATTTAGAAATATAGTATGTCATTCTAAACAATTAAATATTTTTAGAAAAATAAAATATGTATTATGTATTTGATTTATTATATTCATATTTGATATTTCAACAATATCATTGAAATGTTTTTTCTTCTTCTATAAATTAGGTATATCAATTAGTTAATACATGTTATATGAAATATTTGCGTATCATTCCAAGTTTTTGATAAAATGGGATTAATTATCATAAATTGATGGGTTTAATTTCGTTTAATTTTTGGATTTTGGAGGTAATTTAAAACAATTGAGAAATTATTAATTTTATGTAGATTTAATGATTAAATATTAGGAATTTGTTAAAAATGACAAGTTGACAAAATATTTACAAAATATAGCAAAAATTCAGATTCTATTAATGATAGACATCGATAGACTTTTAGTTTCTATATAGAATCTAAAATTTTATTATATTTTGTAAATACTTTGGTTGATTTTGCTATATTTGAAAACGCCCCTTAAATATTTGGAAGAATTTAATTTAGGGGCATTTTCAAATATATAAAAAAAATTGAAAATATTTACAAAATATAGTAAAATGTATCTAATTTTCTATATTTTATTTAAGTTTTTTTTGCTATATTTTGTTAATAATTTCATTTTTTTTTTCTATTCACAAGAATTTCTTTTAACTTATAGCAAACTAAGACGTAAGAAGTTAGCCGTTGATTTAAATTTATTTGAACGATTTAGAGTTATTTTGTTTAAGAATTAGAAATTTTAGATTATCTTAACTAATTTGGGATGGCCAAGATAAAAAAAAAAACTCAATAATTTTCACATTGAATTCATGATTCAAAAACAGAGAAAACAATGTGATGAATATTTATAAAAAAATCCCCAATGAATAAATCCCAATGAATAAATCCCCACTGAATAAATCCCCACTGAATAAATATAGATATAAATGTTATACAACACAAGGTGGTGGGTTTTGAACCCCAAAAGTAGCAATCTTTGCATTCGAACATGAAGAAACCATCGTCGTATTCCTCAAGTTGGTGCCTGCATAAGTCAAGTTAATGTCCCTCAACTCCACCCCCTTGCATGGAAACAACTTGCTGCACTCCAACAACACCGCCACGTTCGTTGTCGATGTCCCGCGAATGTTCTTGAAATGAACGTCGCTAATCTTCCAATTTGAAGCCTGTATGGAGGATTAGTTGCAGCTTCTCGTTGAAATCACTACTGAACTCAAAAGGTTAAGCTCATCCGCTTTATCATGAATTGCGTGTATTTTTTTACATTGTTGTTGATTTTAATTGCTTACCCTCTTCTCCTTAGTGCCATAGGTTTGGTTGAACAGAAGAAAATAATTTTGTTGGCTGAGTCGCGGATCTCGCTCTCTTTAAGACGTTTTGCGGCTCTGCTCGGTTGTGCAAACAGTATGCTCTTGCCACGACGTCCCCAGGATAAAACAGCCTAACTTCGATCGGAATTGCACAGAGACCGACCGGAAAACTGACACTTCTATAGGAG
>JBBPDJ010000001.1:13685850-13699602 GCA_037974625.1 Cucumis cinereus | reverse complement strand
TCACACAATTAAATCCAATCTTAAGTTTCAAAATAAACCAAAGTTTCACTTTCTTTCACTATTAATATCCAACAAAATTTTCTTTAGAAGGTATATTGTTACCTGAGTCCATGTCCTGGGCCGCAAGTGACATTGGTGACGGTGATTTTCTCAGTACCATGGCCAATGAAGACACAATCATCACCTGTGCCAATGACACTGTTCGTAATTGTGACTAATTTTGAGGCGCTAATGTGCATTCCATCAGTGTTCGGGCTATTATGTGGAGCTATAATGTTCATGTTGGTAGCAGTGAAATTGTAGCAGTAGAATACAGATGTGTGAAATCCCTTGCTGTTCAATGAAGCGAGCCCGTCGACAATCGTGTGGTTTAATGTCGAAAATTTAATCGACTACAGAAAAAAAAAGAGCAACTAATCAATCACAATTAAGAAAAAGAGATTGAGTTAGGCAGAATTATAGTTACAATTGGAAGATTCTGGCCAAGCCGCAGTCATTGTATGGCCAAGCCGCAGCGCCTTGGCCGTCGAAGACACCGGAGCCAGTGAGGATGAAGCCGGTGATATCTTCAATGGAGACCCATTCTGGAGCAGAATATTAACTGATATCGGTTGTGGCCTTTACAGTTCCCTGGTTTTCGAGGGTGATCGGGAAGCTTTTGCATGGACCGGCAAAAGTCACCGGACCGATCACAAATGTACCTTGTGGGATCAAGAACTTCGCCGGACCGTTTGTGTTTCGGCAGGCTGCAATCCATGTTGTCATGAATGCCTGGCATGTAAAAAATAATTATATATAAATACTCTTCTTTCTTCTAAAATATATATATACTCTTCTTTTTTAGTTTTGTTTATTTGTAATTTGAAAAAAAAAGGATAGGTTGTATAGTAGAGAATCATGGCTCCAATTTAAAGTTAATTAACATAAAATAAAAGTTTGAATTTTTGTGTGATATATTCTCACCTGTGCATCATCAGTCTCTCCATCAGCTTTAGCAAGCTCCATGTTTTGTAACATCAAAAACTGACCCACCATTTCCATCTAGATGAACATTTGCCTTAATGTCATTTACCGTGTCACCGATGTCCACCAGAAGAGTTCCGATACCAAGAGGCCTCGATGCTGCTGCAGGATGAAGAAGCTGCTGATTGACTGTTGATACGATCCCATCAACGGCAGCGACCTTTGCACTGCATTGCCAAGCAAGTACTAAGAGAAGGATTTGAAAGAGGCTAAGACTTCTTGTCATTGTGATAGTGAAGACTTGTCTTAAATTTGGATGCACAAGTTAGGGTTTCTTAAAAGACAATTAAATGGTAAGTTAGAATGCTGTTTTTGGATATTTTTTCCAATGATCAGAAGGCTTATTTATACATGTTTAATGGGAAACCAAAATTTAGAAAAGTGGAATGAAGTTTGATCAGTTTGGAGAATCATTCCAAGTATAGAATGATGTGTTAACTAGCATGTTCTTTTGCCTTCCCAATTTCATAAGTTGGTTTTTTTTGTAACAATAATTCAGTTCATTTGATAGTTCAATCAACTGGTGCAAGCCTTCAAAACAACTGAGTTTGGTTAATTAATTTTCCCTGATAATGTGGAGATTAATTGTTTTTAGCATCATTGTTTAATTAATTAACTCAAAATCAAATGACAATGGAAAGGAGTTTTATGACAATGTTTACTTTTTAAGTTCAACAACCCCATTTGATTAAGGTGAGTAAGGAGGAGTATTTTGGTGAATTAATGTCATGTTCTAAATAAAATTGTTCCAAAAGGAGAACCACATTATTCACCACCTCTAATGCTATTTATTACTCTAATATTTGTGTTTAGTCATTGTCAATCTCAATTTTATAAAAAGCTTTAAACACCTTTTTGTATTCTTTATTAAAAAAAATGAAAAATTGGCGTAGTAGGTGACAATTTGAGTCTAGGGATTTGCAATCTTATCACATTCTTTTTTCATTTTGCAAATACGACGAAAAAAAAAAAGTTCAATCCAAGTGATACACTCGATATACACTTATACATATGATATACACTTATGCATCTGATACACATGATACACATATCTATATACATAAATGTTAAAATGACAAGATATTAAAGGTTTTTAATTTAATGACAATTAAGTAAATATGCACAATGATATTTGAGTAAATAAAACAAAGGACATTTGTGTAAATAGGTTGAACTTTTATCAACTTGAGGGCCAATACATGAAACACCACTTTTTTTGGCAAGGTTTGGAGCAAAAAATGAGTTATTATAGTCGTAGATTGTTAGTTGGGTTATAATAGTCTGTGTTTGAGTGTGGATTATTTTAGTTTGAGTTATAATTGTATGTGTTTGTGGTTTATATTTTTACAATAAATATATATATATTTTTTTCCAATCCTTTAACAAAAATTCAAAATCTTTTATCATAAATCTAAATATTTAGTACATCAAGTATGTATCAAATGTGTATCAAGTGGTATAGCAAGTGCCTATTAGAAGGGTATCAAATGTTTCGTATGCATATCATAGGTGTATCAAGTGTATAAAAGTGGATATCAGGGTAGTGTAAAGTGTATATTAGTAGTATATCAAGTGTATAATAGGAAGTGTATCAAGTGTATATCAACTAGTGTATCACGTGAGTTGAGCTTGTTTTTTTGCCATTTTTTGCAAAAGTAAATAAGTTTATGCTATAAGTTGAATTTTTTAAACTTATTTTGTTGGACATGCAAGAAGCCCTTAAAAATACATTTTTAATTGTCTCATCTTTGCTTCTTAGCATATACCTTTTTTTTGTCCCCAAATTTTGAAGAATAGGAGAAATGAGAGAAAGAATTAAGAAAGATGATAACAAAGAGGATATGAGAGAGAGAAAGAAAGAGAGGAGGAAAAAAAAAAAAAAAGACAGTGGAGAGAGAAAGAAAGAGAAATATTAAAAACATTTTTTCCATGTCATCTTGCCATGTAAGCATTTATAATATTTTAACATTAATTAATTTAAAGAGGACATTTAAACCTATTCTTGAAAACTTAGGGATTAAATCGACAAATTTGAAATATTAGGACAAAATGAACATATTCTTCAAGACTCAGAGATGTCTCTGTTGCCACGTGCCCAGATGACGCAGAGCGACCAAAGTCCTCAAAAAGTTTTAATTTTAAAATAAAACAAAAAATGGAGTCGTCATTAATCATTTTTATGGTGTGATTGGGTACCAAAATAAAATAAACAAATTTTAAATAAAATCAATAAAAAAAATGGTTTGTGAAAACTAGAGTTGAGTTTGGGAGTCAATTGTGTATGGAAAACGTGTTAGCACTTCATAACACCTGTTTAGAAAAATGGTGACCCAATTTTAAATCTTGATTTTAAATAACTCGCAAAAGATGTCTTATTTCATTGTTCATTACTTCAATATTTGAAGTAATAATCCCATAAAATAAGAGGAAAACATTCTATCAACTAGACTATATATATTGAGAAAAAAATTAACCAAATAAGTTACGTCGGTGACTGACCTAAGGATTGAGTTAGCAATTTTTAACAACTAGACAACTAAGTTTGTGACCTATACATTGAGTTGGTAAAAATCACGTACCAACTAAACTTAGAGTGACCAAACACCCCTTAAATGAGTTAAGATTTTTCTAAACATCAATAAAATTCCAAAGAAAAGTGATTTTGATGATTGCAAAAGCGATTTCCATACTTCGTAAACATATGTCCTACAACATGATACTCATTTATTTTAATGCTTTTGTTTTTTTAGAAAGATACAAAAGAATCAACAGATCAATAAATTGCACCAGAATATCTAGCTCAACTAGGTTAACAATTATTATCATCCACATCATGTCTTGTGCCCCATATATTCAATATGATCAATCAGTACAAAAGAAGAGCTAGAGATGAGCTCAGAAGTTATTACTATAGACATTTAACAAAAAAAATTTAATACGTACCCTCAAACAATGAAGATTGTATCAATTGAAAACCTTAAACTATAATAATAATAGGATAATACTACTTAGGTGCGCGCGCTTGGATGATTGACTTTTTATCATTGACTTCAAAGTAAGAAGAATTTAATACATGACAAAATTTGATTGGACAATTTGGTGAAATGCACAAAGATAGGTGGTGCTTGAGATGCACCTACATATTTGTCATAATCATATTACTTTTAAGTTAGTTTTTTTTTTTTTTTTTTGGGCAACGACCCTTGCATCAATTATAATTGTCTATGTTAGTAAACACTCAATCACGTAAGAATTGTTGCACTGGCGATTTTTAAAGTAATCATAGGATTTAAATTAATTAATTTACTAATGAAAATTAAGGTTGGAAGTTTAAATTGGTGCAATTACTATTATTTCAGACCCTGCCCTTAACTAATACAATTCTCACAGTTTTGATATGTTTCAATTAATATTTTATTTTTAAAAAAATCAAATTGTGTTTTAGAACTAAATCATAATGTTGGGACACCAAAAGTATTATGCGAGTCAAAAATCTTTTCATTCAATTAAGACAAATCTTAAGTTTGAATAGTGGTTGGAATTAGGTAATACAACAGATAGCCTTAAGTTGTTAATGTTGGGCATTGAAAGCTCCATGAGAAACAACTCTACCGCTAATGGTGCTTGTAGTTTGGTGATGAGTATGAACAACAACGCTACTGCTGCCACTTGTGTGAATACCATGAGCTCCCTTTGTAGTTTGGACATTGTGAGAAACAAAAGTGCTTTTGCTGCTGCTGCTCTTACTAGTATGAACTCCTTGAGGAATCAAACCAGCACCACCACGAATCATGGCAGCTCCATGTCCACGAGAAAGAATAGTACTGGTGCTCTTCACTCTAGTTTTCTGACCGCTCGACACGACGACGCTCCTGCTCCCTCCATTCACCCCGGTTTGGCCTCTATGAGAAATGACAACACTGCCACTACTCTTTGCGCTAACTTCATGACCGCTAGATACAGCAACTATACTACTGCCTCCCTTCACACCGGTCTTGGAACCACGGGAAACAATGATGCTGCTGCTACCCTTCTTGGTGATTTCACGACCTTGAGAAAAAGCAACGAAGCTACTACCGCCGTTGTTCACACCGGTTTTGCCACCATGAGAAACAACCACACTACTACCACTACTCTTCTTGCTAATTTCATGATCACTAGAAATAGCAACTACACTTCCGCTGTTGCCGTTGCCGTTCGGACCAGTTCTTCTACCATGAGAAACGACAATACTACTGGTACCCTTTGCCGTGCTACTTTCATGACCTTGAGAAATAACAAGAATTTTTCCGCCGACGCTGCTCACTGGTGCCACCGCTGGTGCTTGTGTGTCGTGTGATCCAAAGGCACGAAAAGAGAATGAACGATCGAGAGCGGGTTCTCTGCTACCAGTGACGTCACCGAAAGTGGCACCCACCTTCCCACAACATTGCCAAGCAAGCACTAAGAAAAGGGTGTGAAGAAAGAGCTTGAAACCTTTTGATGCCATTACCACGGTAGAAATGGTGTGAGTTGAAATCGTAGGGTTTACAAGCTCTTTTCACAAAATGTGAGGGGAAAGTATGAGTGCTTGGATACTTTTCTCATGATCACAAACCCTATATATACTAATTTGTTTGATGGGAAACTAGCTATATTTAGAAATGATCAACAAATTTAGAAAAGCCTCAAATATTTTGGGTCCAAGAGTTTAGTTTGTTCTAAGTATAGAATGGGTTGACTGGGGCCTTCTTTCTCCCTCCCTCTCATATTTAAGTGATAGCAAGAGAAGTTATTTAAGGACAAACCAATCATATTTAAAGTCATTGAACTTCTACTTCAATTTTCAAATCTCAGTGATAAAAAAATGCCTGTTTTAAAACTTAAATGAACATATATATCTCTCACACTTAAAAAACCAAAAGTGTATTTTGTTTGATATATATTAAATACAATAAAATACTTCTTTTTACCTTGTTTTATTTATTTTTGAAACCAAGATACGATGGATTAGGTGGGTGAGAAGGTGCACCGAAATAATATCTCAATTAGGTTGTTACATTCGTAGTTGTGCCTATGTCATATCCCACGCCTAATTCATTAAAAATGTTCAAATCAATGCAAAAGATATTTACATGTACAAGATTTTGAATTTAAGTTGTGCTAAAAAAATAATATGAACATGAAATCCTTCAATTAAATAATAAGATATGTTGCAAATAGTAGTTCTCAATGATTAATTGTAGGGTAAGAGATTAGATAATAGACTTTTTGATATAGTTATTGAATGTCTTATCTACCGAGCTAACTCGATCTGATTTTGCACGCGCTGAAAATGATATAAATTTATTTTAATCATTCAATCAGATTGTCAAGTTACATTGTACCATGAATTCCAAGACCATGAGAAACAAAAACATTGGCATGGCTCTTCAAACCAATTTTGCCACCCTTAGAAACAATACTACCTCTCTTCTTTATACTAATATTCCCTCCATGAGAAACACCAACATTAACCTTTCCCTTGGGAGTTTTGAAACCAAGAGATGCAACATGCTCCTTTTTAATTTCAAGACCAAAAGACAAAGCTATGTTGTTTTTGCTCATTGGAGTTTCAAATCCATGAGAAACAATAACATTACCGTTGCTCTTTAGACCAAATTTACCACCATTAATGGAAACACTAACATTACCTTTGCCCTTTAGACTAATTTTTCCACCATGAGAAAGAGCAATGTTGCCATCACTCTTTAAATTAATCTCATGATCCTTAGAAACAACACCACCACCTTTGATCTGATTAATAATTTTGAGACCAAAAGTCGAAACTTTGTCCCCTTCGTTGTTTGAAGTTTCAAGCCCAACAGGAGCAATCCCTGTTGGTGCTTCTGCACGTATTTGGTTGTTTCCGGTTGATGTGATGCTACCGTCAACATTTGGGGTTCTAATACGAGGCGATCCAAATGCACGAAAAGAAAAATGATGATTGAGGCCGAGATTTACGACACCGGTGACATCGTTGAAAGTTGCACCTACCTTTGCACAACGCTGCCACGCAAACACTAAGAAAAGGGTTTGAAAGAAATTAAAACCTCTAGCCATTTCCATGTGGTTAAGTGTCTTAAAGTTGTAGAACACAAGATGGTTTCACAAATGATGATTAGTAGGGATGAAAGAGGTGTAGGTTTCATGAATTTTTGGATGATCAGAAACCCGAGTTATATATGCTAATTGTTTGAGAATGGAAAATTTTTCCATAGAAAATTCTAACAAGTTTATTGTTCATGTGTTATTCTGTTGGACTATATAAGGAAAACTATATTATATGGTGACATCTACTTTAGTTGCAATTTCCCCCCTTTTTTTAGCTTAGTACGGGTTTGAGTTGCTTTTATTTTATTTTATTTTTTCTTGAAAAAAATTCACAAGACAAGAGGGATCAGGGATCAGTAGATACACCAAGACATTTTAACTAGGTTGACACTTTCATAGCACCCTTATCCCGTCCCAAGACCAAAACGATATCATTAATCGATGAAAAAGTAAAAAACGATCTAGAGAGAAGCTCGGAAATTTGTATAAAGATTACAAAAATGCATGTGAGTTAAGCAGTACCGGTTTAGTTGCTATGAGACAATAAATCCGTTCTACCTACTAAAATCTTACAAACTAACAAAAATTAAGTGCTCTAATTTAGAGTTTTACCAAATAAAATAATAAAAAGTTAATATTGAAGGACAGAAATGACATTTCATGTGAAGATAAAGGGAAGACGGGGGGAGAAATGCTTGAATAATCGCAAATGAGCTAACTTAAAAAAATAGAAAATAAAAAATAAAAAAAATGCTGATTTAAGTTAAAATGATGTCAACATAATAAACCTTTTAGTTAATAATTTAAATGTAAAATTACCTAAGAATATATTAATCAATGTGAAAAAGTTAATATATAGGTTACATTTTGTGATAGACACAACTTCTACAAATTTATAACTTTTCTAGGCTTAATGTTATTTTTATAGGTTATAAATTTCACATAGATGCACGAATTTTCTTTTTAAATTGTTTGGTAATTATTGAAAAAATGATTAATAATATTAATTAGTCTAGAATTAATTTTCATGAAACTCCCAAAACTTTGTGGATTAATTATTAGGATATTTTGTAATTTTGTAGAAATATATCATCATTCATCCCACATATTGATAATGAAATAATTAAATTTAAAAATACAAGATTTTGGAGTACGCATATTTTGGTTAATAAGAAAGGTAGAATGTGGAGATCAATATACATGGTACATATTTTTTTTACAATAATTGTAGGGTAAGAGATCAAACCATCCATCTTTACTGGTGTCTTACCGAGTTATGATCGAGATCAAATTCACTGCGCTATAAACAATGTAAACCTTTTTTTAGCCATTCAATAGAATTTATAGGGTTAATTAGGAATAATTTAAACATTCAAACACCTCTTTTCCTTTGGCAGAGATTGTCGAAGAAAACATTGTCATTGCCTTCGTACCAATTTTGGCACCATATTAAACTTGGATCTTTCGACTAATTATTCTTCCACGATGAGAAAGAGCAATGTTTCCATCAATCTTCATATTAGTTTTAATCTGATCATCCGTAATTACAACAGCGCCAACCATTACGTTCTTACTAATTTTGATACCGGACGACGAAACTTTGTTCTTTTTATTCTTTGCAGTTTGGATCCCAACAAGAGCAATCTCTGGAGCTAATTTTTTAGGATTTATCATGTTTGGATCAGTTGCGGATCTCCGATTCTTGGTCAATAGAGTTCCAGCACCACCTGATCCAAATGTACCGACGTCGAATTCATCGAGAAAACCAGAGCCATCAGAAGTTGCACCCACTTTAGCACAATATAGCCAAACAAACACTAAACAAAGGGTGGGGAAGAGCTTGAAACCTCTTGCCATAGCCATAGCCATGGTAGTTGAGTGTATTAAAATTGATGTTTAGGTGCAAGAAAGTTTTGTGGGTGTGTTGGAATTTTGGGTGATCAAAAGCCCTATATATATATATATATTTGTTTCATGGGAAAATACTATATTTATCTTATTCTAGCCGGACTGTATTACTATGGTGCTTAGTTGCTTTTTCTAATTTTTGTTTTTGAGCTGTTTTGAAACAATAAATTTTCTAATTTTCAAATTCCCTTCTATCTACTCAAACCTTATACATTATCAAAACAACATATTTTTCTTTGGAGATAATGCATCGCTTTTGTTGTCGGATGTCGTAGAAAATGATAAATTATTTATGGGTTTTAAAAGGGGTTTTAAATATGGGCAATTGGATAATTTTGCCTTGTTTTTGCAAATAGTCCCATCTTCTTCTTTAGGTCTTACAAAACGTGAAAAGAAAAGAGGAAAAAATGAGAGGCAGCATAACACATGTTCTAAAGAGATAAAGTGAGTTTTCTGCAAATCCAGTGAGAGAAACCATTGGTTTCTTCATCCATTGAGTGTAGCCAACGTGGGTAGTCTCCGTTTGGAGTGGGTATCAACCGGCGGCAATTTTTCGGCGTTCTTGACAGCAGTTTTGGAACGACAGTTGCGTGGGTGTTCAAATTACAGCATGGGTTCTGTGTGGTGTTTGGGTTTTGTCGGAGTTGGATTTCGTCAGGGCTAATCCCGATTTGCAGTGTGTTGTTCAGAACATGGGTCTCCTGCCAGAGGAGGCAGTTTTTTTCGGGTTGGGTTTGGGTTCAGAGGTTGTTGCTGGCGCATGGATTTCTTAGTTTTTTTGGGTATTTGGTCGGTATAGTCGGGTTTGGTGTGGATAAATTACAGATTATTCATCTATAATTTGTACTCCTTGATTGTTCTTAAATAAAATCTCTCCAACCTAGTTCTCAAAATGGATGTAGACTAAATTCGTCAAACCACATTATATATCATTGTGTTCATTGTGTCTGTTCTTTATTGTTTTATTATTTGGGCTAGCCATTGTGTCGTGATTCTTGGTTCATAATTTTACAAATGTGTTTCGGTATGTTTGGAATATTGTGATAGCTTGGTGCGCTTTCGTTCCCTTTATCTTTAGTAACTTGTTAAAAAAAAAAAAAGCAAAATAAATGCGCTAATTGACATTGTAAAAAGTTAATATCATAAAGGACCCAAATGGTATTTCATGTGAGTATAAAAAAAAATGTGCTTGCAAATTTTGAGACCACAATGTTGTAGTGAGTTGCAATTTTTTTTTTCCATTTTGCATATATATACGACACTTTTAAGTGTATCGAGTGTACCTATGTTGGTTTTAAGTATATCTAAGTGTATATCAATAATGTATAAAATAAATCAAGGGCATCAAGTGTGTATCGTATCCATACTTGTGTAAAAAAAAGAAAAAAAAAATTCATGGATTATATTTGTTTTTTTTTCTTCCATTTTTGTCAAAATAATAAGTTTGAATTATATGTTTAATTTTTAAAACTTATTTGTTAAATCTGCATGAAACCCTAGAATAAATATAAAAGTTAAGCGAAAATAAATTCTTTTTTTTCTTTTTATTTTTTGAAATAATATGTGGTCATGAGAATTAAAATTAAACTTAGGTTAACTTTACGTTAGTTGAGTTGTACTCATTTTTTTGGCATTGGACATATTATTTCATTACAACTTTAACACATGCTCTTTTATATTATTTCAATCCATTATTAAGCTCCTTATGTTATCCTCATTATTTGTTGTTATCATTAGTATCGTTATGATCGTTAGAAAAATTATTTTAAATCACAAACCTCTGAAAATATTTGCAAATATAGAAAAGTATCATAATATATATGTGATATATCACGATAGACCAATATAGACTACTATATGTATCTATCATTATAGACACATAGTAATCTATTTTGGTCTATCGCGATTTATCGTATATAAAGTGTGATACTTTCACTTTATTTTGTACATATTTTAATTCATTTTTCGATATTTGAAAATAACTCTTATCATTAAGATTATTGTTAATATTGTTATAATTATTATGATTAGGAGAATTATTGTAAATGACAAAACTATTAAAAATATTTGTAAAATATAGCAAAATTTCAGTTTTCATCAATGATAGATATCGATAGAAGTCTATTAGCAAATATAGTTGATATTTTCTTATATTTTGTAAATAGTTTAGTTTATTTTGCTATATTTAAAAAAAATGATCTTTATTATTATTGTCATTATCATTTTTACTTTAGTAATGTTCTCATTAAAACAACTTCTGATTTCAAATTTTAAATTTTCAACATTTTCATAATTTTTTAAAAATATTTTTCTTAACCTTTTTTGTAAAAATTAAATAAAATGTTTTATTCACCAGGTCTCTTAAATTGAACATTGAGTTTCTAATTTTTTTGTTTTATTTTTTAAAAAATAATATATTATTTTAAGCATCTCTAACTTTTTTAACAACTTCGAATGTTTTTCTTAGAAAAAGAAATCCAAAGACGGAATCTAGAAAATTTGGAAGTTTGGTTTCGTAGAAATCTTGAGGGTAGGGGATAGATTATTTAATCTTTGGAAGTTTAAAATTTGATCCAAGAAAAATTAAATTTAATTAATGTTTTTTTAAAAAAAAAAAAAATCCTTTATTAAAAGACTATCGGATGAATTTCGAGAAATTGTAACCATTTTTCACATTATTGAGGTGCGTAAATTTTCCTAAACTCTAATATGCATAATTGATGGGATAATTACTCCGAAAATAATGATAGGTAAAATAAGACATTGTCTTTTGTAAAAATGAATGGACAAATATTTTCAATTCAAGATTTAAATTTAAACACCATTTTCTAAGTGATTGTTATGGGGTGCTAAAACCTTTCCTACATACAAACAACTTTCGAACTCAACTTTTGTTTTTGTAGACCATTCTTTATTTTTAATTCAAATGTGTTTCTTTCACTTCGTGTCCAATCACGTCGTAAAAGGATTGGTGACAACTCATGTTTGTTTTATATTTAAAATAACTCTTTTCAAGGATGTTGACCGCTCCGCATCGTTGTAGACATGTGGAGACACAGATAATTCGATTAATCAGAAATGTAGAATATGGACACATGACATCTTTCGATTTATTAAAAAAAATAAATAGTAAAAAATTATTTCAACAATTGCAGGAGTGAGATCAAATCATCGGTCCTTATTGGTGCTTACCCATTCAATTACGATCAATTTGTCTATGCTACAAACAATTTAAACATTTTTTTTAAGCCATTCAATAGAACTTATAGGTTTAATTTGGAATAAGTTAAACATTCAAACACCTCTTTTCCTTTGGCAGAGATTGTCGAAGAAAACATTGTCATTGCCCTTCGTACCAATTTTGGCACCATATTAAACTTTGATCTTTCGACTAATTATTCTTTCACGATGAGGAAGAGCAATGTTTCCATCAATCTTCATATTAGTTTTAATATGATCATCCGTAATTACAACAGCGCCAACCATTACGTTCTTACTAATTTTGATACCAGACGACGAAACTTTGTTCTTTTTATTCTTTGCAGTTTGAATCCCTACAGAAGCAATCTTTGGATCAGTTGCAGATCTCCGATTCTTGGTCAACAGAGTTCCAGCACCACCTGATCCAAATGTACCGACGTCGAATTCATCGAAAAAGCCAGAGACATCAGAAGTTGCACCCACTTTAGCACAATATAGCCAAACAAACACTAAACAAAGGGTGGGGAAGAGCTTGAAACCTCTTGCCATAGCCATAGCCATGGTAGTTGAGTGTATTAAAATTGATGTTTAGGTGCAAGAAAGTTTTGTGGGTGTGTGTTGGAATTTTGGGTGATGAAAAACCATATATATATATATATTTGTTTCATGGGAAAATACTATATTTATCTCATTCTAGCCAGACTGTATTACTATGGTGTTTAGTTGCTTTTTCTAATTTTTGTTTTTTGAGCTGTCTTGAAAAATAAATTTTCTAATTTTCAAAATAACTGCCCTAATTGACACGGTAAAAAAGTTAATATCATAGATGGATCAAAATAGCATATATATATATATATATATTATGTGAATATAAATAATGCTTGAAAATTTTGAGACCATATAAATGACAAACAAAAAAAAGTTAGTTAATTAGGGTTGTTTTCAAATATAACAACATGAACAAAAATATTTACAAACATAACAAAAATATAGATGTTGATAGACACTTAGATACTACTAATATATCAGTGATAGATGTGGATAGATACTAATAGATGTCTAATTGCATCTCTTGATAGACTGTAAAACTTTATTATATTTGTAATTATTTCCAAATAATGTGGGGGCGTGAGAGGATAGTATCCACGGCTACAAAAAGAAAACAATTTTAAACTATCAAGATTTAACATTCTTGACAATTTCTTTTCAGATTCCATTTCTCCTTTTTCTCTCTGTGTTTTAAATAAATTAAATTCGACAAAAATTGGAGCGAAAGAATTGGAGGGGCCGGGCGTGCCCATTCCGGACACGACGAGGACGGGGATCGCCGGCCAGCGATGGGCCACGAGGCGGGCGAGGGCGAAGCCGTCCATGGAGCCCTGCGGCATGTCCACGTCGGTCATCATGAGATCGATCTCCTCGTTCCGCTCCAGGATCGTCAGGGCCTTGTCGGCCTGCGGCGCCTCGAGGACGCGGAAGCCCGCATCCACCAGCGTGTCGGCGGCCTCCATGAGGAGGAGGCCGTCGTCTTCGACGAGGAGGATGACG
>JBBPDJ010000001.1:13663444-13675670 GCA_037974625.1 Cucumis cinereus | reverse complement strand
CAAGGGAAAGGTTAATGTTGGTGTTTCTCATGGTGGTAATATTAGTATAAAGAAGAGAGGTAGTATTGTTTATAAGGGTGGCAAATTTGGTTTGAAGAGCAATGCTAATGTTGGTTTTTCTCATGGTTTTGGAGTTCACCGTACAATTTAACCTCACAATTATATATATTTTGTCAAAACGATTGAATGAATAAACATATTAATTTGATTTCATGTTCATATTATGTGATGTCTCAACCAACTTATCTTCACTCCAAAATTTTACGCATTTAAATCTCTTTATGGAATGAACAAACATTTTTATCATATTTACAAATACGTAATACTTCGTGGGTCCTTTTTCCAACTTACGTAAGTTTGCTTCAAGTTTTTGTAATTGAGTCGCTTCACAGTTTACAAACTCAAGTTGTTTAGTAACTAATGATGAAATTAATATTTTCCTAATTTCTAGTATTTTTCTTTTATATGTTATTTACCTTGTTTGTATTTGTTAAGAGTGTATTTATTGGGTAATTCATTGTATTCCAATTCAAGTTAACTACTGAGTATTATTATTACACAAAATTCAGATGTTATTATTATAGTTAGGGTATTCACATGACCCAAATTCCTTAGAAAAAATTAGCCCATTATTAGATGTAGATGTACACAAACTTCATTAAACAATGTGATGGAAGAAGGGTTTAGGTGTTTTGTCAACCAATTGCATCAAAACTATTGGGATCAAGAAGTTCAGTGTAAGCACTTGCAAGAAAGTTTGACAAATGAATTCAATATTATGGTACCAAGATCATTTGATTGGTAGTATATATATATTAATCAATTAGTTATCTTGGATGAACCTCTTATTATAAATATCATGTGAAGCAACCCATTCTTATCGCTAATTCTTGTGTCTTGATTTCTATGTTTTTTCTAATCCAAATTTTCTGGTTTGAAGGCTGTAGCATGTTGAACCTCTCACGTACAATTTAGAAAAAGAGATTTAACTACCATTGATTTTGTATGATTAATTTCTAAGTTCTTTGAAACCAAACTCTTAAAAGTTATTTTCATATATCTAGAATTGATTTTCAATTATTATGTTTGATTCCAAAAGTTAATTTAGAGTTACTAACTATTTTTTATTTGAGAAATAATTATTTATCTAAATAAATATGGTAAAGATCTATTTCTATTTAGTTTATTATTAAATTTCTATATGTATGGTTGATATATGTTTATATATAAATATTGAAATAAAGTTCAAATCATATATATATATATATATATATATATATATATAATTGTTGTTTTATTAATATTCTAATGATATGCTATGTCTGTCATCTTTTATTCTAATATTTAGAATTAAAAAGAACTCACTAATGTTTATCCAACAATATTTTGTACAAAAACTGAACTAGATAAACTATTTTGGAAATGATTATCTGTCAATCACTTAACAAAAATCATCTATCACTTAATTTCTCCAAAATCAATTTGAAATGATATTATATTTTTTAAAAATTAATTTTGTTTGATGTCAAACACCATCATTTAAAGAAGAATTGATTTTAACAAGAGAAAACTGATTTTGACCATCTCAAAATCATTTTCAAATACACTCGTACTTGATGCAATCTCTTTTTTAGATATGATTAATTTATTTTTAAATTCTCTATTTTATACTTAAGCAAGTGCATCTTCCTTGCAAGCTTTCTAAGAGTAAAGATATCACTCCAATTAGACACATCTAATTCTTATAGTAAAATCTTGGTAAATCCTTTTAAACACATCTCAACTTGGACGAAGGTTTTATTATTATTTAGGAGCATTTTGATTTTTTTTTAACAATAATGTTATTTTAATATTTGTTGACAAAAATAGGGTTGGAGAGAAAAAATAAACAAAAATTGGGTAGTGAAGTCGTATACCGAGATTACTCAAAATCGTATATCGAGTCTACAATTTAAACCTAAATTTACCAAATAACACGATTACTCAAATAACACTACCTAAATTTACCAAATCGAAGACAAAATAATAATAATAATAAATAAATAAATAAATAAATAAATAAATACAATTAAATGAGTATACCAAATTTTATTTTCCTCCATTCGTCTCATCTACCAATTACTAAATGAATTAAAATACAAAAAAGACATTGTATCTAAACATTTTAGAGGCTCAAAATCACAATTCCGATGAAAAAATAGACAAAAAAAAAAAAAAAAGAACGAAAAAACGTAGAGAAAACAGTGAATTTGGATTTTTTGTTTCTGGCATATTTCAAAATACAATCTTAATTGTTGCTATTTACTCTAATTTCCCTTTTCAAAATTTTATATTTGGGCCACAGTATAATTGAGCCTTGTTAATTTTGGGCCAACGTTTCGAGATCGTGAGAAATCCCATGGGCCACAGTATATTTGAGCCTTGTTAATTTTGGGCCAACATTTCAAGATCGTGAGAAATCCCATGGGCCACAGTATAATTGAGCCTTGTTAATTTTGGGCCAGCATTTCGAGATCGTGAGAAATTCCATGGATGACGTCACACTTTTACATTTTCATTATTTTTTTTTAATTTCAAAAAATTGGAAAATAAGATTGTGCGCTGAAACGACGGAAGAAAGAGGCGCTGTCCCAAACCCCAACACTGCAATTCATCATTTTCTCTCATCAATCAAACATGGCTTCAACTTCAAAGACGCTACCTTCCGCTTCTTCCATTCTTAACCCTTACCTCTCCTCCTCTCTATTTATTCACTCTTCTACCATTCCATCATCAAATCCCCAATTCTCCTCTCCAAATCATCCTAAATCCCTACATGCATCACCACAATACCTCAATACATCCATTTCCTTTCAACACCCACTTCCAATGTTCCTACGCAATTGCAAGACAGGTAACATTACTGCAACTCAAGCATTACATTTCTTTCACCTTATGATGCGTTCAATTCCTACCCCTTCCCTGTCTTCTTTCAATCACCTACTTGCCGGACTTACTAAGATTAAGCATTACTCTCAAGTCTTTTATCTCTATAATCAAATGTGCCTATCTGGACTTTCACCTGATTTCTTCACTCTCAATATATTGGTGAATTGCCTCTGTAATGTGAATCGTGTTAGCGAAGGTCTTGCGGCCATGGCGGGGATTTTAAGGAGAGGTTACATTCCTGATATACTCACATATAACACCTTGATTAAGGGCTTTTGTATAGAACATAGGATTAGTGAAGCCACGAGGTTGTTTATGAGAATGCAAAAGTTAGGCTGTACGCCTAATACGGTTACTTATAACACTTTAATCAAGGGGCTCTGTCAAACAGGAAATATTAACATCGTACTTAAGTTGCAACAGGAAATGCTCAATGACACTAGTCGCTTTGGGATTAATTGTAAGCATGATGTTATTTCCTATAATATAATTTTAGATGGGCTTTGTAAGGATAGACGAGAAGACGAGGCAAGAAAACTTTTTGAGGAAATGAAAGTTTGGGGAATGATTCCCAATGTCATTTCATACAACTCCTTGATTCATGGATTTTGTTGTGCTGGAAAATGGGAGGAGGCTAAACGTTTGTTCAACGAGATGTTGAATCAAGGTGTTCAACCGGACGTGGTCACATTTAGTGTGTTGATTGATATGCTTTGCAAGGAAGGAAACGTTATTGAGGCTAAGAAGTTGCTAGGGATGATGATTCAAAGAGGTATCATTCCTAATTTGTTTACTTATAATTCATTGATTGAGGGGTTTTGTTTGGTTGGTGATCTTAACAGTGCGAGGAAATTATTTGTTAGAATGCCAAGCAAGGGATGTGAACCTGATGTGATTTGCTACACTGTGCTAATTAATGGGTATTGTAAATCCTTGAAGGTGGAGGAAGCAATGAAGCTTTACAATGAAATGCTTAAAGTGGGAAAGAGGCCAGATGTGAAAACATATGGTGCCTTGTTAATAGGGCTTTTTCAGGAAGGCAAGGTTGGTGATGCAAAGAAGCTATATGGTGTAATGAAAGCTTTTGGTATTCCTGAAGATTTATATATATATGGTATTCTTTTCGATGGGTTGTGTAAGAATGGTTGTTCATTTGAAGCGATGGAACTTTTCAACGAGCTAAAATCATATAACATGAAATTGGACATCGAATGCTTTAATTGTCTAATTGATGGCCTATGCAAATCAGGGGAACTTGAAACTGCTTTGGAGCTATTAAACAAATTATCTCAAGAAGGGCTTCAACCAGATGTTGTGACTTATAACATTATGATCCATGTGTTTTGTAGTGAGGGACAAGTAGATAAGGCGAATGTTTTGGTTCAAAATATGGAAGCAAATGGTTGTCCCTTGGACATTATTACTTACAATACACTTATGCGTGGTTTCAACAAAAGTAATAAATTAGAGGAGGTGGTTCAACTTCTTCATAGGATGACTCAAAAGGGTGTGTCGCCAGATGCCGACACTTGCACTATAGTGTCTACATGCTTTGCAAAGATGAAAAATATCGAGAATGTCTAGACTTGCTTCCAAGATTTCCAGTCAAAGAGCATCGATGTTGATAATATAACAACACTTATTGTTAGAATCATTAGGAGCTACATGACTCAAATTTTTTTAATCACCTTCATGAAAGCTCGACACATCATTTCAGGGTAGGTTTCCACTTTTCTTCCCACTCTTTTCTAATTTTTACTTTGGTAGATTGCTTGGCTTTGTTGATCCTTATGCCGTGATTTCTATTGTGCTTTGATGGAGTTTTAGGAGGATCATCTTATCGTGAGTGGATTAGCCAATATGGAACAAATAAGTATGTCTTTTATCAAATGAACAATTTGTTAGGTTCAAAATCATTTTGATACATTTCTTTAATCATTCAATATCAAATTGCTTGTATTTCCTGTCAACTGTATAACAAATTGATGATGCACCACAACAAAAGTAGCTTTCTATAGTTTTGTTTATAACATTTTAATATAATTGCTACTAATAATAGACCCATTTTATTGTGTATGCACGCAGAGAATAGGATATGAATTTTCACACTGTGCGGACGTCAGGGACAACTGTTTTCTTATTTTTCATATCCTTTCCCTTTCATGAAGTTCTTTTTGTTGTTGTCTTTTCTCAAGTCATTAGAAAGCTTGCAGTTCTCAGCTTTCTCACCCATTGGGGTTATTTTTACAATTGAAACTTCCAGCATATCATTTGTTATTCAATTAAAACGTGAGCAAGTTGAACACATTTCAAACTATTAAGTTTCTATGAATTTGATTAAGTTTCAGTATCTCCTCCAGTTGTTTAGTATTAACATTTTTCTCCCTTTCTCCAGCTTTGATCCTTCTTTGGGCAATGAAGAGCGGGAAAAAAAGGATGAGAGCAGGCTTTATGCGTTTTCTCCACTCTCTTAGAAGAAGACTAATGAAAGCAGTAAGTTATATCAATTATTTTTTAACCACAACATTTTGTAAAACAATTTTAGTTGACTCCATATTTTGGTTTAATTAAATACTACTTTGGTCTTTGTACTTTTAGTTTTTGTTCATTCATTTTGGGCCTTATAGTTTTAAAATGTTCATTTTCATCCTCATACTTTGAATTCTAGTTCATTTGGATCCATGAACTTTCAAACTATTAATTTTGGTCTTTGTACTTTCAACTTTGGTTTATTTTGGTCCTTGTACTTTTTTCATTTTCAAACTATTAATTTGGTCTTTGAAATTTCAACTTTTGTTTATTTTGAGTCCTTGTACTTTTGTTCATTTTCATTCTTAGAATATCAGAATTATCATTTTTTGAAAGTTCAAAGACCAAAATGAACCAATGTTGAAAGTACAAGAATCAAAATAAACTATGTTACAAGTATAGGGACTAGTGAACATTTTGAAAGTAGAAAACCAAAATGAATAAAAGCCTACAGTATAGAGACAACCAAAGTAGTATTTCAAACTAAAGTGAACTTTAATCTATTTTTTTGAACTGCTTGATCACCTATGGTGTTCATCTGTTTTTTGTTTTTTAGCGCGAGAGGAAAGTTTATGATTTTGGTATAGGAGGAATTTTGAGAGGAAAGCTTATGTTTACAATATTTTGTGTGTTTCATTGGAGTTACTGCGTTGGAGTTGTACAAATCCAAGTTTCTCATTTGCAATGAAATCTCATATAATTTGGTCTATTGAAATGCAAATTTTCTGTGTGTGCTAGTACCTCCGTGTATTTATTTATTTATGTGTGAGGTGTGAGATGTGAGATGTGAGATGCTCGATTCTCTGGCTATGTTGTTTTCCACTCTTTATTTTGCCTATGGATCTCAAATGTTGTATCCGTTTTCACTATTTTTTTTTCTAATATTTCACCTTTGAAGTTATGTTTGTTTAACCAAAGTACAAACATTGTTCCATAACGTCTCATGGTGACTTGCTTTGCTTTTTTATCTTCGTTTTTGTTTTACAATATACACAAGTGCTTGTCTGAGTGGTTGACATTCCGAGCAAAACTTTTGATCTTCTTTTCTCATTTTCTTAATTAGTTTTTCGGGTTAGGTTAGTATTCATCCGTGACATTTGATAAGAGACCCAAAGACTAAGGGTGCGTTTAGATTGACTTTCTAAGTATTTACAAACACTTTTTTTATACTTACAAACATTTTTTTAAACACTTAGAAAGTCAATCCAAACACGCACTAAGTTTGTTTGCGTTCATCTTTCTACATTTATGTGTATGTTCTTTATAATAGGTTGCTTGTCCACTAGTTATGTCAAGCTAAATTTTTTTGATGAGTTTCTATTTTCAAGTTCAGTCTAAGCTATTTCTAGAACTATTATGTTTATCTTGGGTCCTCTTTAATTCTTAAAGAAGAGAAAGGTTTTTGAGTATCTTCACTCTTCTCTTTCTTACACATGGTTTGACATAATAGTCTGATCGAGCTCAAGTTCGATGTGGAGCTGACGATTTCATTCAAAGAAAAGCTAGACGAGGTGAAATAATTGACGATCGGTCTTCAGAAAGTATTTAACGCTACTTTTACTATTTGCATAGAAAAATTGTTAGCCACATGTGCAACAAATAATTTTTGTATTTTCTTACTAAAACAATGATGATGGCCAATGCCTTCAAAAAAATAGATATTTAATGACGGTGGATTCCTCTAATGTCAGTTCTTGAAGAACACAGAAGAACGTGTTATTAAAGGTGTTCAATGTTGGTCGTCTTTTTAACGTCGATTGAAACTAGATATTATATATGGCTAACATTTAACACCTTTAATAATATCTTCACTGTCACCTAACGAATGTTGTACTCCTATGATATCAGTTTATAGCCCAATTTTGTACCAATGATGTTACAACAAATTGACGACATAACTATATATATACAAGTTAGAATTACGATTGCACATGTTTATAATGTTAAAAATAAAATAGTAAATGTATAAGTTCAAATAAAAGTCTTCTACCTAATACTCATTTTTTATATTTAAAAAAATCTATATTACTCAAAATAAATAAAGAACATGTTTTTTTTCTTTCAAAATTATACATAGATATATAGATGAATTGTTGCATATTTACAACATATCTGAAAAACAGAAAAAAATACAAAAATTCAAGAAATTGCATGGCAAAGAGTCTTGTAGATAGTCAAGTTGATTGAGCAAATTGCTCATAATTTCAACAACTTAAAGCTGACCTTTGAGGCCATTTTGTCTTTTTCATGTTATTTTTTTTTTTCAATTGGGTTTTAAATTACTGTCCAATTTAGTCATAAAAAATGCTATTAATTTCATAAAATAGTAGTATTAGTTTTTTATGCATGTTTACAATTTTACCTTTGTTCTTTTCAAAATAATCAAAAGTTGTAAAGTGCATCTCACTCTCATAATAACTTTCTTTTAGCTTTGTGCTTGTCGTGATTTTTACAATAATTCAACTCAACATTGCTATTATCCCATTTTTTACCATTTTATATAATAATACTTCAATATTACAACACTAACAACCTCGTAATAATTCAAATGTTACAAACTCTCTTTCAACAAAGGAATAAAACTCATTTGGATCCAACATACTTAATAACAAAAAACTAGTTATGATCCTTAATCATAAAACACAAAGATATGTAATAATAAAAAAAGAGAGACATCACCTAGCTCCACCAAGCATCCCTACAGATTTAGGTAACTCCAAAGTCAAAGTCTCCCCGGTTGTTATTTCCAACTCCTTGAATTCTACAAACAAAAAGAGAGTATTAAAACCAAGAACTTTAAGTCTAAACAATACCTCCAAGCAACTTTCCAACTAATTAAGTTTTTCTCCAATTTTTTTATTAAAAAATAAAGTATATAAATACAGTGCAAGGGATAGGAAGAAAATCCAAAGAGGCTAATAACAAAGTGGGTAATTCACTTTTAGCAAGATAGTGTGAAATGAGTTCAGTAGGTATTGAACACAGTAGATAATAAACTCACCAAGAAAACAAGAGCATACTTCAAGCAAACATACTTTTTCAAGAGCACTCGATGCATATTGTATAACATACTAGCTCATCAATCTACGAATAATATCAAACGAAACTAAACAAAACTCAAATACATAAGCATAAAATTAAAATAGGAAACAAAACTAAAGTCCTAATTACAATGAGCGTAGGAATAAGGGGGCGGGGGCATAGTCTATACTTGAAAAACTCAAAAACATAAGCATAAAACACATAAAAGTAAATTTCAATTGATTTAGAAAGATGGATAAAAGAGAACAAAAGTGAGAGTGGTTACATACGAGACAACGTCCAAATGTCAGAAGTAGTACAGATTTTCACAAGAATACCAACAAATTTGATTCTACGTAAGTGGCAAAAAGTTTGATTATACACAAGTTTAGTGTTGTTTTGTTTCAACATTGCCATGGTCTCCTACACGAAAAAGAAAATTTTCCTACAGAGAACGAAAGAGCCCGATCCAAGGTCAGTTCCATAGTAAGCAAAAATGACTCCTACAGAGTACGAATGCAAAACTGAAAAAATGTAGAACAAACCAACAGAATATGAGGAAAAAAAACATAATGCAATCTGCTAAATAGAATATATATCAAGTTCAAAATAGAAAAATCATAAGTGACTAATACCTTTCAGATCTTTCAGACATACTCAAGAAAAAACTACCATGGATGACTCTATTCAAATGAAGAAACCAATATTCAATCAGTTTATTAATACCTTACAGATATTTCAATTAAAAATGCAAATGCTACGTTAAATCTACTTAGACGAACCTAAAATGGAGTTGAAATGAACCCGAAATGAAGCTCGACGGCATTGGAAGAGTCGACATCTCAGTTCTACAACCTATCCCAAAAAAAACGAAGTCCATATTTTATCCCTGAAATCGATGCCCAGATGCCCAAATCGCTGCTTCTGATGAATTAAACCGCTGCGTAAACCATAGATCATTTGAGGGATCATAGTGTGTCACAGTTGTTGACTTTACAGCAGGAAGAAGGTCTTTCAGAGTTGGCATAATTGTTGGCTATCTAGTAGTACCTTGCAAAACCTATGAAAGATGAAGATAAAAAGAAGAAATACTTGGCAGAACTTTCAGTGTTCAGCTTAAGTGCTTAACAACTCCAAATTTGAGAAATTAATCTTTAAAAATTCTAGAAAGAAGAAATGATTTATAGCATAAGTAATTACAATTCTCGGCACTAGAGACAAGAATAACACCATCAATATTCAACTCAATGAATCCCTAGTTATAGAGAAATCATATTTTACCAAGTCTGGAGTACGTGCAAATAATCTGAGTGCTAAAATAAGAAGCAACAGAGAAGAAATAACTTGTAGCATGTAAAATTGAGATAAACACCGTTGGAGAGAAGAAAAACGCAATCAATACATTTTCAGAATGCTAAAAATAAGCTTTCCGTTCCAGACCAACGTCAAGCAAGAACAAAGAAGCAGCTAATAGCATAATAAATTACGATTCTCACCAATGGAGAGAAGAATAACACCATCAATATTCAACTCAATGACTTTGTATTTATAGAGAAATCATTCTTTACCATATCTGAAGAATGAATAGATCACCGTGAGCTCATAGAGAAACGTACATGAATGAGTTGAGATCACAACTGAACGAGAAGAGTCGTGAGAATATGAAATTATAATTAGAAAGACAGAAGAATTGAAAATCAACAAGACACATTTTTCTTTTTTGTGGCTTAATCATAAGAATAACAAAGTTAAGTGTGCTTAACTTGGAGTAGTTCTATATTGATCTAGATTTTAATTTATGAGTTTAGGAAGTTAAATATAGTATTAAAGGGAGATGGTGGTTGAGGGATGAACCATGAGAATATGAAAGCATTACATGTGAGATTTAATTTATGCATTAATTTGATGATATTTATGATGAAACCAACAAGGAATGTTTTGATCTTTCGAGCACCGATCAAAAAGAAACGTTGGAGGTACGGAAATTTCGATTTTTTAAGTCTAAATGTGATAACTCTTTTATAGATATAATTGATATTCACGAATATGTTGATACATAGATATCGCTGATAACTACTTAATTTTTATCACACCAACATTACTGACACATGTATGCCATTAATATCTACCTACGTTATATAATTGTAATTATCAGTGTATCATTTGGTACATGGATATCACATGTCTACCTAAGCTATTGATAGTGCAAAACATTTATTATCTCACACCCCACTTAATTCTAGTTTAGTCCTTTGTTTTTATAGGTTTATTAAGTGATTTTACAGGTCTCGGGCAATAAATAGGTAGAACCAAGTGTTAGGGCTGCAATGGAGCTAAAACGAAACAAATCGAAATTCTAATTATGCATCAACCAGAAAATTAAAGAAGAAGTGAAATTACCAAAACGTCTTTATTCCAATTCGTTAGGAATTAAACCCTAAATCCTAAACACTAAACTTTTCCTATAAGGCATCGTGCAAACACTGTTTTTAAGTGTCACACATATATCACAAAATGAATGTGTTAGGGTTGTTGCACTGTGGCGCGACGTTGCAACAAAATAGGGTAGGGTAGAGTGCCAAGGCGCTTGCTCAATAGTATCTATTTCTTTTTCTTATTGCAATTAAGTGCAAATTAGGGCACTGATCCAGAACCCATCGAAAGTTTCCCCTTCTCCTTCTGTTAATTTAAAGCTTTTTCCTCTGTATTTTTCATTATGAATTCAATTGGGACTTGTATTAATCATTCTTCATCAATTTGGAGGATGATTATTGGCTAAGGTAAGTAATTCTAGCTTCAAATTCAGTAGTTCTTTTCTCGATCGGGAGGATAGTGATACAATAGTAGCACGGAAGCATAGCCTAAGACAATTTATCTATGAATTGAATCATGACCTATAATTAATCCTTGTTTTTTATTAATGTTTACTTTTAATATTTGCAACGAAACCCTAGACTCATTTTTTTTTTTCATAGAAAACATTGTATACATGAAATGTTTCCTTTTTATTACTTAGGACACAAATTTGCATTTGACCTTACAAATCTACTGAGATTAACATTCATACACATTGAACTTCAAATGTTTCGCGAAACGTCACATCCTTGGGATCGAAAATGCGTTTGTAAATTCTTTTCTAGCAATTTAATTGCATTCTAGCCCTAAGCTAATTGCTATTTTTATTATTTGAGTTAAAAATGTTGCAAATATGAATGAATTTTCCCATTTTAAATTGTTTGCTAAACTTTGAGATAAAGATTAGTCCAAGAGTTTAATAAAATCAAAAGCTTATAAAAAAAAATTTAGTAACTTTTTTGAGCCCTAATAAATTTGAGAAGGCTCCCACAATTTTGGAAATAGTATATTATTAATTAGTAATATTGTACTAACATATATAATATAAAATTAGTTATTAGAATTTATTCAGTTGATTGAAAGATTGGACGTCCATCGATCTTTTAAGATAGTTGTTATTGTTTATCTATTGAGCTATGCTTGAAATCGACAAACTTTTATTATCTAATTGATCAAACCAATTTAGGTTAGCTTGGCATAACTTAAACATAGAAACATGCTATGCCCTAGTATATAGTCAAGTTACACAGTGCCATGAATTCCAAGACCATGAGAGAAACCAACATTGGCATTGCTCTTCAAACCAAATTTGCCATCCTTATAAACAATACTACCTCTCTTCTTTATACTAATATTACCACCATGAGAAACACCAACATTAACCTTTCCCTTG
>JBBPDJ010000001.1:13640573-13663344 GCA_037974625.1 Cucumis cinereus | reverse complement strand
GTCTACGGCACTCAATGTGCTGCTACCACGGTCAGTTTTTGAAAACATCCCGACACCACCAGAACCAAATGTATTGCGGAAAGAAAAACGATGGTTGATGCCAAGACCGAATATGCCGGTGACGTCGGGGAAAGTGGCACCAACCTTCACACAACAATGCCAAGCAAATAATAAGAACAAGGTGTGAAAAAGCCTAAAACCTTGAGCCGTTGCCATGGTTAAATGTCTTAATTAAACTTGAAGGGGGCAGAAGCTAAGTTTGAGGGATGATGAAACCTTTGGAAGATCAAAGGTCCTATATATATGTGCTTTTTTTTTAATTGGAAAATTATATATAGAAAAGTCTAACAAGTTTTGATTTTGTTGGACCCAATAGGACAACCAAATTACGTTTTGGTGCTCATGATTGATCGTCTGGTTATTTCTGCTTACCGGAATGAGTTATGTTGAAACAATAAAGTTTGAAATTTTCTACTTTGGTTATGCCTACACAATAAACCTTACATTAGTACCAGAATTTAAATTATAAAAAGTTGATATCAAAGCTCCAAAAAATTATACTTTTGTGAAGTAAAAATTAAAGGAATTTTTCTACATTTTACAATGATATAGGAATTTTTCTTTTACATTTTTGGAAAAATATCAATTTTATATTTTCGTATAGTTAAATCTCTGCGAGACTTATAATTTTTATGTACAATTCATATATTGAGCCTTTTCGTAATACATGATTTAAAACAATTAATTTCTGTCGTGAAACAACAATAAACCCTGCACAATATTTTTCTAACAAAATCTGAATGATGGTGTTGATCGAACGAATTTTGTCGGCTAAATCCGGATCAAATAATTTAACCAAACTATCTACAAGGGCTAGTCTTAGTCGCAAAACTAGATAGAACATAGGAAGCACAGATAATTTCTCAAGTAATTAATTTCCAACTTGAGAGTAACCGAAGGAGGGAGTTTGGATGCAAAGAAGAACTTATTGCATAAAATAAAGAGCAGAGAGAATAAAGAGATTTAAATCAATAATGCAAGAAAGTCTAGCTTCGGTTATGTGGATTTTCTCTATTCAAAGTATTTATCCATCGAATTCTCATCACCAAACTTAGTTTATTGCGTACACCTAACTAATTTAATTAGAATATCTAATTAAATTGTCCTAAATAACATATTAGTCCAATTCGACTAGATGAACATGCGTAATCGAACTATTCTAGTCGCATTTAAGATCTAGGTAATGTTAAACAGAATAATAAACTTTCAAGCGCCTAGCTAATTATTCGATCGATTCAATCCTAAATTGGTTAGATCAATACTCATCTAATTTTATTTGCAAGCCAACCTAATTATCGCTTCATGTAATTAACATACAATCAATCATAAAGCATAAGTTAATCAAAGCATAAAATCCCCAAGCATCCGATAATATATTCAAAATTTATTAAAAAACATAATTCAATCAGCAATACAACATAAAGTTAAGTTCGAAATCTAAAAAATACATCAAAATAGGGTAAGAATCCTAAATACCCTAGCTAGAGATGATATCTTAGCCCATAATCGACATATTCGACGTCATTTGTTTGATTATAGAAAGGAGATAGAAATGACTCTCAAATCTAATGTTGTAGATGGATCGAGGCGAAAGGATAGAAAAAAAGACGAATGGGCATACCACATAAACACAAATTTTGCACCTCTTTCAGTGGCAGTTTTGTAACTTTTAAGTTTCGAATAGGTCCATTTTAACTTCATTTTCTTTCTCCCTAATGTTTGATTCTCCCTCGTTGACTCAGATTATATAGGACAGTTTCGGTGCTATCAGGTGTATATATTGATACAACATCGATAATTAGTTTTGTGTTTTAATTCAACCTTATACCATAATTTTATGATGATTGTGGAGAAATTAAGATAAAAAATTAACAATATTTGTTAGGGGTATTTAGTGAACATATATATTATTAAGAATAAATTAAGTTAATTAGATTGAAGGAAATTAAAGAGATCATTAGTTAAGAGGAAGTCGTAGTCCTAGGCACTTTCATAATTAATTTTTTTTTTTTTACCTAATTTCAACATTATTAATCAATTAATTTATCAAATAAATGTATTTTTAAAATTTTTGGTTTATTCATTTATCATTCTTTGTCGAAAGACTCGAAACGAAACCCTCACTAGTCACTATCGTAATACTTGTGATGGTTCGGAGTCAACCAACTATAAAAGAATATGGAATAACTATATAAATTGAGCTATCCATTGTTACAAGGCTAAACACAAGCTGGTGGGTTCTGTTTTCCTATAGTTGTAATCTTGGCATTCAAACATGAATTTCCAAATGGTTGCTTTGAATGAGACCCAGTAAAGGCCACATCAATCTCTTCCAATTTAATACCGTCGCACGGCAAGGCAGCACTGCACTGCAACGAAACGGCAACGGGAGATATCGTGGTGCCTCGAATGTTCTTGAACTTGACGTCGCTGACCTTCACTTTAGATGGCTGCATGACAAACAACATGACACACAATTATGTATTAAACATGATTGTGATTCTTATCGAACACGGAGTCTTAGTTACTTACACTTTTCTTCTTTTTCGAGCCGTAAGTTTGATCGATGATGATAGGGTTTCGGACCTTGTCTAAGACAATGTCTTGGAAGGTGATTCTAGTAGCCATGCCAGGAGGTGAAGCAGCCCATGTCTTGATCCTTACTCCATTTGTGGTGTTTTTTATTGTGCAATTTGACACAAAAATTCCATGGACTTCCTTCTCATCTTTATATTTTCCAAGGCTTCCCACACTGCAAAATTGCATACATAAATTTGTTATACTTATTTACCTCTATATAGTTCTAAAAATTTCTATTTCCATCCTTTTAGAATGAGACAGAAGAAAAATAGAGATAGAACAGAATATAGAGATCTAACTCAAGAATGGTGAAAATAAAATCTCACGCCTACAAATCACAAAGCTTGTAAACTAAATTTTAGGACGGAATTGGACAAAGTGCTTAAATGTCAATCCAAACGGTCTCTCAAAATCCTAAAACTCATATTTCTAAAGAATTACTTGAGATTGTAGAGTATGTATTAGCTAAATTTTTTTATCTTTCTAATAAGGGACTCTCAAAACATGTGTGTGTATATACCTGATGCCATGTCCAGGGCCACAAGTGACGTTGACAACATTAATATTGGTGGAGCCATGGCCAATTGAAACACAATCATCTCCCGTGGCAATGATGCTATTTGTAACGTTAACAACATCAGTTTGGCTTATATGAACACCATCAGTGTTTGGGCTATTACCAGGAGCACTTATGTGTACATTGTTGATTATTACATTGTGGCTCAAAACCACGAATATGTGGAAGGCTTTGCTGTTCACTGAAGTAATCCCCTCCATCAATCCATGGGTCACCTTGTTGAACTTTATTGACTGCATCCAAATTCATTACACAAAACCCTAAAATAATTGACAAAAACCTACCTTTCCGTACATTTTTAATTCATTTACTTGATCCATCAAAGTAATGTTGGTGTTTATAATGCAAAAGTGTTTGAAACCCTAGAACCATCCATGTTGGTTCAACTCCTGTGCACCCCTACTGATCTCATCTTCCATTTCTATTTTGTTCAAAAAAATGTTTGAAACCCTAGACCCAAAACTATGCTTTGAAACATTTGAATTCATATCTAAGTTATAAAACAAAGACAATGTTAAGGAAAAAAATTTATTTTCTTGCATGTTCAAATCTTTGGTTTGCTTTTTAGTAGTTATCAAATAGTATTAGATAGCATCAAGATCTAATGAGAGATTAGGAGTAGCCTATTTATATCTACAAATAGGGTCTTCAATTGTTAGTTTTAGTTTCAAATTTTAGAGTTAGCGTCCAAGGAGTACAGGAGTTAGGTAACTTCGATATTGTCTTAAATCAACGTGGATTATGCTTAAAATTAAGACACGTTTTAAAGCTCATTTATCTATTAAACACAAAATTTAAGAAAGATCGAATGGTTGCTTACGGTTGGGGGAAGAGTGCAACGGGAGTTTTGGCTACAATCATTATATTTCCATGTATCTGCACCTTGTCCATCAAAGGTTCCACTACCAATGAGATTCAACTCAGTGACAGATTCAAATAGAATCCACTCTGCAGATGAATATTCACTAATATCAGTTGTTGCCTTTACAGTCCCTTTAATTTCAACCGTCATTGGCCCGTCACACGGTCCAGCATACACCAATGGCCCCGTCAAAAATGTCCCTGGTGGGAATACAACTTTCGCTGGGCCACCCGAGTGACATGCTGCAACCCACGTCTTCATGAACGCCTACATATTTCCAAATCTCAAATATTTAACATCTATACTCATTCCAAAATCGACAAATAAAGAAAATGAAAAAAAAAATCGTTTATATGGTAGCTAACATTAGATGGTGAGAGTAGTTTATTATTAGGGCTAGACACAACAATTTATGTATGACAACTTTCAAAACTCTAATTCCAAAATCATAAATAGCGGACAATTCAAGGCATTCCAACACTCATGCAATCTAAACCATAACTCACCTGTGTACTATCCGTCCTGCCATCAGCTTTGGCACCATGGGCTTTAATATCGAAAACCTTTCCAGTGGGGGTGGTGGTGGCGGGCGCTCCTCCAATGAGGAAGCGGCTTCGAATGCCAACAAAGTCACCGGCAGAGCTACACCGGGCCATCGAAGAGAGCAATGCCAATCCTAATACTAAACCTCGTACGGCGGCGATGTGAAATCTCTCTAGAATGGCCATGGGTGACGGTGACTTCTAAACCCCCCAGATTGTGCTTTGTTATGAGTATAAGCTCTTTTGTTCTAACGTCCTAATATGAAAATTCTTACTTTATTTGACTTGAAAATTTATATCGTTCTACAAACCCATGAAAAACTAATCCCTTCCTCATTGTTTGGCTTCATTTTTTCTTTACCGTTATCTTTTTTTAGTATAACACCTTAAATTTTGGTGGTCTTTCTCCATTTCTAATGCTATATTCTAACAGATTTCTAAATTTAAACAAACAATTTGTGTAATTAATATTATTCTTTTTTTGGTCGCCAAAGCATGAGAAATTATAATTTTTATATCAAAATATCAACCCCATTAATTTAATTAATTATCAAACATACAAATATTATCTAGACTCAATAAACTTTTCAAGTAATACATTTACGATTAATATTTTATGTTTATCTTAACTATTCAATTTAAAATTTTACTATTAGTATATACCCTTATTCAATCACACGTGGAGTTACAAATCTAAACGTCGAAGTTATATCTTTAACCAATTAAGCTATACGAAGCTACTAAAATATTAAACCTAAGAACTTTTAAGTCATGGATTTGAGGAGAGAGCTGCATATTTCTGTTTCTTTGTCAAGTTGAATGCCCCAAAGGGTTAGATTCAACTTGTTGAGAAGCTTCTTTTGAACTTCAAATGGGATTCTTTTTGGTCCAACACATTTAATTTATCTATGCTTTATGAATTCTAAAGAAATGATGCTTTTGATTTTGGGGTTTCCTTAGAATGTAACCTTCAAGTTTAAATTACAAAAAGCTACACTTTTGACCCATCTTTTACTTTTTTACCTTTTACTTTTTAGTTGAAGCATTTTATTCTTTTCTTCACAGTTTTAGGGGGAAAGTATCAAAATTTTATACTAATGTTTCAAAGTTGGAGAAACTTTTGTGTTTGACCCTAAATTGATTGGGATTTTTTTTTTTTTTTTTTTTGAAAGTACTACTTTCACTAGCAAAATCATAAAAAAAAAAAAATTGATTGAGACTAATTGAGATTCGACATGAATTACCAACTCCAATGAAGAAATTGAGTAATATTTAAAGAAAGAGTAACGATTGGACAAAAGAATGAAAAGCATCGGAGGAAGAAATGAAAAGAAAAAAAAAATTATTTCGACTATCCTGGAGAGTTCTAACCCAAATTCTTCACATCACGACTAATCTTACGAGAATATATGCTTAATGAAGACCTTTAACTTAAAAGATAGATTATATCTCACGAATTTTATAAAATACATAGTATACACTTCTCATTGTCAATAAACTTTGATATGAAACAATATATTTATCTAATATGATATTGGAGTTTATAAAATTCAAACAACTACTTAGTTATAAAAATTGTAATCCTAAAAAGCTATTACGTCGAAGGATATATTGAGGATCACACGTTGGGAGGAGATTTGTTGTGTATTTAGAATATATTTTTAAGTATTTAATTTAAAAGATAAATTATTTTTAAAAAAATGGAATGTTCGGCAACCACTCAATTTAATCAGCTTTCATAAAAAATGTTTAAATAAAAATGAATTATTTCAATTTTTAGTTTTTGTTATTTACAGTTTTTTAAATTTTTGTTTATTAAAAACAAAAATCATATATGTTTGGTAACTGATTTTGTTGTCTATTTTTGAAAAGCAAAATATATTTTTTTAAGCTTCTTTTTTTCATTTTCAATTTTTCTATATAAACAAAAAATGAATTGGTTACTAAACATACCTGTTTTTTAAAAAAATAATTTTTCAAAAACAAATAAATTATCAAACAGACCCTAATTTTTTTCTCGAGTCAATTCAAAAACGTCCTCAAAATTCTATGCCTAACCCTAAGTGTTAATTCTATTTAATAATAAAGAGAAAGAAAGGAGGAGAATATTATTTCTAATTTGATGGTCATAAATGATCTTTTTCTTCCTTTGTGTGTGAATGATAAGATTTTTTAACTTTGAAGGTATTTTTTTGTCTCTCTTTTGGGAGTTATAAGCTATATGTCACTCCTAATTTTTTATATATGAATAATATAAATGCTTGTGGATTAAAATTTTATTTTTTTTATTCATTATTTTTATAATAAACTATTACACATTAATTAATGATTTTGTTTTGTGCTTTTTCTATTCTAATTTTGTTATTTTGAACTTCTAACAAATCAATTTTAAATTTATGATCTAAAATTTGCTAACAATTTAGTTTATACAATCGAACTCCTAAACTTCTGAAAAGTGTTAAAATTGGACCCTAAAGTTTATCGTAATTGTAAAAATTAGACCCACAAATGATAAAAATTGAATTCTTAAACTTATATAATCAGTACAATTTTTACAATTATGTAAGTTTGAAGATCCAATTCTAAAACTTGGATAAGTTTGTGGTGCTAGTGCTTAATTTTTAATTTTACAATTACACTTTAAAGGTGTTTTCTGCGATTTACCCTAAAATAGTTTATTTATACTAACATGTTGGTGTGGGTTGTGGAGATGGGTAGACTACCCTTTTCTTATCATTTTCCTTTTTGTTTATTAATGTACCAAATAAATAAATAAATAATTGTAAATATTTGGAATCTTATTTTAAAACCAAAGGGAGATATTTAGATCTTTTTGAATCATTACAAAATAAAAAGTATTAAAGTAACTTTTAATAATTCAATGTAAAAAAAATAGGTGGGTTTGGTTTTTGCATTTTAATGACACGGTCTCTAAATTTTTAAAAATAGGTTTAAAAGGTCGGTAAAATTCAAGTAATTTGTTGTTATTTTAAATAATTATATGACATGTTAAATTAAAAAAATAATTCGAGAGAACATCAGATAGTTTTTCTAATTTTAATTTTTTTTTTTTGTATAATTAGTTCAATTACCTTTCAAACCTAATATTTAAATTTTATTTTAAAGAGTTTTTATCATAAAAATAAAAATGAATTTAGCTCCAAGTACACATCTTTGCCAATTTTTTTATGGATAATTTTTACCAATTATGATGAAATAAATATATCATCTAACAGAAAAAGAAAATTAGTAAATTAAATATGAACATAAGATCAAAATTTCTTAATTAATTATTCATATACTGTAGTGATTGGATATATTTTTGTTTAGTATAATTACACTTGATATGTGGCCACCATAAAATAAAGCCACTCTAATTCCCACACAATCTCCACACCTTTAAAACCGAGTTCGAAAATCTGCCGCCGCCGCGACCGCCGCCGCCGTAGGTTTCTTGGTCCGGTAATCGATGATGTAAATTCCGCCGTACCTCTCAGCCGCCTCTTTGCTATCAATTGTCGTCTTAGCTTCTCGAACGCCGGGCGACGCGGTATTGACAGAGCACTCGAAGAACAGAGTATGATCAGAGTTGTTTTTAGACCGGCGGAGATGGTGAATTTCGCCGTCGTAGGGGAGCTTTTTGAGATGGGGAGGTGGAGGTTGCGGTGGTCGGGAAGTTATGATTCGTGTTCGCTCGACGAAGTAATGGTACTCTTCCCGGTTCATGAAAGCTGCCATGGATTCCGGCTAAGATGCAGAGGATATGAAGTAATTGAAGTTGTGTGTTTGTTGTGTGAAGAAGGTGAAGGATTTTGGTCTTCTATTTATAGGGTGAAGAAATAATGTGATTTTCTTTTTTTTTTTTCTAAAGGTAAAGTGAATCTTAATTTTTATTTTTTATTTGATTTAATCCTATATGGTTGGGTGGCTAAAAATATGTTCTTTTTCCAAGTGGGTTAAGTATAAGGCCTTTTTTTTTTCTCTAAGACGGGCGTAGCCTCAGATGCACCAAAGTTATCTTATTTATATGTTTAGATTAGAAATATTAAACCCAAATGCATATAAATAAAAACAACAAACTTAAAAAAGAGCATAAACTTAAGGAAAGTTCGAGCACCTAAAATCTATACCAAATCTGTCAATGATATTGTTGTAACAATTATTTTGAAAGCGGTTATTGATAGGAATATTCAACCAAACACCTTGAACTTCATTCAACCTATGGGGGATTACAAGACTTCTATAAATTCTAACAAATTTGATGCCTTGACGATTTTTCGATCCACTTTGCTTTAATTTTGGAGGTTCCCCTTAGAATAAGGCCTCGAACTTTCAAAAAAGTAAGGTTTGGACCCATATCTTAATTTTACCTTTAGTAGAAGCATCTATTATACCTTACTTTTCACTTTCGTGTTGAGGGTATCAAATATTTATCTTATAAGAAAAATATGTGTGTAATGTTATTTGAGATGAAATATTTTTTAAAGATAGATTTCCACTTTCGTTCCTGAAATTAACCACACATTAGTTTAGTCTATTCGAGATGGACCAAGACTAAGAGAAAGAATAGAGTAAAAGCACATGAGAATAAACTTTTTAGTAAGAATAACATTTCAAACTATTCTCATTTATGTTCGGTCATATCACAACATTTTCAAAGAAATAATATGTTGTAATTGGCTTGCGTTTAATGGTAATTGGCATGCACTTCTCTTAAAATCAAATGTTTAATTTGATCCATTATTTAGAGTAAATACAAAAAATATATATCAACTATTTATAATATTTATTATGTTTGGTTGTAAACTTTCATATTGGTACTGGTTTCTTAAATTTTAACAGTGTGTCTTTTTAAACCATTAATTTTGTTTCTAAAGTCCCATAAAAGTTTTAGCTTAATTGGTATGTATATGTGCTCAAGATCCATTTTAAAAATAAAAATAAAAACATACATGTAGTTTTAATTCCCATCCATTTATATTTTAAAAAAAAAAAGAAAAAAAAAGGCCAACAACTCAAGAATTTACTAAAAGGCTTTTTAAATTATAAAACATTTTTAGACACAAAATTAAATATAGTTGATGAATCTCTTGCACCCTAATTTCAAAGTCAAAGTATACACTAAGGTCATGTTTACCCCAATCTAAAATGGTAATTTAAAAGTGGATCCCATGTGATTTTGTTGGTATCGTTTAACACATCTATACTGACACATGTGGACAATTGAAAATGAGAGAAGTAGTCTATCTATCTTATAAGGAGTGTAAGTCTCATTGGTTTTTCCAATGTGAGATTCTCAACATGCCCTTTCAAATAATGTCTCTTTTGGGTTCACCAATCTTAGACCAAATCAAAATTTCTTTTTATTGGATCAAATACTAGGGTTCTATTTGATAATATGAGATTTCATCTTAAAACCAATTGACAATAAGAGGAGTAACGTAACTCATCTATCTTATAAGAAGTGTGAGTCTCCTTGATTTTTCAATGTGGAGTTCTCAACATCTCTTCTAATACTAAACCGTAGAAGCGTAGCATGATCAATTAATAAATTAATAATTACTATTAATTCTAATTAATTATTAAATATAAATATATTATTTATACCTAACATATTTTAACTAAAATATTTTAATAATTTGTTTTTTTTTTTTTTTTTGGGTTGGTGAAGAAAAAAGATATCTCACTTTATTGATGTCTTAATTTTAAAAATTAAAAAAATTAAAGAGGGTGAAATAAAGGATATTATTTGCTTTCGGTTAGTGCCATTTCATATGGTATATTTCATATTCCAATCCCTACAAATTCATATATATCTAACGGCCATAAATACACATAAGTTTTCCTTCAATAATACACACAATAAATAAATAAATAAATAAAAAAGAATAAAAGCATCATAGATATCTTAACAATATGTATGAATCTAATTTCCAAAAGCTCATATTCTGAGTCAAATTAAAAGAAAACTTATGGAATTTGATGCAAAAAGGATAATCAAACCTCAACTTTTAACACTTATATACTCGAGTCATGTTAATACTTTGGATGTAACCGTTATACTTGTTAATAGTTTTATCATTAATCGACTTTTGCTATATTTGTAATTTTTTAAAATGCTGTTATATATGTTAATATTTTTTTATCTGACTCTTATATTTGCAAATATCCTTAGTAATAGATAAGTAATTAGGTCGAGAGGATGGAATGGACTTAAGAAAAATGGCTAATTAGGCTTTGAACCAAAATAATCTGATCGGCCTCAACCAAGAATGAGGTTGAGGTCGACTTTCTCTGTTTGAAAAATATAGTGTATTATGACATATTTTAGGCCTTAGGATGATTTAGGATCAAAAGTGATCTAAACAAACTGCTTCGACTTCGACCCTGGCCTCGACCTCACTAAGGATGAGGTTGAGTTCGACCTTTTTTGTTTGGGAAACGGAACATACTATGATTTATTTGGGCTTGAGAAGAAAATGATTTGGGCTAAAAGTCTATATCAAGCTCATCGATCTCGAGCAAGAAAGAGGTTTGAGTTTAAATTCACTTCGGACTCTCTATTTTACCTTGAGTTCAAATCCACCGATGAAAAAAATATGAAATTTAAAAATGAAAAAGAAAAAAAAGTAAATGATGGTATATATTTAATATTCGATATGCTTAGATAAATATCATAGCTTTGTTTATAATAAATCTTTCTTGAATTGAATCGGAATATTGTTAGTTAAAATTCTTAAACGTTTTTGTTTAAGAAACAGATTCTACGTTAATTAAGACAACCAAACTATACTCTCTTTTATTTATTTTATTTTATTTAGCATTAGTTTTTTTATTAACCCATGGGAAAAAGAAAGTAATAATATATTAATTATTAAAGAAAAATTGTCAAAAATAACAAAATAAACAAAATATTTACCGTTCATAAAAAAACTAAGCATAATAAATTTTTGTCTTTATTAGTTTTTTTTTTCTATGAATTGTAAATAGTTTGTTTTTGTTACTATTTAAAAAAAAAAAAGAACCTCATAACTAAATTTGAAATAAGTCTACTTGAAGCCTAAACGATGAACTATATACCATAAATTTTAGTATTATGATTTAATAGAAAAAAAATTGATAGCAAAAAAAATGAAATGAATTTTGTTATATTTTGTAAATAGTTTTAATATTTTATTATTTTTTAAACTGTCTCTGATTTTAATCTATTTTTTAAAAGTTTTTGTTTAATTTAAAATGTCCCTACATTTTGTTATTTTTTAAAATGTCTCTAATTTTAGTTTTAATACTTTTAATTTGGTCTCCGTCGTTTTGAAGATTTTGATTTAGTCTTAATAGCTTTACACACTCAAGGTAGGATTGGAGAATTGAAATTTTAACTACAAAAATTGATTAATTACAAATATTAAGCTATATTCATTTTTGCATTATATAAAAATTATGTATTAACAGTAACAAAATGAAATCCTATTAGAGAATCAAATTCGAGATTATTGGATAACCGTTGAAAATTTAGAATTTATTTTAATATAAACAATTATTAGATTAAAGTTTCAATTTATTAAATTTGCAATATTCAAAAGTATACATTTTTTTCCTTATCTTTTAGAATTTAATATTTTACTAATGTCATCGGCATTTTTTTATATTTTCATAAAATTTAAAATATATCGATATTTTCATTGATATGACATATTAAAATCTTGTATTAAATGTTTTCAAATTTAAGATAGAAAAGTTATAGATGACAATTGTCCCCTCCATTCTTCTTGATCGAGAGTATTTATGCGATGTGATTAAAATCTCTTAGGAGTTTTGGTATTTTTCTTAAAGAAAAAATAAATTCATTCAACAAACCAATATTATTATCTCATTAAGAGTAGAGGACATCAAACCTAGGAAATGAGAACTCCAGCAAGTCTCATAAGAGCGACAAAATTACAAGAGCGATTACAGCTAATTAACAAAAGTAATAACACACATCAGATTTGCATGATCCAACATATCCTTAACCACATTCTTTATTTCAAAAATGACAGTCGACGACTCATTAAGAACTTAAATGATATTGACTTATTCAAAAGACGAATGATATTTGTTAAATTAGATTCAACGATGAGGGATCGAGAGAACTGAACTTTGGTAGGTTCGTTTACGGTAAGACAAGAGGGGAAAAAACCATTTTTCCACCGTCAATTCATACCCCTCCTTTGACTACTTTAGATTCCTTAGAATTATTTTCCAACCAACACTTGTGTGAAGGGTTTTTTTATCTATATTTTTAAAATTCTACTTAGAAAATTGTTTATTTATATATATAATATATTTTCAAAAGTAGCAATATTGTCCCTGAATCTTTCAAAAACGTTCCAAAAACTACCTTTGAAATTTTGAGCGAAAATCAAGACTTCGAACGTTGCAGTTATGACCTAAAACAATATGGTGATCTAAATTTCCTTTTCGGATCACTATCTCATCATCTCAATTTTCAAATTTCCTCCAATTTCTACTATGATGTACTTTTAAAGCATTTCTAAAAGTTCAAAGGTAACATTATTATAACTTTAGAAAACACAGGGATATTTTTCAAACAAATAACAAAGTTTAAGAGCATTTCTTTTTATAATTTAACCTTTTTCTTTAAATTGAAATGGATAATACTAGATAAATAAAGGGTAGGTTGTGTTATTATGACATAAATATGTAATTGGACATGAAAAGTCCAAATCAAAAGATGACAGAAAACAAGTTTGAAGGAAAGACTTAGGTTGAGAAGGAAACCCCAATGTCCCCACCACACACAATCCTATATGCCTTAATCAAAGATTTTGGGAATTATTCAAAGTATTATATAACCATTTGGGTAGTTATAAAAATTAAATAATAATTATAAATAGTATTAGTATTATAAAAGAAAAAAGAACAAAAGCACTTATTTGTATGTTGTTAATTAGATAAATTTGATTTCTATTTTTGATCCTTAGCTACATCAAATGTGTATCCAATAATGTAATTAATGTTCATAAAACAATAGGATTCTATATTGTAATTATGGATTTTTTTTTTTTTTTTGTTTAGAGGAACCCTTTTCCTTAGCCTATTACTATAGAAATTTGTGCATGCAACTTTGGAGATCCCTCCATCTATCCCTCCTTTTTTTGAGGGAGAACAAAAGGACAAAATAATAATAATAATAAAATAAATAAAAACCACTCATCAAAAGGTTTCCTATAATATTGTGAAGTATGTGTATGGTTCTTATACAATTTAAGATAAATTAATATCATTAACACATTAAAAAAAAGTTTTAATCTTCATTGGAAAAAACATTCAAATATGTAAAACTATAGCGTTGTGTGTAATCAAGACTTTCGGATTTCAAGATTTATCTAAATATCGTCAAAATTGGGAGAAAACATAATTAAGAAAATGTTTCAAAATTTCTATCGAAATTTCTCAAAATTGGAAGAAAAAAAATCAAAATTTCTCTCTTATTAAAATTCTAAGGTTAACGAGATTTCGGTGGAAATTTTTCATCATGTATCTAACAAAGTTCGACTCATTCTTTTAAAGTCTTTTTATGTACTTTTTTTTACCTTGTCGCAAAGCAAGCTATAGGGATTGGAACACTACTTCAAACTTTACTAAATTTAAATAATGTTGTTGATAAAAATAAATTAAAAAAATAAGTTCATTTTGATCGATTTTGAATAACTTGAAACGAAGAAAAAACCAATAAAATTTAAAATTTCAATGTTGACGAAAACGTTTGTCCAAACTTACCCAAAAAAAATCTATTAGAAATGTAGATAAAATTTTGATGTCAAGGATTATTTCTCAAAATATACATATTTAAGAAAATATTTAAATTCATAAAAAACAAAATCTTATTACAAAAACCAAGTTTTGATTGAAAAAGAAACTAAGCACCTACAAATAATATAATATTTTTCTTAAAATAAAGTGAGTATTAATAAAATTAAATTAAGCTTAAAAGTATATATTCACCACATCTTTTCATTCAATAAAATAAAAATCTTATTGCTTTACCCTTTAAACAAGGAGCATCTAATATTCTTCTTTTCTCTCTTTATTTATTTTTTTATTTTTGTCCTATTTCTTTAATTTTTCTCTTCATAAATTTTGCTTTTAAAAACTTTTATCATTGAAATTATCTAAACAAAATCTTTTATATTTCTTCACCTATGTTTAACCTAAAAAATTATATAAATAACCTATGCTAAGAGAAGAACAAAAATAATTATAATAATAACTCATTAGCATTGCTTAAACTTACATATTACACTTCTTAATACCAAACATTTTCCTTAAAACCTTACACGTAATTTCACTTAATAATACCCAAAAAAAGGGAAAATTAAAAAAAAAAAATTAAAAAGATACAACTCCCCACCCATCCATGTTTAATAATGTAGGGGGCTCGAGCCTTTCCCCTGTAGCCATGTGCCCTCACGTTTTTTCTTTAAAAATAAAAGCTAAATAAAAGTAAGCCTAAAGGGTTGACGACCCTCCATTTGGAGGGGAAGTGTCCTCAGAGCTGGCCAAAAGAGTGAGCCAGGTAAGCAAGGGAGCCCACAAGTGGTGCATTAATATACGTGGCAGGTTCTGACTGCTCGTAATCCGACCGTTGATCTGGAAACCTATCGTTTTGATCGGGCCCACCCACTACTGCACCAATCAGCACGTTTGGATTCGGTGCTGCAGAGTTCATCACACTAAACCCTGCTGAGCATTGGATCTTGGTTGGATGAACTCCAATCGACGGTAGTGATGATCCCCTGTGATGGATCCTTTTTGGGTACCTAGTTCCATACCCCACCATGTATGACATCTTTAGAGGGTTGTCCCCGAGAAGATAGTCCACCTATACAATGGTTAAAATCATTTTTAACATCTTCAAGATCTTGATTTATACCAAATACAATGTTGTAATAATCCCACCCTCACTCACATTTTGTCAATACTTTATTAAATAGACTCACATGATATATGATCCCAATCTTCATGGTAACCATTTATCTTACCATATTAATATTAAAATGGTACTATTTTCTTACTCAAAATGTTCTAATTCAACTGTAAACGAGCCCAAAAGCAGCAATGTCAACAAAGACAGACTAGATCGGGACTTGGAAAATACCTGTTTCTTGGCGATGGAGCGGAGGGCTTTGGGGGTGATGGTGGTGCCGCCGCAGTTAGCAACCATATGAGCGGAGGTCAAGTATTTGGCGTAAGTTAAGAGAAGGAATGAAGTAGATGTTACATATTGCATGTTACTGTCGCTCATTTTGAACAGCAACCCTCCTTCACAAAACGGTAACAAAAAAAAACCAAATTTTAAACTCTTTTGTTTTTACTATTTTACCTAGAATAAAAATAAATAAATAAAGTAGCCGTTGATCATCAAAATCAAAAAGACCTGGAGTGTATTTGGTAGAGGAGAATGAAGCCCCAGGAATGATAGAGCAAATGAAATTATCAGCATGCCCTTTATAATCATGTAAAGATTTCATCTTTTGCACCAAAAATGCCTGTAAATAACAATTCAAACAAGCTTTTGTTAGTAACAAGAGCGATGTAATTACCTTTGAAGTCAACAATATCATACTATTTTCCGACCTTTGAGAGAAGGATTCTCGCTCCGACATGCTTGTTATCCCAACCGAAGGTGTTGTCATAGTCGCCGGCGCCGAGTGTATGTCCATTTACTTGAATGTAGTTGAGGTATTTGGGGTTTTTAGTAGCTCTCTGAAGCCAAGCAGCACCCCATAGAAGCTCATCCTGAAATGTCAAAATTTATCAAAACATAAAACCTCTTTTTTTTTTATTTCTCATAAAAATGGAAAGGTTTAGCCTTTTCGAGATGTACCTGGTATCCAGAGTAAGAACAGTAAAATGGGCACACATATTTCTTTAATCCAAAGCTGTATGACCCTCTATACTTATCAGCAAACTCAAAAACCTTCATACAAACAAAAACAAAAAAAAAAAACTATATCAAAATGCTCTGTTTTGCTCTGTTTACTCTGTTATAAGAAGGTTGGTTTTAACATACTCTCATGGCTCTTCTGACTAGAATCTTTGAGTAAATGGGATCACTTCGTCGGAAAACTAGTGATGCGGAGGCGAGTGCGGCGGCGGTCTCAGCGGCGACTTCGGAGCCAGGGTTGTTTTTATCGACCTTGAAAACACTCCGGGGAGTGTCCATGTCCTCTGGCCTTTCCCAGCAGGCATGGTCTTTGTTAGCGTCGCCGACTTGAACATAAATAGTATCGGGATGAACGGTGGCTTTGAGGAGATAATCAGTTGCCCAACGAATGGCTTGTTTAGCATTCTGCAGCTCTCCTTTCATTAACCCACCAAACTCAAGAACACTCCATGAAAGCATGGTGGTGGTGAAAGCCATCGGAAACCCAAACTTCACATTGTCGCCGGCATCGTAGTAGCCACCGACTAAATCAACCTACATTGTCAAGAACCCACTTTCAAAAACTCACATTTCGAGTTCAAACAAAAATTGGTTAAAATGGGTGTTTGTGTGTCCGTGGCAACTGTAAAATACCTTCATGGCAGCGCCGTCGGAGAGGCCGGAGTTCCGGCGCCAAGACATTCTCTGGTTGGACGGGAGCCTGCCGGACCTTTGGCCTTCAAAGAAGAGGATGGATTTGGTGAGGGCGTCTTTGTAGTTATGGTGGGTAGAACGGGGATGGCGGTGAAAAGGGGAGCCATTGTTGCAGGGAAAGAAGCAGAGGAGGAGGAGGAAAAAGAGAGCTTTGAGGGCGGCCATTGATGGGAGCTCTGAGGGAATGGCTGAGGAGCAGCTTTCTCTTCTACTGATGAGTATATTTATAAAGGAAAAAGGAAGAATTGGGGGTTCAATGTTGGAAAGTGAAAGTGGATTTGGGGGAAGACATAATTATTATTGTTAAAGAAATTGATTTAAGTTTTAGTTAATATAATATTATTTGTACTTTGTATTTTATTTTTTATTTTATTTTTTTCATTTTCATTAAAGTGATTTGAGGGATGAAGTGCTTTAGAGGGTGAGTTTGTGTTGTTGTGTGGAGTTGGGAAGTTCCCTTTGCCCCAAAAATTGGAATCACAAGAGAACATTAATGAGTCTGTGACCAAAGGCAAGCAGGACTTGTGACATTCTTGCCATTTCTTTTTTGCTATTTTAATGTATGTTTTTAAAAAAAAATGTTATTTCAAATGTCTCTAACTATAGTAAAGAAATGTGATATAATTTGAATAATGTGATATTTTAATACTAATAACTCAATCTTCTTTCTTAGTATATTAATAATACGTATAATAGTTGAAGTTTTCAATAAGTTACATTTAGTTAGGCTAAAACTATTCGAAGAGTATCGTTGTTGTTTACTATTTGGATAGTCACCATCTCTTCTAATTTGTAGTTTAAACTAAGATAATGTGTATCTCAAACACAAACTATTATGTCTCAAATTAAAATGGTATGCTTCCTAGATACATACGGATATGAAAGCCCTAGAATTTGAAAATTATGAACCCAATTGGAGAACCTCTAATATCAAATTCTAAAACCCCCAATCAATTTGACAATAACCCAAGTGAATGAATTAGATTTGGAATTACTATTTGATCGGAGATCATGAGATAAGAAGAACTATAGTTCTTCACTTTAAATCCGAACACTCTACAAGTAAGGTGATCAAATTTACCTGAATGTTATTGGCATGCAACCCTAAGTCAAAAATTGCAAAAGATTGGTGATGAGACTCTGTAAGGTGAGACTTAAAAAACACCCAATAAAAACCTAATACATTGTAAAAGACTAAATTAACTCTACATAGATGTTATTAAAAAAAAAGAATAAAACGGAAAAATATAAATATTACATCATAATTATTAAATGGATGTAATTAATAATTTGATGATTCATTCATAGATATCACAGAATATAACAATTAACAACCAATTAAACACTGTAAATATTTGTATTTAGTTTTATTTGATTTATTTTTAAATTTAAGAGTATGTAGGGTGGGATGGTCAAAATTTAAACCCAATTTGGTTTTATTCCATATTTATTATAAATTTAGGATTATTTTAAAATCCAATACCTTTTGGGAATGTTAGGCTCATTATTTTAATAAATATGAGTTCATGGAGTTTATGACAAATAAGGTGTGTAATGTGTTTGAATTATGAGATCCAATGAGTTCTTTTGTCTAACATCTGTCTTAGTTTATAGATTCTTGATTTCAACTATATTTGGTTTGAACAAGTGGATTTTAGTCCATTAATTTGATTATAAATTAACAAGCTACATGTATATATATCTATCTTAAATGTCAAATATATTAGTCGAAGTATCGATTTTAATTATCAACTTGAATTAATTCGTTTCAGACCCATTTTTGTTAGAATTTAAAAAGACTTAAATCAAACCAATCGATACGGTTCTGTTTTGGGTTTACCCGAATTTAAGGAGTAAAAAATTAGGGCTTCATACATCTCTCTTCTTCGTATAATGCTTTGGTTTATCCGCCGCCCCCATTCCCCACATCTCCCATCTCTTCCTTTCTCACATATCTCTTCTTCTCTTACATCCCCTTTTTCTCGATAGCAGACCCAATCCAACGACGACGAGGTTCCACCCATAAATGGTATGAATTTAGTCATTCAACTTTAGTTAGTGGCAATTAAGCTCTTGTACTCTTAAATTTTGGTCCATAAACTTGAATGTCCTTGTACTTAGAAATTTATGACAATTTAATTTAATTTTTATATTATGATTTTTTTTTTTTGTAAAAATAAGCGGCAACTTAATTAATCTTTATAGTTTAAAAGAAAAAGTTTGATTATTGATCCGTTTTGATCTAAATATATAAAAAATTTCTATAAATTTTAATGATATTCCCACAACAAGAATTAAATTGTTATAGTTTTGTATGTATAAAGACTAAATCGTTACGAACTAAATAGTTACTCACATAAAAGTTTAGGTTTTTTTTTTTTTTTTGTAGATAGATAATTTAGATTTTTGTTATGCTTTCATGATTTACAAATATATAGTATCAAAACACATTTTAAATTATTGTAATTTAAATTAAAATCGAATTTTTGAATTGGTTACTAAACACATATATAAAAACATAAAATATAATTATATTTTTAATTGAATATATTCCTTTTAAATTCTCTACCAAACATACTCTTACCCACCGAAGGTGATTATTTTTTACAATTTTCTTTATTATACTCCACAAGTAATATAATAATCTTATTAAAAAATTAAAATGTAACATTTTAGAAAAATATGAGTGTGCATATATTAATTATTAATTGAAGAGACCCATTTTGTAGGAAGTAGTCTAAAAAGGTGTTTAGGGCAACTTGGCATGGGTGAGCAGTCAAACAAAGAATCATAGAAAGCAGTGGCCAAAATCAAAATCCTCAAAGACTGGGAAAAGAATAATTATTTTCTTTATTATTTATTTATGTATTTTCTTTCTATTTTTTAACTTTAATGATTGGAATATTCTATATTTATTTATTTTTACCATATTTATCCAAATAGAATACTACAAACATCATCATTTTCTGCTCTGCTTTTTACTATGCTTCTTTTTTATTTTATCAATTCACTGCTCAATGTGTCTAAAATCAACCCCAAAACGCTCTCATTCCCATGTAAATGCTACCATTCTTGTTTGACTAATTCAAACCTTTTTCTCTAAATAATTTAATACAACTACTCTGTTTTTTTGAATTTTCATTTTTCAATTTGTACAAATCTATACGCACGTTCATACATAGCTTTTTATCAAAACCCAGAGTAACTATATTGTAAGAAATCTCGAAGCATAAATTAATAAAAGGGATTTCACGTAACACACTTAAATCTCATCACTAATTATCAAAAACAAATCCCATAATGCTTTCTTGTGTTAAACAAGATCGATATATTTATAGCAACAATCAATTTGTAACAGTTTGTCAAACATTTAAAAAAAAAACTATTACAATCGTGTCTATTTCAATAATTAACTAGTTAACAGTTCTCAATCGAACTAAATTAGTTAAATCAGTATATCATCAACCAACAAATCGATTGACATTCGTTGAGACACGTAGGAACGTTTGGAAAAGAGAAAATAATTTAATTGAAAATGGTATAAAGATAGGAAATAAAATGGGAAGATAATGAAAATTGGAAAGTGAGGGAGCAAAAAGGAAAGAAAGAAAGACATGTGAGATAAGAATAAGATGAAGTTAAAAAGTCAGAAATTGATTGGGGCAAAGTTTTGACCAAATGTGCAAACGTGGACGTTTTTGATTGGAGAAGGAGTGGGGCCCTTGTTAGTTTATAATATTTGACCAATCATAGATCACGTGCCTCTCTTCTGCCAATTCCACATGCAATAAAACCTAATTTCTCTTACTCCATTATAGACATGATATGATATGATATGATATGATATGATAGGGTTCACACACTCTCCTATAAGCACTTTTTCCAATCAAACCTTCCACACTCAACATTGCCTTTTCTTGTTTTTTCTTTCCCTCTCTTTTTAATTAAAAGAATTTGAAAAACAAAAACAAAAACTACCCATGTATCAATTATTTTAAAAAAAAAAATCGTTACCGAGATGACTAAGAATCGATCGAAACTAATACAATTAGCCACTAAACTAATAAAATTCATATAAAATGAACAGATCGATGTAGATTGCTCAAATGAAATGGATCTCATTAGTTTGATTGGTTGTGTCAATCTTTGTAACGATAGAAGAACAAACTGCTTATTAAAATAAGACATTTTAAAAAATAATAAAATAAAATATAATATAATATAATAAAATAAAATAAAATAAAATATAATTAAATTTATGAATTTATGAATGATAGACACTAATACAATAATAGAAGTGTAATAGCTAGTAGCTAGTGTCTATCATTTTCTATTAATAGTAGATTATAAAGTTTTATTATTTGCACTATTTTCTCTATTAAAATTTGTATCTAAACAAAAATGTTAAATTATGTAATAGTGATTAGTAAGTTTGTTTGCGATGGATATATTTATCATAGTGACCCAATTTGTTAAAAAAGAAAATCTTTTTTAGTGTTTCTTTTTTTAAAAAAAGTTTAAATTAACGAGATTTAGGCTTTTCTTTGACTTTAAATCTGTTTGAAAACAAAAATTCTACTAAATTTGGTTGATAACAAAAAAAGGCTTGACCAATCAAATGGCAGGTTGGACCTGTTTGGATTGACTTAATAAAAAAACTTATTTTTATTTAAATTTTTTTTATAAAACTATTCAAAATTATTCAAAAGTTTTTTCCAATACTTTTTTTTAGATGAGTTAATTTTTAAATTAAACACTTGAGAATATATTCTAAATATACCCTTCATAGATCGAGAGAATGAGAGTAAAGCATAAAATTTTGAGTAGAGGTAAGTTGAAAAAAGTAGAAGTTTAAAGATTAAGGGTATGTTTGGGGCATGGAGTGGGTGGAGTGGAGTGGGCTATAATAGTCCACTCCATGTTTGTGACAAGAATTATTTTAGTTGGGGATTAAGATTAGGATTAAAATAACCCACATGCTTTTACTATTCTTCAACCTTAGGTGTATTTGTTTCAAGGGTTGGAAAGTTCGTCGACCAACTTTCCGACACCACCTCCAGTGATTGTCGTCGATCAATCTCCGACCACCACCTTCGGTGATCGTCGCCGGCCAATCTCCGACCACCACCTCCGGAGATCGTCGTCAGTCAATCTCCGACCACCACCTCCGGGGATCGACATCGGCCAATCTCCGATCACCACCTCTGGGGATCGTTCCCGGCCATTCTCCGACCACCACCTTCGGTGATCGTCGTCGGTCAATCTCCGACCAACACCTCTGGTGATCGTGGTCGACCAATCACCACCACCACCTCTGGTGATCGTTGTCGACCAATCACCACCACCACCTCTAGTGACTCCACCGGCTAACTTCTAACAACCAACTTTGGCTACCACCGCCAACCAACCTTCGGTCGCCACCGATCAGCGTTGAAAAATTTTAATAAAAATATTTTAAAGATATAACAAATCAAATAAACTTATATGTATAAATACTTTTTAAAAAA
>JBBPDJ010000001.1:13575658-13623232 GCA_037974625.1 Cucumis cinereus | reverse complement strand
TATATTTCTAATTATTTTGCAAACACCCTTATTTTTCTAAATAAAAATTCAAACTACAATATTCCTCTAATTTTCCCCCTCCTCCTAATTGTTTACCATGTTTTAGATATTTTTAAATAAAAGAATTTGTATTCCGGGTCAAATTTCAAATTTTCATAAACAAAATTTTGAAACTATTTTTCCTCCTCAACACTTAGCTCAAAATTTGAAAATATTGGTAAAACTAGATACAATTGTTTATAGATTTAATTTTTAAAACTAAAACTAAATTAAAAAGTCAAACGATGAGCAATTGAGCCTAATTGAATTTTATGGAATGAAACAATTTGATTAATATATAGAATAATATTTAAGTAGAATACAAGTTTTGTTAGAGTATAGCTTGATTTATTATTACATTCTAACCATCTATTTGGTCTAAATTATTGGATTAGAAGAAAATAATTCAAGCATAGTTAATAAAAATGTGTTGCTTATTTAGTTAAGCACGTAAACTAACTGATGTGATCGATTATCAAGTCATAAATTTATTTGGTTTGGTTTGAAGATCAATCCATAGAGTCGTTCATCAAAGCTATAAGTTTATTGAGCTATGTTTGGTGACCGACCCCATAGGATCAGTCATAATGTCTAAGTATGGAGGCCGATTGCTCCTATGAAGATAAAAATTATGCCTAATTAAGTATGTTCTACTTTGACACATACTTGAGAAGTTGCATTATTAGTAACGACATTATTAGTTGCATGAGAAGTTGATTAGTGAATAATTGCTATGAAACTCATTTTTATATAATCGAGATGGCTTGTGACGTTTGAAATACGCTAATACATCCTAACTTCTATAGTCTCTAGTTCTCTCTAAACGATTATTTACTTTATATTTGGAGTGTCGGTGGCCAAGCACCAAACCGGTGTGAGTTTCTATTTTGCAGGACGTTTTTGTTTGATTCTCTTTCATCGTTGATACCAATTTTAGATACTTGTTTTCCGTATTTTAATCCATGTGAGAGAGATGAGGGATTCAATTACTTCCAATGTTATGAATAAACATGTAAGTCTTTTATACCAAAAAAAAAAAAAAAAAAAGGCAAGAATTGAAATATTTTTAATCAAATTGAATAAAACAAATAGGTTAGGCAAATTTGTAATAAATACAAATTCAACTTCTTAACTTAAACCTTAGGTGAATGAATTAAATGTTGATTATTGTTATTTATTAAAACCAATAATTTGATAGAAAGAATTTTAAACCTAATTAGAAATTATTACAAAAGTTGTTTGCGTGGACAGTACACGTGGCCGGTCCCATCCCATGTTGACTATGTTACGTGTATTACACGCTATACCCTCAACGGCCTTTTTTCTTTTTTCTAAAAAATATCATTTTTTTCGTTTTTTCTTTATCTTATCTTTGAATTTTGAATTAAATTTTATTTGCTTCCTATACTTTATAATATTACATTAAAATTTTTGAAATTTACAATTATTTAACCTTGATCTCTTAATAAATATCATTTTCAGTTTAATTATACTAATGTACAATATTAATATAGCTGGGAGAAAGTTAAAACCTAAATCTCTATATGTAGCATATATTAATTAGAATTTAATCCACCTAATTTGATAAAAAAAAAATTCAAAATTAATAGTGGGTTTAAAAGGAAGAATAATGTGAGATTATAATTAATTAAAAAGATATAGAACATTATTTGGGGTGGCAACAAATTAAAAAGGTTCGAGTTAGTGGTTTATGGTAGGATTTGTTAGAGAATTAGATTTGGTGGCAAATGAGTTTGGTACTTCTTTTTGTTTACATTAGTTATTAGGAATTAAAACAATAAATGAGTATACTAAGAATATACGTTTCTACAAAATTAGAAAGAAACCCTAAACTTTGTCAAAACCATTTTTTTTAATTTTGACTTCCTTTATAAAACAAATAATAAAGTATAATTTATTTCTAATTAAACTTGATATTCCATGTATAATATGTTTTTTTAAAATAATAAATAATGAAATAAACGTGATTAATTATATATACACACATAATTAGTTAAGACAGATGAATTTAAGTTCGAATGAAATAAGAGAAAGAAAAGTAATGCATAAATGTGAGAATACAAAACACAAAAATGATATTTAAATTAATTTCATTACATAAAAAATTATTACAATCACACCCGTAAACATGTAGAAGTGGTCTCTCCCAATCATAATTACAACAATTTCAAATTAGATAATTACAATTTTTTTAAAAAGGATTTTTTTTTTATATAAAGACAATGTGAGAATTTAAACGTGAGATCTTTTAAATTTCAGATACATGCAAGCGTCAATTGAACTACGCTACAATAATTGTAAAATAAAACGTCACCAAGAGGAGAGAGAGAGGGAGCAGGATCCCACACCGATTGCATTGGATAAGGAAATTATAATTTTGAGAAATAAAATAAAATAAAAATAAAATGTTTTTTTTTTCTTAGGAAAACAAACCATCTGCATAATGACAGCTTGCAAATCTTGTCACCTTTTTCGTCCTAAAACCAAACTTTGTCCATTTTTATTCAACAACGCGCTTTTGCCTTCCCCATTCCTTCATTTTGACTTTTTTTTTTTCAATTTAATTAATTTCTACTTCTTTTATTTTATTATTATTCCTCATTAATTACACAAATTCCCATTTATTTTTTTTTAACTTACCCATCTCTTCCACTTCCATTTTTAATATCTACTTTTTTTATTTGACATGTCGAAGATTCAAATTCTCGTTCTCACGTATTGTTAAACTAATCAAAATTATATGTGTTTGATAATATATTTCTTTGACTTTTGGTTCTTAAATTTTTAATCCATATTTATTGATGGATTCATAAAACTTATTTCACATCATTAAAGTTATGATTGAGTAGAGATAGAGATTTTTTATCCCAAAGAGGAAAGTCATAATTTTTAGCGATGATTCAATAAAATAATATATAATTAGTTAATAGCTAGATAGGAATTTATTCTAAGCTACAATATATCAATGAGATAAAATAAGAATAATTGGACAAGCAAGATATAAAAACAATAATATATTTTATAAAATAAAGGTTTCATTATTACGCTTTTATTGCTACATTAATATATATTCATTTAGTTATATGTTTTGATGTATAATTTAATTCTATAAATCGAGTCTTATATAATCCCAAAGATAGTCTATATAATTTTTAAATGCTTTTTTTTATTTTATTGAAAGCAATGAGTAAGAGTAGTAGGGAAAATACTCCAAATATTATAATATTTTTTGTTCTTATTATGTCATGATAAATTGAGATTTGATTCAATAATATATACATTACTCCTCTAGTTATTAAGATTGTCATGTTATCTAATAATTATATATCGATAAATGCTCTACTAGCCAGCTGATACAAATTCAAAATATTTTTCATTTTTCTTTATCTCATGCATTTAATGTTATATTAAACTATAGTTAAATTATGAGGAAGTATGCCATAATTAACAATATGTCACAATCAACATACACATTTATAATTCCATTTCCAATGAGTCCCCCAAAAAAAAAATAATAATAAAGAAAAACCCACCACCGGTCCACCACCCTCCTCCTATAAATACCAACAAACACCGATCCCGCATCTCAAAATCCTCAAACCTCCATTCTCTCTCCAATGGCTGCCGGAACCACTGCCACCGTCGCCGCATTCTACGTTCTAATCCTCGTTTCACTTTACATCACCACTTCCGCCGCCGCCAACGGTTCGGTTTGCAGCTCAACCCCAGACCCGTCGTATTGCAAATCGGCCCTCCCGAACCAAACCGGAAATGTGTACTCGTACGGACGGTCGTCGTTCAGAAAGTCACTGTCGTCGTCACAGAAATTCCTCCGACTAGTGGAGAAGCACCTCCGGTCCCGATCGTCACTGACGGTGCCGGCGGTGAGGGCGCTGGAGGACTGCCGGCTGCTGGCGGGACTGAACATCGATTACTTGAGGACGTCGTTCCAGGCGGTGAACGCGACGAGCAGAGTTTTGCCGGAGATGAAGGCGGATGATGTGCAGAGTCTGCTGAGTGCGATATTGACGAATACACAGACTTGTTTGGACGGAATTAAGGCGACGGCGGGTTCTTGGTCGCTTAAAAATGGCCTTTCTCAACCACTTGCTTCTGACACCAAGCTGTACTCTCTGTCTTTGGCCTTCTTCACAAAAGGTTTGTCATTATTTTTTTTATTTTTTATTAAAGGATGACAAGAAAATTTTTGAAAAAAAAAAAAAACTATTCATTTTATTAATATTTTGAAAAAAAAAAGGAAAACTAGTTTTTTAAGTTTTTGATAATTACAAAATGCTTTTGAAATTTATTTTAAATAGTTTATTTTACACTAAGTGTTTTTATTTTTTTGAGTTAGTTTTTCAAAATAAATGTTTTTAATCAAAATTTAGATTTCGTACAATTTTCACAATTTTAAATATAATGATAATAAAGATGGTTTTTATTTTTAGAAAAAAATAACTATATAGATGTAGGGATTATTTTTTTATTGTTTTTATTAAATGTAATAGTAAATCAAATTATTTTATATAAAGAAAATGTTAGACACTAGTGTATAAGATACTTTGATTGAATTTTTTTTTGATGTGACATCTGTTTGGTGGCTCTATTAGAAAGTGATTTGGTAAATCTATTAGAATACCATAGAAATTACGTGGAAAACAAACTGTTATTGTTGTTAGGTGAGTTTAGTTGTAAGTTTAATTAGGCTCTTAATCTTTATAAATTAAGTAAATGAAAATTAATTTGCTTTTTTATAAAAAATTATTTTAAATTACAAAATTATTCAAAATATTTATAAAATATAACAAAATTTAAATAAATCTTTTTTTTAACTTATAAATTATTTTACCTGAAATTGTTGATTTCTTGTTGACAGGTTGGGTTCCGAAGAAGAAGAAAAAGCCGACATGGAAAGCGGCCGGTAGACAAGGCGGGTTTAGAAACGGACGAATGTCACTCAAAATGTCCAGCAGAACCCAAGCCATTTACGAGAAGGCGACCCGCCGGAATCTGCTGCAGACTGACGACGGCAGCGACGATCAGATTATGATCAGGGACATTGTCGTTGTCAGTCAAGATGGCAGCGGAAATTTCACAACCATCAATGAGGCGGTTGCGGCGGCGTCGAACAACTCTGCTCCTACCGACGGGTATTTCTTGATCTTCGTGTCGGCGGGAGTTTATGAAGAGTATGTGTCAATTGCGAAGAACAAGAGATACTTGATGATGATCGGAGATGGCATTAATCAGACCGTCGTCACCGGGAATCGGAGCGTCGTTGACGGCTGGACCACTTTCAATTCCGCCACTTTTGGTAACTGCCTCCACCTTTTAAATTTTGTTAAATAATTTGTTTAAAAAGAAAAGAAAATTTGTTAAATAGTAATTTTAATTTTGGGTAACAATAAAAAAAAAATATATACATATTTACACTTAGAAAACCAAATAAGAGAGTGGATTTTGAATTAGTGGTTTTTTTAAGTGTAAATAATTTATTTTTTTATTATTATTATTTTAAAAAAAACTTCAAAATAATAATTATTATTAAAAATAAAAAAGTGGCTTAATTAATCCCCAGTTTTCGTTTTCATCCCCAGCGGTGGTCGGACCTGGATTCGTAGCAGTAAACATGACATTCCGAAACACTGCCGGAGCCATAAAGCACCAAGCCGTCGCCGTCCGTAACGGCGCCGACTTATCAACATTCTACCTCTGCAGCTTCGAAGCATACCAAGACACCTTATACACTCATTCCCTCCGCCAATTCTACCGCGACTGCGACATCTACGGCACCGTCGACTTCATCTTCGGCAACGCCGCCGTCGTCTTCCAGAACTGCAACATTTACCCACGCCTCCCAATGTCCAACCAGTTCAACGCCATCACCGCCCAAGGCCGGACCGACCCAAATCAGAACACCGGCACCTCGATCTACAATTGCCGAATCACGGCCGCCGACGATCTGGCGAACAACAGCGGCGCGGGCGTGAAGACGTTCCTGGGACGGCCATGGAAGGAGTACTCGAGGACGGTTTATATGCAGAGCTTTATGGATGATTTGATTAATCCGGCGGGATGGAGAGCTTGGGATGGGGATTTTGCCTTGAATACTTCTTATTATGCGGAATTTGGGAATTTCGGGCCGGGATCTAACACGTCGGAGAGGGTTAATTGGCCGGGATTTCATTTGATTAATGATACTGATGCTGGGAATTTCACGGCCGGGAATTTTGTGTTGGCCGATGATTGGCTGCCGCAGACCGGCGTTCCATATACTAGCGGCCTGACGGAGTAGAAACAGGGCAAAATTGTAATTTCGTATTTACTTTTTCTTTAGAATTCTTATTTCTTTTATTATAATTCCCATTCCCAAGCCAAAGTGTATAGCTATGGGATGAATATGATTGATTCTTTTGTAAACGGTGATTTATTTTCAAATATCCAAAAATATATATATAATCCTTTTTAGTTCAACATTTTTCTCCCTTTCTGTCTCGACATGATTGTCCCTTTCCAGGGATCCATTTCATATATATTTACTAATTTCTCAAATTAAATTAAACGTATGTTTACCGATTGTCTCATATCTCGTTATGACTACGTAATATTGATAAACAACATCAAACATAATCAAATAAAAGTTAGTTAAGAAGTGTTTAGTTAATTCCTCTACTCTATTTATCCTCTTTCTAACTTAGAACGTTATTTCAATATTACTTTTAAACATATTATTAAAAAATTTAAAAGTTAAAATAGTGTATATTTGAAATTTGACTAAAAATTAAAATGATAAGACTACAATTTTACTTTTGTTTGAAAAATTATTTGTTTTCATGCTTATTTTAATAAAATATAAACATGTTCAGTTGACTTCAATGAACATTGATACTAAAGATGCTATTTTTGTTAATTTTTTTTTGAGTTTTGGAAGATTTATTCAAATGGCCATCTTGTGCATTACTTTAACCTAATTTTATTTAAGACTTTGACATTTTATTAAGATTATTATAAATTTTTAGTACTACATCACGGATTCACAGGTAGTACGAAAATGAACCATGATAGATTTCTATATTTTCATACTCTTACATTCATTATTTGTCGTAAAATAAATATTTGATTTTGTGACAAATAGGTTCACAAGGACCTAATCAACATTTACTAAATTTTCATTGTCTTCGTCATTTTCTAAATTTCGTACTCACTGGGATATCTTGGAAGCGTTTTATAAAACATAAAAAGTCAATTCCTAAATATATCGACCATTTTTAAAATTCCGTAGTCACTAAATTTGTAAATTGGATTCAATTAAGCACAAATTTAGTCATGATCTCATCGACATTTAAATCATTCACAAAACCTGTGGATAAGGCACTTTGTTAAGCAGTATGGAAAATGATTCTTTGGAGTAAACTGACATTTTGTATAGTACAATCCAAAACACAACAAAATGTTTTATCTTGAAGAGTTAGAGGATAGATTTCTTATACTACATGGTGGCTGCACATTTAGCATCTTTGTGATTTCTCTAATTAATAACATGTAATATTGTTCGGGAAGCAAAGGCACAGCGGCGATAATGGACATGTATTTCTTTCGACTTCATGGTTTCCTTGAGAAAAAAAAAAAATCCCAAAAGGAACTTTGAACTCTGACTATATCAAGTTTAAAGACTTCGTTGATACCGCGAACTGGAGAAGGCAACTTGACCAGTTTCTCTGAAGATTGGTCTCTGTCCATGGAGATCTGCACTTCTGTGATTTACAATGGGTGCAACTTGTTTGACTGATAAGTCATTTGGATTAGCATTGCAGATCCCAAGTTTCACAATGAACACGGCTGTGGTTCCTTTATCGGGGCCTTCGCTCTCGATCCAAATGTGACCTCCCATGAGATTTACAAACCTGGACCAACAACCCATGTGAGAAGTTTCAAGGAAAACTAGAAGACAAGGGATTGACGAGATGCAAGTCAACTCAGACCAATTATTTCATTTTTGGAACATGATCCAAGAAATGAATAGCTTGTCAACAAAATGGTATTTTCAAGTAACTGTAAGTTGGATTGGATGACAGTAGAAAAATTATTGAATAAGGCCGTTAACAGTTAGATAAAAATTTGAAATACTTCATTCGTATATATCCCACAGTGAAGAATTGTCAGCCATATTATGGCAGCCTTATCGAATAATTTCTCGTTATAAAGGAACAATACCGTTTACAAAGGGCCAAGCCAAGTCCCACGCCACTATTTGTTCGGTTTGATCGTGTTTGTAACTGAGTGAATCTGGTAAACAGATGAGGAATGTCTTGGGGAGGAATACCACATCCTGAATCTTTAACCTGCAAAAGAAGAAGTTAGAAGGCATAGCAAAGAAAATAAATGAACACAGAACCGAATGATTTAGAACATTGACAAAACATGTTTCATTCACTGCCTCCTATTTTTATTTTCTATGATCTAATTGGTCTTAAAACAAACAATCTATTTCAATCATATGGGATGATACCAACCTGTACTCGCAGGTAAAACTGGCCATCGGATTGCAATGGATAGAATTCAGCAGGGCGCCAATCTCTAAGAGAATCCAGTTTTGCAACAGATGCTATGATAGAAACGTGGCCTTCTTTAGTAAACTTCACCCCATTACCGACAATATTCAAGATGATTTGCATAAGCCGCTTCTCATCACCAACAGCACAGGTCGGTAGATCTGATGCCAAAATCAACGCCATTGACAACTTCTTAACCGAAGCAATGGGCTTAATAAGATCTAATGCCTGCCATTAAAAGCTTGAGGATGTTAGGATGATGTCTGATGGTTGAGTGACATCTGAGAAAAAGTTGCTTAGATTTTATAATTCACCTCTTTGAAAATAGCATGAAGATTGAATGATCCCATGTCCAAAACCAAACTGCCATCTTCAAGTCTTGAAAGATCCAAGACATCATTAATCAGAGTGGCTAGAAGATTACTACTTTTGAGTATTGTCTCTATCATCACTCTTTGTTCTGGAGTCAGTTCAGTCTCCAAAAGGAGGGATGAAAGGGCAATTATTGCGTGCATCGGCGTCCTCATTTCATGGTTCATGACAGCAAGGAAATCATTACGAGCGTGAATCGCCGTCTCTGCTTCTCTTCGGGCTAAATCCAAAGCCACATTTTGGTCCACAAGCTGATCACGCGCCCGCATAGACTCCTCAAGAATTGCAGCATGTGAAAGTGCAACAGCTACCTATATGGATTTCAAAACTTTCATTACGTAACAACAAAGTCCAGATGGGTGATTAATACAAGGCATAATGAAGACAGATAAGAAAAGGCATATATGTTTGTAAATGCAACAAAATTTCCCAACAGGGCAAGAAGTCACCCGATTGCAATTACAAAAACTTATGATAAAAACTAAGTTTCCGTTTGATAACCATTTGATTTTTTAACATCAAACATATAAACACTACTTGCATCCACAAATTTCTATGTTTTGTGATCTACTTTCAGTGAATATCTTTAAAAAATCGACCATCAAGAGCTTAGCTCAACTGACGTATATACTTGAGGACCAAGAGGTCTCGGCTTCAAATCCTCACTCTATTTATACTTAAAAAAAATCTTTTAAAAAAAATACTTTCAAAAATCAAATTTTGAAAAATAAAAAAATGTACTGATCAAAAAATTGTTTTGGTTCATAGAATTTGACTAGGAATTCAAATGCTTCTTTAACAAAGATGAAAATTATAATTGAAAAACTGTGAAGAAATTTAAAACGGAATAAAAAAACGATGGAACGAGACCTAAAAAAGTTTATCCACGTGGACACATAACAAAAACCACTCTAGACAACATGACTAACAGAGTAAGAATTTTTACAAAGCAGAGTGTAAAATCAGAATGTAAGGACCTGCCTCGATCACTTCTTGATTGGATTGAAGAATAACCAACAAAAGTGACATTCTTCATACCCCATTTCAGAATGTCAGAAAACAGTATAGAAATTCTCCGTGACATGTCATATAACTAAGGGAAACTACAAATTTTCTCTGCATTATAGATAGATAAGACCTTCCTTCTTTAATTTCAATAAAAAACTAGAAAAACTAGACAACCTAACAACTCAATGGAACTCTTTTAAATCTCCCACACTTGCCAACCTTTTTTGGTTCAAATCACTGAGCCCTTACTTGATAACAAACCCAACAGTGGCATTCTCCGATGAGCACATAGAAGAGAGGCATTAGGGGCTAACATCCTATCTTAAAATGTAACCTAAGCTATACTGTTTATTATAACTGCAGATAATCAATTACTAATGTACCTTAACTAACATTAGTTTTGCAAAATATGCGGCAGTGTACAGGTGCAGCAGAACAATAAATTACACAAAACCTGGTCTGCGACTACATCGACAAGTTCCAACTCATGATCTCGCCATTTCCTAGCGCTATCTGTAGGAAGAATTAGGACCATAATTGCATAGCTTCTGGAAGAGCCATCAGGCCAATTGTTCATTTGGAAATTTGAAAGGTTTAAGAGAGGAACTCGCACTGCAACAACTTCTGGTGGCAAGTATCTTCCTCCTACAGGAGTTCTGACCCTAGCCAATTGACAAGCATAGGGAACGCATATTGCTCGATTACTATTGAAAACATCATTGACAACAGGAAGATTTATAGGAATATTAGTTCCCACTGGTATCTGGTAGTTCAAAGCATGTGAAAGCTGTAGACTTAGTCCATTCCGTGATGGCATCCACAGCGCACATTCCTCAAGTCCTAAGGTCTTTCCTAGCTCAACAAGTGTTGTTTTTAATATCGTATCCCGGTCGAGCGTGCTTCTTATTTCATGAGTTAGCATTCTAACATGCCTTCCAGTTTCTTCCTGAGTGAGGATAAGGCCCATCTCCCTGTCAAGTTGTTCAGCTTTGTTTTTAAGAATCAACTCTCGAGTTTTGACACTCAAAAGATCAGGAATAATGTGAACAAGCATTAATGCAGTTGCACACGAGACAATAGCACAGGCAACTTTTGCAACAGTCATAACCACGGCAACAGCCTTCGAGTGCATCGAGAAGGTCCAAAGGTTTATGAAGTGTGTTGCTCCACAGAGAACAATAAAAGCACCAAATTGCATAAGCACCCATCTATAAGGAAAGAATGCAGACTTCTGCACAAAATATATAAGCTCCAACGGGATGGAGAAATAAGCAAGAGCGATTAGCACATCTGATATATACTGATATTTCACTAGAAGTTCATCAGGGGGCCATTGGGTGTCAATGCAATCACAGGACTCCATCATAAGAAAATCTTCTCCAGGATATATCTGAAAATAAAGAACAGAATAGAAGGCATTTCTAAGCAGTAAGAAACATATCAAATCAGATTAAATCAACTAGCACCTCAACAAGCAAAAGGAATATAACAAACAAAAATCAATGGCAAAGTTCGATTGTGAAAAATTCTAATGCAATTAATCCTCGAATGCAAATTTAGTAAAAGACAGAATCAGTAGAGTATAGGCAACAAAATTCGCATCTAAAAGCAGTTAAGCAGCAACTGGTTTTTCATCTCCAACTTACAAACAACTCTAGTATTCCATAAATATGAGCAGCACCAATCTCTAGTGTTCTGAAAGCCATAGATCCTCACTCTCAAGTCTCAACAAATCAGATGCTCCCATAAAAGATCATTTGAAAATGCAACCAAAACTCAGTGAAATAATTCCAATCACCCCAAAAATTGAACAAGAAAAACAAACAAAAAACAGTTCACAAGACTCCTAAACTGAAATCCAACTAGATCCCAGGAAGTAGATTTTGTACATATATTATACTACAGATCCATTAGAAGCAATGGGATCAAAAGTCCTTTAAACCCTCAGCTAATGAAAAGAGAAATGCTCACAGTAAAATAAATCAAGGGCTTCCTCTGCCACTACCCTCACTATATGAACTGAAGTAGTACCAGTTGTAACACCCAAATCAAATGGCAACCACTAATCTCACACATAAAAGAACCAAACAACAACTTCTTTAATGACCCATTTGCAAAAAAGAAGCGAAAACAACGAAATCAAGCAAAAAATAAAAGAAAAAGGGAAATGGGTAGGGAAAGTCTCGTGGAATCCATTAAAAAGAAGATATATGAAAAGGAGGGAAAAAAAAGGAGAGAAAGATGAAGAAGAAGAAGAAGAGGAAATGAAATGGGCATACCAAGTTAAAGAAGGAAGAAAGTAAGAAGGGCTAAGGTTGCATGTGAAGAAGCAGAAGCAGAGAGATTTTAATGGAGAGAAATGGTTAAAAGCTCAGAGGGAACTGAAAGGCAAATGAGAGAAAGAAAGAAAGGCGAGTGGACATCACGGACGAAAAGGAGATACGGACATCCGCACGTGCGGCACCTCACCGAGAACGTATGATATTGCTTTCCCTTTTCTTCTATTGGGTTCAAATATTGGCGCTTCACACGTGTGAAAAACAATTAAATACTCAATCAAATTAACATACTACTAGATGGCTAAAACATGTCCAACTCGAGTGACATCTTGTATTAGCGACTAAGAGATTTGCAGATACTAGTTGATGGCTAATCATGACATATTTTATCTTCAATTTTTGATCTTGTACTTACGACTATCCATGGATTTTTGGTCTTGTCTTTAGCAACCATCAACAATTCATATGATACAAGTTGATATAAATTTAACCTTTTTAACATTTTTGAATATGTGAGATGATTATTAGATATAAAATTGAAACTTTACAAATTATTAGTTACAAAATTGAGAAATTTACCGACTTATTACTATAAAACACATGGCATACAGACACATTGGTTAAATTCTCTTTTGATATGAATCGTTTTTTCTTTTTGTCTACATTAGTTTTTGCTTGGCGTACTTTCAAAATGTCTAATTTTCCTGCATTTAAGTCTTTTTTTTTCTTTCTTTCGATCTTTCTAAGTATAAAAGTGATCAATTTGGCAAAATATAAACTCAAATCCTTATCGCCAACGTTCCAAGAAATCTATGTTCTAGAAACAAAGTGTGGTGTTTAAATTCTAATAAAAATAGTTACTTTCTAAAAGTTTACAATTTAATCTTTTAGTAGTATGATTTTAAAAAAAAGGCAAAAAAGTAATAATAATAATAATAATAATAAATCCATTGTGCAAAGATATTGAATTCTTTAAATAAAGCAAAAGCATGAATATTTATAATTAATGGTAATTATATCACCAATCTGGCTTATACACTTCACTATCATATATTCAAACACAAAGGAATAAAATAACATTTACATATGAAAATGACCATATAAGATTTTATTTTATTGGTTTAATTATTTGATTTGATTTAAAAAAAAAAAAAAGAAATTCACAATTCAATTTAATCCATCCATTCATTCTTCTTCTTTCTCCTCCAAACACAAAAGTTGGTTTTCATACACTGAACTTGAAAAGTTGAGCAATCATGGTGGACCAACTCATTTCCCTATCAAATCCATAAAATCTTTGATTGATCTATGTCTCTTTTAGCAATTAGTAGTCAATATAAGTCTTTACATTAGCTCAAAAGAAATAATAATAATAATAATAATAATAATAATAATAATAATAGAAGTCTTTAGAGATCCTTAAAAGAAAAAAAAAATGACTAAAAATTAACTATTGAGATTCATGTCCATTTGATTTATATATTATTAAAAATATCTAACATATCTCTAAACTTTCAAATTTCTATCAAGAGTTTCTAAAATTTAGACATGATCTAAAGTTTTTCTTCAATAGATCTATGAATTTTAAACTATGTGTAATATAAACGAATGATCTATTCATATTTTTTAAAGTTCACAAAATATACTAGCCAAAATCGAAAGCTTGGGACTCCATTAGACGATATTGAGTTTGGATGACTTTTTATTTATAATATTGATATGTTTGAAAGGGCTTTTTTCCAAATGTTTTAAAAAATACTCTTAAATTGTTAGAAAGGGATGGCACTTGTGATAGTAATGGATGAAGAATTGATATATTATTATATTATAAGTGAGGGAAACCCATCAAATCATAGAATATGATCTTAAAAAGCAATGAACCTAAGACATATGGGTCAGCAAAATTAAACAGTGTATATTTGTTATTGAATGAATGAAGACATTTGTGGGGTGTATTTGGAAACATATTTAAGTCTTCTCATTATGATTTGTAGTGTGTTTACTGTCAACCAACCATTTTGATGATTGGACAAAGGTTTCCATGCCCATTATAATTAATAATTAATATCAATCACCTTTACCAAATTGAAGTACTAGTAACAATTTCCTAGGTTAACCAATTAGATCAATGTTAATCATTGGCTAACTAAATCATCAATTTACGTTGCAAACACTTAAATGGAATGAATAACAATTTTAGAACTAACAATTAGATGTATAACAAGAATCTATCGATAATTGACTTTATCACTGATAGATTTTTACCAATCATTAATCTACTACTGATAAACTTCAAAAGCTAGATTTAAATTCTATTATCTTCACATATTCTTTTGCGTTGTATTGTATCAATAATATTTTTGGCTTGATTGTAATTGTAATTGTCATTTTTACAGTACAACAATTACGAGCATAGGAATCGAACTTTTGACTTCAAAAGAGCAAGTTGATTTCTACTCATTATACTCATTTTGACACTGTAAATTTAGGTTTATGATAGAAGTTGATACGTCGAGGAAAGAGATATATAGTAACGAGAACGAGACAAAAGTCGAATTGGAAAAGGCTACATTATTATCAGGCATAGAGGATGGAGTTCATAGTAAAGCTCTATTTTAGGTAAACAACACAAAATAACAACAGTGGAGATTCAAAGCAAAGAAAAAAGTGGAGTTAGATCATAGTCACCATCACTAATTTATCCTCTTGATAGTGATAACTGATCCCTCAAATACGTATAAGCAAAGAAAAGAATAATACAAAAAATTGTCCCAAAGCAAAAGCCAAAAGCCATCTCTATCAACAAACCACGTGGCAACACTATTAACTTATTTGGAATTAGAATAAATTAGAGCAATGACCTACTAAATAATTTTCCATTCACATGTGAAGCAGATCACAGTTAGATAATAATAACAAAGTAATAATCAGATATGAAAAATCAAACTCACTCGAGACTACGTCTAATCTTTTAGATTATGATATATCCTCATCCCTCTATCATGCTACAAATATCTCTCAAAGCACTTTAACAACAACTACTTAAGGCCAAAAACTCACGTCTGTCAACTCATTTTTCACCACACAAAAATCTAGTGGAAGATTTTTTTTTTCTTTTTTGAAATTGACACTGTTGCAATGCGACCTAGGCATACAGTGCACATGTCTTTCTTTTGGGTGTTGCAGTATTGAGACAGTCGCGCTAGCGTCTCAACGCTACACCTTTTCTTCCATCTCTACCGTGCCAAGTTAGGAAGATATAAGAGATGAAATAAATAAATATTAGAAAGAGAACCCGGTACTGTGACCTAGTCTTGTATCGCAAACAATGTAATGTTGAAGACAATTCTGAAAGATCGAAATAAAGAGTCAGTTTAAGGGATAAGTAAAATAAATTGGCCGAAAAATCAATCATCATAAACCAAAACTATAGTAATTAGTATAAAAATGTTGCTTATCAACACATATTATCCAGGATATAAAATATGCAAGCACTTCACCCTCAAAGATTATTAATCATAATAGTACTACATCCTCTAAAGTTTGAAGGCTCCAATTTTCTTAAGGAAGAATGAAGTAAAGTATGGTATAATGTTAAAAACAGAAAGAAATCTAAAAATTAACTTCTCAACTTATATATGAGAGAGGCACAAGTGACACCAATAAACATTGGTAAATCAAAACTTTAGAACCCTGTTGAATGAGGGTCAATAACTATGGTTAAATAAAAAAAGAAAAAGATACAAAAAAGTGAAGAACTCACCTCAACTAAAAGGCATACCTGGATCCAAAATTTTGTATGAGCTGAATATCTAACTTATAAAAGATGTCTGCATCTATCTTTATTCGCATATCTCCTACACAAATATATACCAAGTTTCGAGTACTCTCAACATTTTATCAAAAGGTCATTCGGTCATCAATTTTCTTTTTCTTTTCCTCGGCCCTTTCCAACTTCTTGATGAGAGATTTTTGGGGCAATTGTACTTCACAAAGCATTTGTGACCAAAGGTCTTCAAACTGACTGTGGTAACTCTTTTGAAACCAATCCAAGATTTCCGAATGGAGTTCATATGGACTATCCTTCCAAACCGCTCTCAATGTGGCACGACTGTTTATCTTCTTGGATTTCAATCTTGATAGAAGATTCCCCACTCTTTTTTGGCCTAATGCCTCTGGCCTTAAGATACTACTGGGACGAGCTGCCATGAACTCACGTACAGATGTTAAGCATGGTAACACCTTCCCTTTAAGCAAAGCATATGCAAACACTGCAATTCCCTGAGTGTTATCTTTAATTGGGACATTATGTAAAGGAAGCTCCCAAAGATGCGGGCCAAACGTAGGAGCAACCCATGAATATACTGTGTCGTTTTGAGGGTCGTAATAAGGTTTAGGATCTGTTAAAGGTGCTGAGAAAGCACACAAGGAACTAGCATATTTCACTAGCCAATCTGGTTGTACACTAGTCAATCCATGCATGTATGGTCGTTTTGTACGTAATAATTCATTGTACACCAAAAATTTTGGTGCTGAACGAGAAACAGATGACCATCGATTGACGAACACATTTTCTTTTACCATGCAAGCTTGATACTTTCCAGCACGTTCTTTTCTGTCAGCTTCAACTGACTTGGAAATCTCTCTAATACGTTTGGCAACCCTATCTGGCCAACCTGCACAGATTGCTTGGCCAATTATCTCCTTTTCCTTCAATGAAAGAGGATGTTTATTGGATGGGACCCTCCACATAACTTCTACATCCTCCAAAGTCCCATTAGTCCATGAAAAATCGGACTCAGCAATAGAAGAACGACTATGATTGAAAACGAGTTGTAATAGTTGCTTTCTTAACTTGGACATTTCTTGCATAGTTTTTAGATGCAATGTGTAGTTGTTGCAGAATGCCACAGGAGTTTCAGAAAGTTCAAAACATTGCAAAGCATAAGCTATAGTCAAAGCATCACTACTATGATCCGAAAATTTTTCACGAGAGAGTTTACCAGCTTCTTTTAACTTCTTTTTCAATGACTTCTCCACTTTTTCTTCAGTATTTGTGTCACCAAGTTCAAAAGACCTGTCGTTTTGTTCCAACTCATACTTCATTTGACTTCCTTCAAACATCATTAGAAAAGGATTAGACATGCTCAAAGCTGCAGCTGCTGCAGCAGAGTATGCAAGAACAAGATTTGCTCGGTCAAAATTTTTCAAATTTCTCATAATCTGAGTAACTGTAAGTAGCATCCTAGAGTGGCGCGGACTCAAAGGATAGCGAGCCATTTCCTTCCCCAAGGGTGTCAATCTTCCACCACTATCAAGCGCTTCAAGAGCCTTCAAGCAACTCTCAGCCTCAAGTACCGCTGATGTCTCAGGAGGAGTAGGAAATGGAAAATTGACCACCTAAAGAAATCAAGCATCTTAAGAGGATTAACCAACTCATGTAGTTAATCAAATACGATATTCAACATCTAGTGAAGATAAAAATATAGTAATTCAAAACAGATTACAAATACCTTATCGATGCCCATTGATTTCATAAGAAGGACAACGCCATCGACTGGTATTTTAGCTATTTCAGCGAGAGAAAAATCAGGGAGTGTATTACTAAAAACTGCAGAAGAATAGAGACGATAACAATGACCCGGCCCTGTCCTTCCAGCTCTTCCAGCCCTTTGAGCGGCTGAAGCCTTACTAATCCATTGCACTTCGTAATTTTCAATCCCATTTGAGGAGTTATAAGTTTTAACCTTTTCTCTACCAGTATCCACCACATATTTTATCCCTGGGATAGTCAATGAAGTTTCAGCAACATTAGTAGCAACAACAACAAGCCGCTCTCCTTCCTTGACTTCTTCAAACACACGCAGTTGAGCAGCTGCAGGTAGCATGGCATAGAGAGGAAGAACATGCAATGCACCAGCCGAAAAACCAAGTTCACCATTTTCTTTCAACCTCGCACTGACACATTGTTTGCTTGATAAGTCCTCGTCTTTAGTGTGATCAACCTGTCTTTTATCCAAGTCCAAAGCGTTTTTTCTATCTAAGGCATCAAATGCAGCCTTGAGAGAAGACATACTTGCATCATCCATTATCGCATCAGTAAGGTTGCCATCAGTCTCATCTGGCATTGCATCTTCATTAAATTCCAACTCGCTATCTGATTCTGAATTATATGAAGCATCAGACACATCATCATTTATATCAAACTCATCCTTATCAAAAGAGCTAAATCGATCTGTTTGTTCAATTGAAAATTCATGATCTTCAAATGCTTCATTAATTTCATTCATATCCAAATTTTGAATGGAATTCGTGTCCACAATGCCATTGTTATTTCCACCATTTCTGTCGGATGTTTTCTTGATCAGCTTCTTCGAGGCTTCTCGTAGCTTCTTGCACAAAATTTCAACTTCTCTCTGTCCAGTAACAAAGACAAGTACACCTCCAGGTGGAAGCTTTTTGTGAATTGCCAGAACCTTTTTATACGCTTGACCGATATAATCAAGTATATCTGTTCTCTTTGAGAAATGTACAGTTACGGGAAATTGTCTAGTGGGAACTTCTATAATGGGAGGTGAAACATGAAACAACCTTCCCCCAGAAATGAAATCTTCCACTCGCAAGGTAGCACTCATAAGCACCAACTTCAATGGAAAAATCATATTCTCAGGACTAACTTTTCCTCCTGAAAGCATCATTTGTCGTTGCTTCATATGCAAATCCTGAATCGAATACAACAATAATAATAAAAGAAACGAAATGAAATGAAAACAAGACTGGCTTGTACTAACAAATAATAAATATTAGGTTTTACCTGACGAAGTTTAACAACACGCGACAACATTCCAATTAATATGTCAGTGTTCATACTCCTCTCATGCGCCTCGTCGAGAATTAGAACAGAGTAACGCTTCAATAAAAAATCATGCTGCAGCATAAAATATAACTTGCCTTCAATAGCCATTGCATAGATAAATCATCGTAGAAATTAATTCTACTTCTAAAATGTAATGTTGATTGCAAATCAACTCACATTTGGAACCACTGGTATTGTCTCATAAAGTATTCAAATACAATGGTAAAAACTAAACAATCCACTATGCTATGCTACGAAAATGTGACAGAAAGAGAAGTTGTAGTGGATCAAAACTAATATGTCAATAAATCGACACAAGACCAAATTTAATTGTAAAAATAAGACAACAGCTGCCTCTATAATATTTAACACTGAAATCAAAATAAAGAAACATAAAAGATTATGGCATGAGATGTTATTTAACCTACAAATACCTTAGAGAAAAAATTCTCAAAAGGAGTACCTGAACTTCCCGAAGTAAAATTCCATCAGTCATGAACTTGATTGAGCTACTATCTCCAATTTTCTTGTCATATCTTACTTGAAAGCCCACCACTTTGCCTAGACGAACACCAAGCTCGTACGCAACACGTTTAGCAGTGGCAAGAACAGCAACTCGCCTAGGTTGAGTCACCCCAATGGCACCTCTCTGATGACTAGATTGTAATGAACCAAAGCCAGCTTCATATAGAAACTGTGAGATTGTCACAGAAGGAAAATTTGTGAAAACTTAAGCTTGCAAGAAAAAATTACGAATTAAAACTTCTCTAAGAGAACAAGTCTGTAAAAATTGACCATGAATGAGAAATATAAAAAAACCTGAGGAACTTGAGTGGTTTTCCCACAACCAGTCTCTCCACATATTATAACTATGGGGTTCTCATTGATAGCTTCCATTATCTCCTGCTCCATCATGACAATTGGGAGATCTTTTCGTTTGTCTTCAACTTCACCTGGCCTCGATACTGGCACCACAATTGGCTTAGACAAAAGCCTCATTTCTGGAAGTGGATTGGATGTTGTACAAATTTCTACCTTCGGTATTTCGTCCTCTTTATCCTTCAAACCATTTAGACCCACAATCAGTACCTACCCAATAACAATCCGATACATATAATTCAAGTGATCTACACTAACAACAAATGACACATATCATACCATTATCTCAGGTCCTTTAAAGCCACTAACTGCGCACATAGTACAAGATAGATCTCTTTCATCTTCTAATAAAACTGCACCAGTATTTTCGGCTTTATCTGGCAAGGAAGAAAGGGTTTTTCCATCATTTGAGACTATGGTATCATCGTTGAGATCTTTGAAAGAGTCCAGACCACATGGCGCTTCTTTTTCTGCTACGAAAGGGCAATCCTCATCAGCTTTAGCAGAAAGTTGATGCCACGGAGAAATATCAAGAGAGCCACAATGACTTTCATATTGAGATATATCAGAGCAAGTTTTATCCAACTGCTGGTCGTTCCCTGGAACCTCTATTCCTACTTTAGAAAATTGTATATCTCTGCTACGTTTTTCCAATCTCGTTTCATCCTATATTCATAATTCACAGCAACTAACTTAGCAAAATAAAATCTTAAGAGAATTGAATAAATTATCCAAGTAGTTAATGATTTGATGTTACCAACCTTACCAATATTAACAGAAGATCGCAAAAGAAGAAATGCATCATCCGAAATCTTATATTTCCTGTATTGGGAGTGATTGCAATAGTGAGAAACTTACTATATTTTACACATTAAAAAAATTATTAAATAAATGTTATCAAAGAAATTAGTGATAGAATACTCTAATGTCTCCAAGCTTTTCGACAACAGAAGTGATTTTTCCTTCTCCTCCTGCCCATATAATACCAAAATAATTCAGTCAAGTAAAAAAAGAAGAAACGGTAAAGCTCAACCTGCATATGTTCCTACCTCCAACTTCATCATCTTTCTTTTCTGGGACTTGCTCAACTTTGGTTTTATATTTAGCTGAATTCCTTTACATCCCTGTACACATGAAAAGGATTGATCTCAAAAATTTTAATAACACCTGAAAAATGGAAATATTGTTACATTACCTTATTCGTGTTTTTTCTCTTCTTATCACTCCTTTTAGTCCCATACAACATAACTTGATTGCTGCCACCACCATCCAAACTGCCAAATACAATGAAAATAAAGACCTTTAAGTAAACTATAGATAGGAACCCATATTCAAATAATGCTAAAAGAGATATCATTAGTTTTCCTTCCCATATAAAAATTAGTAACAACTTATTTAAAATTAACATTGATATTTCTTCTACCTCCATGAACCTTTTCCACAATCTAGCTGATCATTGACAAGGTCTTCCATTTACTGCACTGCAATAAAATGGCCAAACTTCAAATGGTGAAAATAAGGTTTTATAAAAGAAATGTCGTGCCCAAAGTTATATTAGCATACCAGTCTTATAAAGGTAGTAGACACTGAAGATAAAAATATCAACCGTGATAAATAAGGTGAAAGAGAACAAGTATATAAAATATTCCCTGGTGGTTAGAATAAAGAGATGATATCCTCCTTGATCTCTCTCCTGCTCCAAAACTTTCCCATGCCCTTAACCAAGAAATGAACTAAGTGCTCTACTTCCTTCTGCCTCGAGCAAAATTCTAAAAGAAAGACATGTTAGCATCCCCTTCTGCCAACTTGTACCGTTCCTTTGAATCACACTCTAGATCAACCTTAAGAGCAATCCTTTCTTCCCTCTGGACTGAAGATTAAGCCCCTTCCTCCTCCAAACTGTATAGAACCTGGACTCTTTCCACAATTGCAGCTTTGTTCATCCTAATAAAGCAAAACCCCATAAATTCCAAATTCATATGGCTACTTTGAGAGCCTAATCTTCCTCAAAAAGTAAAAACCTTCCCACTTTTCTTCAACCCTAACACTTCACCAAGAAGCAAAAGAGGATTTGAAGGAAGGATGACACAACCACGTGTTTTCAAATCTAAACGCACATAGTACCTAGGTCAAAAACTGTCCACATACTTTTCATTTAGCAAAAAAAATTAAAAACATACAAAACAAGTACAATTAATTTCACTCATATAAAACATCCTTTCAAACACAGTCAAATATCAATCATCAAAACATGATTCTACCAAACTATAGTGTATAAATTACTTCTTCCCAATTCAAAAACCCAATTCCTTAAGCAAACTACGATTTCCTAGAAGCCTAAAAAATAAAGACAACATTTACAGGTTAGAACTCTTTTTAAAGAGTGTTTAATGGGATATTCTTATCCAAAAATCGACTATAGGCCTTAATCGATGAGTCCAAAATAGTTCAAGACTACAAACTTAAAGCTTCCACAGGTTAGAATGGTCTAAGATACTTTAATCGAGTTCGACAGGTTTTAAAGGACGTTATTACCTGCTGAACCTTACCAAAAATGGCTACAATCTCCGCTGTTTGGTGTTCAGAAAGGTCCAAACTTATAGCTCTGGTTGTAGATTAAACCAATTTGAGGCCAGTTGAAGTGTAGGTCGGTGCCGTAGCTCGCAGGAGGAAGACGACGCTTGCAGTCCGCGATTAGGTGCGGCACCGTGAAGCAGGTAGAGTCTTCGAGAGGACCGTCCTCGCGTCACCGCTTGTGCTGAGGAGACGGAGGCGCGTCGCACAGATGAGTAGTATAGGGGGCGGTCGGCGGCAGTAAGGGGAGGGAAGGGAAGACGATGAAGCTTAATATTTCTTTTCTTTTTAATCTTTTTCCCTTATTTTCTCTTTCTTCTTTATAAAATAATAATTAAAAATTTACGAAAATCATTTTTAGTACTGTTTGGATTGCAAGTTATGGATATTATATATATTTTATTATTTGAAAGATTATTTATCCACATTTTATCATATTTATAAATATTTTTAAAAAATTTTGTTATTTGAAATAATTTAAACATATGTCATAATCAATGTTTATATTTGAATATGAAACATAATTAATTTTAATTTCAAGGTTTAGTTTTTTTAACCAATATGTAAAGAGAAATCAAAATTAAATATAGTAAATTAATTAATATAGTCATAAATTAAATTTAGTGTTGATTACATCCATTCGGTAACCTTTTGATTTTATTTTATTTCTTAATTAAGCTATAGACACTATTTTTCACTCTCAATTTTTTTTTTTTTTTGTTATCTACCTTTTACTTATTGTTTAAAAAACCAAAATATCTCATCTAAAAATGATATCAAATTTTATGAAGTCAATTAAATGCAAAAAAAAAAAGTTTGATATTTTGCTGAATTTGTAAGTATAGTTGGAAAAAAGAATATGAAGAAAAAATCTATGAAAATAAGTGGGCATCTAACGAAAATGGAGTTGCATAAAAGAAAAGATACGAGCAAATCGAAATTATCGTTTATACAATAAAAGGTGTGTAATTGCTAACACCAAGCATGATTGCTAAGTTCTCACCTTGCATAAATTTTTGTTGGTTCATATCTTCATGGATACAATTGCTTTTTAACTAAACGATCGACGTTCGTTTCAATTCGTTTTTTCATATTCTAGCCCTCTATACTTGAAATCGAATAAAAATTTAAACAATATTTGACTTTAATACTTGAAAAGTCAAATTTATATAAATTTAAGCGCTGTCACACCATTTAAATTTAGCAATATTTTCTTTTATGTTAAAAAACAATTTCAATATTTGTTGTAAAATTGGTAACAATTTAATGGTAACATACCATGGAAAATCTCATAATAGTGCTAATTTTTCTTATCTAATCCCAACTATGTTTTTAAAACATAAAAGCTAAATTGTTACCAAATTAAAATTAAAAATATATATTAGATTCTCTTAATCACACACTAAATTCTAAGTTAATTGGTTAAAAAAAACATTCTAAAAGAATATTAAGTGCTAAAAATTTTACGTGCCAAAAAGTGAATTTATTTGACACTAAATATGTAGACAGACACATAGACAACTAAAAACCCATAAGTTTATATGGAAATGGTTCGAAAATTTAGGAGCTAAAATATATTTTGAATTCTCTACTATCTAGCTCTCTAAACTATTAATAACTTGATCGATCATCTTCGTGACCAAATCATTACCGTTTCTTTTACAACTCAAAAGGAATTAGTGGTTGAAAATAAAAACTTGTTTCCTTTCTAAGTGTTTATAAATATTTTTTTTCAATCGTTAATTGTATTTTTAAACACTTAAAAAGTTAATTAAAACCCGAATAAACTAAATGTTCGGAAATCGACTACGAAGAGGAGGGGAAGGAGGAGATCCGCTGCTGAGCCCTAATTCTGCAGCTCCCATCATCTCCATTAATGATTTTCTTAGAATCTCCAAGCTGTTCTTCCTCTTCTTCTTCCTCCCCTGTCAATTCAATACCACACATTGCAAAAACGAACTCGAAATCGCAGAATCAAAACAAATATGAACTTATTGATCTTACCTGCTGTGTTGCGCTCTTCATCATCGATGCCATTTCGATCATGAAATCGCAGAATCCCTGTTATCAGACAATCACAGATCAGTTTTCGAGATTAATTTGACACTAAGAAAATGTTTTGAAACAGAGTGACTTACTTCGTCATCATCGTCTGTTAGAAATGAAATCAATCCGGCGTCGTATATGCTTCTTTTTCCATTGTTTGATAGAACTGGAACAACAACAAACAATCCAAACTTAATATCGATCATAAAATTATATTAATTAATTTAAAACAATTAAGTTAAGTTATTAAATTAGAAGTTGAGGGTATTATTATTTAAACCTGAATAAGCTTGTTGAATTTGCTGAAACCGAGTTTTGGATTCAGCGGCCATTTCTGGGTCTTTGATCCATCTATCGGGATGCCATTTCTACAAAGAATCAAAAAAATGAAAATGTGTATGTATTCCAAAAATGTGGAGTATGTGTAGAAGCACATTACATACCATGGCTAGTTTACGGTAAGCTGCTCGGATTTCATCGGCAGAAGCTTCCTTACACAGTCCAAGAACAGAATAGTAACAACAACCACCGCCGGACATTTTGACCTGAAAAAACATTGAGGATTTGCATGGATGGGACGTTGGTTTAAAAGAGAGGAAGAAGACGAAGAAGGTTCGAGAGGGCGCGTCCTTGTGAATGTGAACCAGGTGATGGGATTTGTGGTTGCAAGTTGGGATTGTTAACTTATGGCTATGAGTAAAAGTTTTTAAAAAGAAATAAAAATTAAAAATACGAGGTTACATCTATCTTTGTGCATTCCTAGAGATAGATGTAGCATGTGTTGTAGACAAATAGTTCTAATTTTAAATGGATAAAAAATTTCATGTGTATCTTATTGTTTGCTACATTAGATATTGATTAAAGATTGGGCTTTTAGTGGTCAATTTGAACATAGATTAGTAGATGAAAACGATAATTATTGAATCTTTTGAAAGTATAAAGACTAGAATTGGATATTTAAAACAATATGAACTAAATTAAACAAGCATCATAGGCTAAGATGGTATTTCAACTAAAAAATAATTATCATTGTAAAATTAGATGATCATATGTCTGCAATCATTTTGTTTCAACGTTAGAAAATATCATAATGTATACATTAAGTGAAGAAATATCATATTAGAATGGATTACGAGAAATTTAAGTTAAAGATTTGCACCTATACTTGATTCTTCTCAACAATTTTTTTTTTTTTTTTTTGACAATATGTAGAGTGAAAGATTCAATCTCGAGGGTAGTACAAATTTATGTTAGATTTGAAAATTTTTATTTTGGCTTTGATTAAAAACATTTTTATATTTAAAAACTGAACTGTCCTTTTGTTGATTTTGTAACTTGATTTGAAGGTGTTAATCTTTGCACATTGAAGCTTACAAAAGTACGAACACAACCATAAACTCAATTCAAACAATTTCCAAACAAAAAGATGGTATATCTAATAGAAACAACTAGAAAACAGTGTATCTAATTATCGTCATTTTCTTCGTCATCGTCATGGTGTAAAGAAAGAAAAACGACATGGTGCCCCTCACCAGAAAGGACACTTGATAACATTGAAGCTTTACTGAGGCAAGAATGTGTTGAGTTGCTGCTACAAACTACTGGGGGTCAATTAGTGTACCCAAAGAATAGTGAATGAGTCGAGTCGATTAGTTGGTTCAATGTCGAGCGAGCGTTACTCGTCTTCATAATGTGTGTGGATGTGGATCCGGAGGAAATAAGTTGACAAGAAAACGGTGAATCATTTCAAAGCTGGTAAATGTGATGACAGCAGCAGGCGTCGTCCTGAGAAGGTTGGTTGCACACCCTCGATAGAAACCGGGTAGACCATCTTGCTGAAATACTTTCTTCACACAATCAGCTACACCAGAATAACGCTTCTCTGAGTGAAACCCCTGTTCCTGAAGCCTGGCTCGTACGACCTGCAAGAGGGGAGTGCAATGACATGAATTTTTCTGCACAAAGACAGATGGATCTTGGGTGTATATAGTGATTTAAAACCAGTTGAGTTTGTCTCATTGGGACGGAAATGTTATAAATAATCAAATCCTAAGTAATGTTACCTAATTTAGAATGTCATGGTTTTTTATCTCAACAATGATCATAAGACATAAAACTGAAATTTGAAAAATCTCTACTTCCTGTTGTTTTCTCTCTCAAGATAAAGGCTTAATTCAGAGGATAGAATATGCCCCAATATAGGATGAGTCACAGTACATTTAAAGGTAAAAGCAAATTAAAAATCCTACCTCATGTGGATAGGTCAATGTGGAAGCAAATATCTTGGAAACAGATGAGGCAACCGCAACATCGCGTGCAGTGAGTTTGTCTGTTGTCGTATTGTCTGTGATAACATAAATAAGTTAATACTAGTTTTTACCTGAATGGATTTACAGGGAAGACAACAAATGGATTATCAAACAGTTACCTCTTCTAGCCAAATAACTTTTAATTTTTTCATATGTTGGAAACTGGATCGCAACGTGACTTACACCGGCCAAAGCAGGCACAAGACCACTGCAGAACACAGTTTCAAGTGTTAGAGTTGAGTCAATTATCCTTATAATCCTCTTCTCCATATAAAATACATGGTTGAGAATAGCAACATAATAATAAAGAGCAAACCTGTACAATCCACGAATGCCTTCTTCATAGGCTATTCTCTTTATGGCAGACACTGTATTTCTATATGGTAGCACACCAGATTTCATTCCCTGCGTCTGAAAATTAAGAGAGAAAAGGTTTAGATTACTTCAAGTCTATGGTCATAAGACTCATAACTGGACAAGTTAGTTTCTATCAAATGAACCCAATTAGTCTAAAACAACCATTAAAGCACAAACGTTAAATACTGTCGTGTAAATGTCGTGATACATCTAGAGACATAAACAAGAAAGAATTTTATTTGAGAAAAGAGTATACAAATTGAGGATAACTCTTAGTTAAATCAAGGCTCAAAGTAGAGAGTTACAAGGACGCTCTTCAATAATAATAAATCAGAAAATGGGACAAACTCGAGACTTTTGGGATTTCTCACACAACTACCAGCAATTTCCTACTGGATTCTTTCTTACAATTCCCCTCAAGACATGATAATGCAAAAACCACATCCTCTACGATGATAATCGATACTAAAAAAAATAAAAACTACTAAATAATATGTTTAATGTTTCTTATTAGGCCTAATGGAAAAATTGTACAAGTCCTTTTTTTCTTTGTTTTTTTGGTGAGGGGTGGGGGACCAGTTAAAAGTTAAAAGCATATTTTCAGAGTCCCCTCCCATCTAAAAAAAAATTCAGAGTCCCCAATGTTGTGGTCCTTATACTTACATGAAACCCGTGAGCAAACCATGTTACTAGAGTTCTAGAAGCATTAGTAAGTATGTCTATATTCATACCGCATTTTAAGCCAAGCTAGCAGTTGGATAGATGTTTAATAACTTTGTCTGGTTAGGTTCAAACTGGAAAATCAACATCGTTGATTAAAACAAGAAGAAGGTTCCATGGCTATCAATCCACAAAGATGGATCCCATGTTGACAATCCACAAAAGCAAAACAGCAGTTAGGCATTTACTAAATTGGTTTGGGATTAATCCTTTCAAGTCTTTGGATGTCTTTTGGTTCTTCCAAAATGCAACAAACACTCCCTCATGCCACAATGTTCAAGAAGCAAGGATTGGAATTTCCTGACCGGTTTCACTTTTTTTAGTCTAATACTATCCTTTGCAAGGAGAATGGATTGAGGTAGGGAAATTTTCAAGATTTGAGTATACTCTTTCAGGGTTTTCAATGGGCTATCGCCCTAAGGCTTATTAAATAGATTTTTTAATATATATAACAAGAAAGTTGGTGTGAAGGAGTTTGGATGAAGTTCCAGATGCACCCTCTCATAGATGAGATAAAATCATAAAATAAATTAATTAGAAAAAAACCATGCCTCAAGAGAAAAGGAAAATTACGAAAATGAGCTTGAAATCCTTACCTGAAGCCTGGTCTTGACTACCCATAGAGGATTGGTTGCAATAGTTGTAGCAGCCCCAGCACCAGAAGCAGCCATCATATTAGCACCTATTGAAAGCTGACAATGTTCATCTGCACAAATGCCATGAGAATGTCCATGAAAAAAGATGCATAAAGTCGTAAATTGGGGAAAAAATAGATAAAAGAAAAAGAATAATCAAACTAACCATCAGAAGCCAGAAAGGTTTTAAGCTGCCCATATATTGTGAAATAAACCTGCCACAAGCAGATATTGTGTCATGCGAAAGAAAAATAACAACCATTATTCTTTAACAAGTGAAAACAAACCAAATCATACACAAACCGAACAGTGAGGTAAAGCTTGTTTCAAGGTTTACAACGTCATAAGGAAGTTACACAAGCACAGTAAATAACACTGAGGTAGCTAATGTTGCTTCACATCCAAATTTATGAGATTCAAGTACACAAAGACAAACCGGAATAGGAATTCAAAGACATTCTGGTGTAAAAACATAACAAGGGACTTACAGCCCAGTTAGGAAGTAATGCAAGCACAGTAGGTGCAAGACCTCTATACATTCCACGTAGCCCCTCCTTATGAAAAATTTGTTGCAGACTACCAACTATAAGACTCCCTGAATAGATAAAGCAGAACAAAAGTCAACAGAAAAAAAAACATCATATATAATCAAAGCACTTCAATTGTAATACAAACCCTCCAACCAACCTACAATAGCTAAGACGATAATGCAACTCACTTTTGCAATGTGCATAGATAGGGGCAAATAGAAGCAAAACAAAGTGGAGCCCTATTGTTTCATATCAGCAAACAAAAAGAAAGGCCTTACCTTTACCGATGTTTGGCAGTCCATGAACCTGAAATCTAGTCTTGATAACATCCAAAGGACACACAAACGTAGCAGCAAGAACACCTGCAACACAATTCCATAATACATTTTTTTTAAAAAAAAACTTCTCAAGCCAATCGACATACAGAAATCAAATCCCTACCCACCACCCCTTCCTTCTCAATCATCCGAACAAGCGCAAGAAACAGATATAAGTGATCTTTCAGTTTGAAATCATTGAAATTTACACAACAGGGAGAAGGAGATGGAATTACCAGCAGCAGCACCAGCTCCAGCATTACAGAGAAGACCCCTTGGAGTAGGGGCATGAGAATCGGAAGACATGGTATTGAATCAAATACCCAGATGAAAAAACAGTGAATTGAGCGCAAGAATGAGGAAAAGAAGAAGAACCCTCTTTCGAGAGGCAGATCTCGGAAAACCAGAGTCGCATGGCCAGAATAAAAGGAGAGGAAAGTGAAGCCGATTAATGGAGAAACTGTTTGCAATCCCTTAAGAAGAAGGAAATAAATCGGAAACTGAGAAGAAATAGGAATGGATTGAGAGATGGGGTAAGTTGAATCCTATACGAAACTAAGGGATATTCATGTGTGGATCAGGAATTGCGAGGACAAAAATAAATAAATAAATAATAAAAAGAGAAATTTAAGGGCCCTTTGGTTTCTTCGTCGTCGCCGGTCGTCGTGGTGGAGCCGAAAAGACCTCGCCTGGTAGCGCACCGACGAGACGATTCGCCGCAAATGGATCCTAAAAATCAAATCTAATCTTATTAATAAAATTCAATTCCATTTTGATTTCAATAACTTTTTGCCTCGTAAGCCGCCCCCTCCGCAACTACTCCTATTAAATTATTATTTATTTAAGACTTATAAAACATAATATTAAGAATTTTCTAAAGTATAATTTTTTTTATTGTATATGTAAATGAAATCTCAATCAGCCAAAGGTACCACTTTCAAGTTAATTTGGATAAAAGAATATTTAGGTAGGTCCCAACATCACCTATGCTTTTTATCAAATTGTCTAATAGATCTCTAAACTTTTCAAGTTTTAACTTCAAATTTTATGTTTATTTCTGATAAATCTTTATATCCAAATATAAATATGTACTTTTGTCAATATTGTTTATTATCCATATAAAGCGATGGAATATAAAGATTTATGTGATTTGAAAAATAACTCTTTGATAAGTCATACTCTCTATTAAAAAGGAACACAACGACCATTAGTTGGTGTTCTTTTTTCATGGTAGGGCCTCATTGTTGTCCAAACCAATTACTTCATGTGGCTACCATTTATTTTGCAACCTTCTTTTAATGGACTCCTCGCTCCTTGTGGACCATTAGATTTTTTATTTATTAAAATACTATTTTAGTCTCCACACGTTCAAATGTTCAAATTAAGAATTTTTTGTATCAATGATTCATTAAATTCTACTTAATGTCATGAAGTAACTCCATCGTTTAGTATGTGTTATTGTGTTAAGAGCGATCTCACCTATCTCAAAAATGGTTAGTTCTTCAAATGTTGATTTTATAAAACCGCAATTGAAATGGTCATCACGTTATGACTATGATTATTTCGTGATGTGAGAGATGTTCTTAATGTAATGGTGCTTTGTGACATCAATGGAAGGTTGGTTTTTAGAACTTCATTGGCTTTTTCCGATTGAGTCATTATGCATTAATGGCTCAAGGAGGATTGGATTATCCATACAAAAACTCTCAAATTAATCCCTATGATTTCAATAGCGAACCATTGTTTTTCTTTAAGTTTAATAACGTCGTAGATTCAAACTTAGAACTCTTTAATTGAATTTATAATAAGTGAATTAAAAATTATATTTTAACGTTTTTCTTTAAGTTTGAACCTAGAAACTTTTGCTCCATCTGATAACATTTTATAGAACTAAGTCAAACTAAAAATAAGAAAATTGTGAAAGAAAAGAAACGTGTATGGTCGGTAAACTTTTATTAAAGTAACGATTTAATATTTTTAATTTAATACAATTTAATCTCAAAGATGTAGTATATAACCATTTAGTTTCTATACTTTCAAATATTTAACAATTTAATCTCTACCATGCAAAATTTCATAAAAAATCCTAAAAAACAAGTCAACATGAACATAGTACAACTAACGTTAAAAAAAACCCCTATAATATCAACTTCGACGTCGGAGATTCTCTGGCTCCCAAACATTTTTAAGAAAATGATTTTTAAGCCAAAAAAAGAAACAAAAACAATTGGCCATTGCACAATTCTTACAACCACAAAAAAATCTATTATTTTATACTAAGCCATTCGTTGTGTACACATCCAAATTTATGCTGAAGTCTAACAATATAACGTAACATTGCTCTTATTTCGTCATGATATCAAAAATTTTCCTATAAAATCCTCACTCTACAAGAACAAAAGTGATTTAAGTATATAAATAATGTGGTAAAAGAAGCTACCCCCCCTGGGGGCGAAGTTTCCGTATCAACCACTTACGTCGTAATTTGACATCCAATGCGATAAACGTTTTTGCCTTCCTTTCATCCTCAAGGAGATCACAAGCATCCAAAACAAGATCTTCATCCATGTTTGGCAATGCTTGGATAGCTTCGATCACTGTCTCAATCGAGATGGAACTCGAGTTATCATCATTCTTCTTCTTGTCCGACAAGGACGAAACAACGCTCACCATCTCTCGTAGGGTGCTTGCCATGCTTTCATCTTCACCTCTTAGCTTCTTATTGTAATCAAAACTCAACATGCTTTCTAATTCCCTCTTATTCTTTGGACCCAAATGAGTTGATTCCTTCACACTCGCCTGTTCTTCAACTGAAACCGGTGAAACAGGAGATTGGAAACCTATTGAAAGTTTTTCGTCCTCAGCGTCATGCTGCTGCTCTATGCCTTGTCCTGATAGGCAGTCTCTTTCGTCGAAACTAGGATCACAGATCACACACAGGTCCTTATAGTATGGCACTGGTCGCGTCATGAATTGCCGAGCATCTGTGTGTCCCTACCGTTCAGCAACAAAAGTAATTAGAACTTTGTCACCATCAAATCCTGATTTTAGGATAGCTTTACAGCTGAGACTTTACAAATATTTTTTCCATAACTATAGTTCAAGACAAAATATTGATGTCGATTGTTTAGCTAAAACTAATCTAACTAATATGGTTACCTCCATACCCTCATACATTTCATTTTTTTGTTCAAATTTAATCTGCAAAATGCTATGTATGCTCAAGTGCAGCTAAAATGTTTATGTGCAAATCTATCGAAAACAAATAACTAAACTCTTTCTAATGCTCACAAACAGGCATAGGCAAACAAGAAAAAGAATCATTGAGCTAAAGTGTGCTATGTAGTTTCCATACCTTGATATAGTCTTGCCAAACATAATCATCAGCGGTAATCATTTGACGTGTTTCGTCCCAGAGAAACCCATCCAAGTCTAATAGATTATTTATGACATTATACTGCCGTCTTAAAGTTTTGTACCTATTCTTCAATACATCCACATCATAATTGAAACCAAACTTAGTATTGAACGATGCAATCATCTCAGCCCACGATTGTTTGCGAAAAACTCCATCCATTTGATTGCCTTTCTGCACTTGCTCCAGCATTAGGTCTATGAAGAACCTGTCCATTGGAGGCTGCCAGTATGTTCGGGAACGACAAATGGCAGTGGTCGCTGTTATATTTGAGCCATGTTGTGGTATCTCATCAATGACATTCCCAGGTAAAGAGATTTTATAGTCTTCACCAATCACAATTTCCTGAAGTGATTCAACATCTCCCTCACTAGCAGTCCCCAGCGGCTTCATATACATCGCCTCATTCTCGCCTGAATGAGACGACTCCTGTAAACAAATCCCTGATAACCCATAATCAACAAGTATAACGACAAGATTTCTACTTTTTCAAAAAAAAAAAAAAAAAAAAACGGATAATTGGGTATTAGTTTCAAGGAAAAGATCATTACCTTTTTGTTCAACCATTGCGTCTCCGTATATTATACACAGATCATTGTAATATGGGATGCTCTTAATTCTAAAAGATCGTGCTTCGGGGTGGACCTGTGAACATGATATATGAATTCTTCGAACATTAAGTAATAAAGAAGAAAACAAAGTAAAGAAAGACAGATGCTTTCTATAGATTTAATAAATGCACAAGAACCTTGACATATTCATCCCAGACATTATTATCAGCGATCACCATTTGTCGAACTTCGTCCCAGCTGAAACCTCTCTGATTAAGGAGATTCTTCACAGCTTTGTACAGATTTCGTAGTGTTTTATGCCGGTTCTTTAAAACATCCTTTTCATACTCAAATCTGAACTTGGAATTGAACAGTGAGATCATGTTCTTCCACGCTCGTTTGCTGAACAAATGATCATCAAATTTGTTCCCTTTGTTAACTTGTTCTAGCATAAGGTCAATGAAATATCGATCCATTTCAGGCGTCCAAACTGTTCTCAACCGATCATTACTATTTCGAGTCTGTACACCCATACTGCAATCATTTTAGCAAGGAATCAGTCTAATGTACATAACTCAAGCATACGATTTATTTGCAATTACAACTACTCACATTCAGTTATCCAGATATTATCTTTAAGCATATGTTTACTACTACAATAGGAGTAGTTCTAAATAACTTAATAGTAACAATGACAAGTGGTTTCTGGCTAAAAGTACTTCTATGAATGCTTTGTTGGTCATTGGCAAAACTGTTTTTGATTATGCTCAAAACACTCCCAAACACAGCCGAAATAGCAGCAGTAAAGAATACCAGCATACTTCAGATAAATTCCTCAAAATAATTGAAATCTCCTTCCAACACAGAGAAAATCAGTAAAGCCAGATCCTTCATTCTCCAGTCTCTTAAGTGACCCAAGAAATAAAAAGAAACCCAAGAGAGAACAAAGTAATGGAACCATAGAAACCCCATTTCAGGGGCAACAGAAAAGAAGTGATAAGCCAACAAGTTAAAGCCACCCCACGAGGACAAAGAGCTCCTTGGAAGAACAAAGCAAGTGTTTAAAGAATGAAACGTCATCCCCATCATCCCAATACCGAACAGAAAGGGAAAAAGAAAGCTAAATCGACAAGCACGAAAGAACCCAATTGAGTTGAGACATAAAAACGAGGGAAAGACTAAGAAGTTGTTGGGAGAATGAATGGAAACGCACCTTCAGAGTGAGAGCCGATGAAGATGGAGCTTCCAGGAGTATTGGAATGGAATGGGGATTTTGGGGATGAGATTTTCCTGGATAAGCTGAAGAGAAACTGGTGTGTGGGATTTTGCAATAACCCTAACCGGAGTAAGATTTTAACCCGGATTAAGATTGTAAACCGGGATAGGGTTTTTTCTCATATCATTAGGGGTGTTAAAAAAAAAACAAGTAACCCGACCAACCCGTATTACCTAGGGTTGGATTGGGTTAAATTTTATTTTGGGTTGGGTTGAGTGACAAAATTTTTTAAAAAATATATTTCGGGTTGGATTGGGTTATGGATTTAATAACCCGGTCCCAACCCGGTTTTATTATTTTATTATTATTATATAATGAATTTAAATGTAGACTTAAACTTTTTAATGTTTTTTTATTTCTATCTTGAATGAATTTGAATGTAAACTTGGATTTTGCATGAATTTATGTTTAATGTATTTGAAAGTAAACCACTCGACTTTACCTGTTGTTTGTTTGATTATAAATTTTTTTAAAATTGATGTAACATATTTAGAACATTTACGTAAATATTACATTTTGTTTATTGCAAAAAATTAACTTTTGATGAAAAATGAAAGAATGAAAAATTAGTCAAAATTGTGAAAGAAAAAAAAAACAACCTGTTAACCCAACCCAACCCAACCCAACCCAACCCAACCCAACCCAACCCGAAAATTAAGGGTTGGGTTGAGTTGGGTTGACCCTTCCACATTGAATCGATAGGGTTCAATTTTTGCCAACCCGAGAACCTCGGGTTGGTCCATAATTTACCTCCAACTCTGTCCAAAATGTTCAAAATGTACTATAGGACAGACCCACTCAATGAATCTCCGACCATGCCTTGTCGCACTCTTTGCAATCAAACCTACCTTTTCTTGCAACTGACAGTATTCAATGCTTGCTTTTATGATATTTTCAACTATTTGCTTTCTCTCACCCGTTTTGTAAAACCATTTTCTCTAAAAACAGGAAATGAGGTCACATCATACACTCGAGATAGACTGCGATTTTTGGATTTAGCACGACTGACTTGCTATCTGGATAGAGCAAGTGCTACACAATCATTTGATAAGTTACGATTGTCACACCAAACGCCCACCAAATTCTCCACCCCTCTAACCTTGCTCTCACTCTCACCTACTATTTATAACCCAAAACCAATCTTTGTTATATAATTGGCGAAAAATGAGAAAATATAACATTACTAACACTATCAAAAGATTTGACCAAACTATAAAAAGTCGAATAAAAATTTAAAAAACAATGGTTCCATATTGGAACAAAATTTCAGCTATAGAGACTAAACTGCTAATTCAACTGTAAATATTTTAGTATTAAATTTTAATTAAAAAACATTAGATGCTTGTTAGGTTGAATCTTGAGTCATTTACAAGCTCATTCATCTTGACTACCAATTTACTAATCTTTGATTGAAGAACACCAACTGCATTTCCATAACCAGGAAAATAGATTGGATAATGCTTACACCTAGCTAATATTTACCAACCCACATTGATACACTTCAATTCCTACATGTTCTCACAAAAGTAATATAAACATTGAAATAAAAACACTAATCATAATAGCATTTCCTACACTTTTCATATAACTTTCCTCTTCTGCCTCTGTGCTCTCTACTATAAATCGTCCCCTAACATGACAGAGAAAACTAAATCCCGTACGAAGTCACATCTCCGAGTCTTCTCTTCTTGGTTCGTGTCAGGTATGGAACATAACTGAACATCCCTGCATATGTGCAAATTTAATATCATTAGGTCGAGATGCCGATTATAGGATATGAGGTATCTCCATCACATAAGTTATAGACTCACTACGATTGCTAAGACAGTGGGGATTGGGGAAGAGCAAATATAACTCCATGATTTAATGCCATTAGTTAAATGGATCCAAATGCAAAGGCATGAAATTGATACATCTTCATTTACAGCTCATATGAGTATAATTCCAAACAGCTCATATGACAGTATAATTCCAAAATCGCAACGACCACGGTAACCCTTGAGGTGAATGAAAACTGAAATAGAACTACACAGTATCCCTTAACATGCATTTAGATAGGGAGTGGAACTAAATATTCACTACTTTATGCAATTGTTATCTGATCGCATCTAACATTCACCTCCCAAAATAAGCCAATACATTTTAGTCCAAAAGCATTGTGCATTCTCAACATGAAAAGCATTGAGGCCTTGATACTATTATATTACAAATATCAAACTTCTACATTCAAATTGTAGCTCAACCAAATATAATTCTGGGTATTATCATTATAATTGTCCAAAAGCACGTTTTTATTAGAAGGAATTTTGATGGACTTCAACTCCTACATTATAAATGCATTTTGGTTGTACTATATTCTAGTGATGCAAGTGCCAAGTTCAAGGCCTCGTCAATTTTTCCCATTGTAGAAAAGATATGAGCTATGTACCACCAATGAATTGTGACGCTCACAAGTCACAACAGTAACTCAAGGTTATCGAAGCTCATAGGAAAAAGCAAACATATCTGATGTCTGCGATATATAAAATTTAAATAACAAACCTAAAACAGAATGCATGCCTAGGAACCAGCAAAAATTATAATTGTGGTGAAACAGATGCATGCAGAAAGTGCATAATTTTAGGGTCAGATAAAAAGCATCATATATTAATATGACTAGACGTCTAGAGGTATATTTCAGTCTTACCTTTCAGATGATGTATCATCTACAACTTTTTCCTCCAATTTTTCTTTACTTGGAGGCTCGGGCTGAACAGTTTTAGACTCATTGATGACAGGTGCATTGCATAAAAACGATAACAATGGATCAGGTGCCATCTTGGAGGTTGAGTGCAGAGAAGAAAACCCCGAAAGAATTCTTACATGATCGTCTTGTAACTCTTTTCTCTCAAAAGAAAGACTTTGAGCAAAATCGTCTTTGTGGAATTTCAATCTTTGTTGACTGTAACCTCAAGTTAAGGAATTGAAATCCTAGATTCAAGTATGCCATGGATATAAACAAGAAACAGAACAAAATACTCCAGAAAAAAAAGCAGAGAGCTTTTAAAAAATTGAAGAAATTTAACAATATCTAAACAATAAAAGAAAAGGATATATTAAATACATCTCCATGCTGCATCGTTATATGTCCAACCATATTCTCTCCCACGCTTGTAGAACAAATAGGGCATATCTGAAAGGAAATAAAAGCCAACCTCTTGAAAAAGCACAAAAAGGACAAACTAATTTCAAGCAGAAACCAATAGAAAATCTTTACGGTCAAAAGAAGATACAAACTACTTCCCTAAACCATAGACAAACATTCTTGAGTAGAGGCAAGACAAGTGCTCAAGTACAATATCTAACCGAGTATATCTAGGAATTGAAAAATATAAGCAAAATACCAGCAAGGCACCCAGGCTAAAGGCAGCCATAGTAATATAACGTTACAAGTCAAACCCCAAAGAATAATACATTAAGCAACTGTGCAGTACAACATCTATTAGTAAGTGGGTTACAACATACTTGAAAGATGATGATAAATTCCATAAACAGCCAATAAGAGGATACATCAGAAAGGACCTTCCCATTCATGGAACAAGTTTACAACAAAAGCTTTTCATTTCTTTTTTTTAAAAAAAAAAAAAATTGCATAAAAAAGATGAATCGTTAACAGTCAACAAGATTATGACTTGGGCTTGAAGCTCATTGTTACTCAAGGAAGACAATCAAGCATTCTGTAAGAACTGACTGCCGTCTAAAGCCATCAATGATATGTTAGAAATGTAATTTCGGCCGAATATTGAGAGTCATCCCAATTTTCTACTACTTTATGTACTAATACCAGGTAAGATTACTCCATTTGAACGACGCTAAACAGATAGACCCTCTAAACTTTGGCTCAACCATTAAGTAATTAAAGAGAAAATACCATATATCAAGGAAAGTCTGTCGAATCTCCTACTGAAACTGAGGGAACCGAATAAGAATAAACCACTCAAAACTTAAAAACGCAAACGCTTGGTTCCAAAGTTACAAATTAGCGATTTTTCTTACCCCAAAGTTGGCTTCTAGGGGATGCTCATCATCAATATGGCAGCATAGCTCAACCAAATCAAATTCCTCCGGACAAAACGGGCAAGGATATTCCGAATTCAAATCATCATCCCCATCCACCTCCTCGTAATCAAAATAAAAATCTAAAAAAACCAAACAGTAATCATTTTAAACAAAAACCCACAAAGGAAAACCCCAAACAAAAACCTAATAAACAGATCATCAGTAAATTAAGATCGAGACATGACTTACGCGACTGGGATTTAGAGCTTCTTGCAGCAGCAGCAGCAGCCTCAGAGAGACCATAACTATAAGCTTCACTATCCATAATCAGATTAAAAAAAAAAAAGAAAAAGAAACCCAACACGAATTCGATTCGGGGGGGGGGGGGTTGAATTCGTTCGAAACTTGGATGAATTATTCAACACAACTTCACCAAGTGCTTTTAAACGGCACTGCGTTGGTGGGTTTTAGGAGAAATAAAGAAGAAATTAAGTGGGGATTGAGAAATTTTATAAGGTCAATGAAAGATTGGGCTCGTGATCCTTAGCGAACACGATTTCTGACTCTCAGATGACCAAAGACAAGAGGAAGAACTCCCGCGTTTTATCATTAGAACTATTCTCTCAACAACCAAGGACCGACGATTTTGGATTAGGAATTTTATTACCCTTTTGCCCTCACAGTTTCTGAATATTATTGGAAATTTCCACCAAAAGAATTTTGTTGGGGAAAAAGTAGAAGGGGTATTAGTGTCTTTTGCATTCATTTGCCGTCTTAAAACCTTTTCTAAAGACATTTTTATCAATAAATAAATAATGTCACATTTTAAAAATGTTTATTTGTTAGCAACAAATTGAATCTCTAACCTAGAAAGTTCACTCTTTTATTTGTAGATTAAAAATAATATTTCATTAATTGTTAAATCTAAAACTTCCTACCTCTAAATGTTCTTTTCTTTAGGGGTGTACATGGTCCGGGGTGTATATGGTCCGAGTTGATTCGAATTGGTGTCTTATTTTGGACCAACCCAAAAATCCGGGTACGCTGTCGGAACGGTAACCTCTAATTTGAACGGTAACCTCGGTAACCTCTAATTTGAACGGTAACCGTATTTGAACGTTAACCCAACCCAACCCTACCCAATATTTTCGGGTTGGGTTGGGTCGGTTCCTCGGATTGTATTTTTTTTAAAAAAAAAAACATAGAAAAATAGCAAATAAACAATCGTAAAAAAATTCCTAAATTTCATATTATTCTAGTAAATAGCAATAGCAAGAACCAAAGAACAATTATGGCTTAAAAAAAATTCAAATCGGTCTCAAATCTAATTTATACACTCACAAAACTCAAAATAGTAAAATTAAGGCTTGGAAGTAGTGATTGACTCTTTGACAATCTCAAACGATGACGGTGGTGGAGTAGACAAGGTTAGGGATGAGGGAGGCAAATGGTGAAGTAGATGAGGTTGGAGGATGAGGGAGGCAACAAATGGTGAAGTAGATGAGGTTGGAGGATGAGGGAGGCGACAAATATTATAGAGGGAGAGGAAGGTCGTTGACGTGAGGAGAAGGAAGTGGTGTGAATGAGAGGAGAAAGGAAGAGCGGGACGTGAATAAGAGGAAGAAAACCTGGTTACCTAATTATATATATATATATATATATATTAAATAAAAATAGGAATTGACCGGGTTGGGTCGGGTCAACCCGGGTCTATTTTTCCTTAACCCGAGAATCGGCCCAAATTTTTTTTTTCAACCCAACCCAAAATTTTTTAACCCAACCCAAACCGTTGGGTTGGGTAAGCCGGGTTCGTCGGATTGACGGGTTTTCTGAACACCCCTACTTTTCTTTTTTCCTTTTTTTTTTCAAATTCCATTTTTTTTCTTTTAATGTCACTTAAATGTTAATTAGAAATTTAGGATTTGATTACATATAGAATTAATTTTATATATAATTAACCATTTGACAATTCATTTATTTGTAAAATTGAATATATAAGATTATTAGTTAAAAAAATTGAAAGTTTAAGATGCCTACGTATAAAAAATTTAAATTTAAATATTTATTAGATACAAAATAAAATTAAAGTAAAAAAAAAAAGGATCAAGGACCATAAGCCCAATTATGAGTGGCCCATTCATCAACATCCAAAGAAGGCCCACCTGAATCCTGATTTGATTACTTCCGGCGAAGGTTAATGTGTAAAACCGCCACGAAATTTCTCCATTCCGGGGGAGTTGTTCGATTCCAACATTCAATTAATTTCATTTTTACGCAGAAACTGACTCGCATGCTTTGATTTTGATCATTCTTGAACTATCTATTCACTGATTTTCTTGTTTCTCTCTTCGGCTGTTGTTTTCCATGGCGACGAGGAATCGAACTGCACAGTTTAGAAGGCACAGGGATGCTGTGAAGAGCGTCCGTGCGCCTCTATCCTCTTCGGCTGCTGGTTCGAGCGGACCGGTTATTGAGATGGTGAGTTCGTCTCTTCTTCGTTCGAAGCGTTCTTCTTCATATGCTCCTCTCAGCACTGAAGATCCAGGACCTTCGAGGTACAGATTCCTTTTTTCTCCTAACATTTCTCCCGAAGTCGAAATTTCTTGTGTCAAATTCTTTCTTTAGCCATGTGGATTATCGAGATGGAAAATTGAACTTCTACTTGACTTTCAATTAGAAGTTCTTACTTTTTTGCGTCAGGAAAGTTTTCTTGAATCAAATGCTTGTTTGTGATATTATCTTTCTAGAATAGTTCTGGTGAAATCTTGAAGAGCAGATAACTGGACATTATCAACGTATTCTTGCCTCCCATACCGAAAATGTTCTCACTTAAAATGTTCTGACTTTGTGCCTTTAGGATTTCTCATCAATGCATGCCGAAGAGAAGTTAAAAAGGAAATAAAGTATGGGGAAAATTGATAAAACGGATGCTTATCTATATTGTAGCTCTGTTTATTTGTGTTTTTGGAAGTGCTTCAGTTTTATCACCAGGAAGAATAGATTCTCCTCTTGTATTATACATTTCTTGCATCAAATGTATTGTCTGTTCTACATATTTGGAAGTTATTTTCTGAATCCACAATCAGTTTGCTTTGTGTTCCACATCTGAGTACACTGTTTATTTCTGGTGTCTCCACAACTAATTTTAGTTTTAGGAAAGTATCATGTCCTCCAATTATTACTATTACTACTACTATTATTCTTAAGATCAGGGAATTGGACTTGAAGATTTGTAATTCTTCAGGCTGTTTGAGATATCTCTTAGTGCTTTGTTCTCTGCTTTAGGATGAGCTGCAAATGGGAAATGTAGGTCTCTTATCGATGTTTCATTAATGGACTGGAAATTTGGGAAGGAAACGCCTCAGCAGGAAATTTCTTGTGTTTTTTCTCCTCTTTGTAGGATGAGTTGCAAATGGCAGTATAGGTTTCTTATCAATACTTATTACTAGACTGGGAATTTGGGATGGAAATGCTCGCTGAGAGAATGGTGTCAGAGAGTTGAGGCTAATGAATTGACCAAAATTGCAGGCACACATTCCAAATGGTTGAGAACTACTGCCTGAGAATTTTGGTTTTTAACTTAGAATGGATCTGCTTTGAATCCGAAAGTTTCTGTTTGAGTATGTGACATTTGTTTAGCAAAATATTAACTCATACTCCCCTCACTGTTAATATTGTATCTATGGTGCAGCAGTGAGGCATTTATGGTGGGTCTACCTCCAGCTTGGGTGGATGATTCTGAAGAAATAACTGTTAATATACAGAAAATTCGTAGGAAGATGGCAGAGTTAGTCAAAGCTCATTCTAAAGCTTTAATGCCTTCTTTCGCTGATGGCAAAGAAGATGAGCATACGATTGAGGCACTTTCACTAGAGATTACCAATCTTTTGAAAACCTCTGAAAAGAGGTTGAAGAAAATTTCTAGTACTGGGTCCTCAGAGGATATTAACATCAGAAAAAATGTGCAGGTATGCTTGAATCTCATTACATTGTGTGCTTAATACTTTGAATATTCCGACTTTGGTCTGTGGTTCAAAACACAGCATCCTGACGGTGCTCTAACCACACAAAAATATTTTGTAATTATACACTTTCCATGATTTTTAACAATTGGAAAGCTTTGTTGGTCTAGAGGTCTTTTAAGAAGGGTCTCCTTGGCCCTTGCCTTTAAGTATATATCTATGTTTCTATTAAAAAAAAGAATATTCCGACTTTGGAGCTGAGTCATTGTTCGTCTTTTAGTATGATTTCTTTATGTTATTACATTTTTCTAGCTGTTGTTCATCGTCTTTGTTGTTGAACCTTTATTGTGCTCCTGGGAAACTAATGTATAAAGTTCCAACAAACTTTTCACCTCCCTAAAAGTATTTCTGGATTCTGGTGTTCAAGCACTTTTAACAGTTCGTTCCTTTTTGTGATGGTTTGACTCCTTTTCTTATCAGCGTTCTCTTGCTACAGAGCTTCAAAATCTTTCGATGGATCTTCGTAGAAGACAATCAATGTATTTGAAACGTCTTCAGCAGCAAAAGGAGGTTAGTGTCCTGTGTTCACAATGGACCTGTGAAAATTTTCTGTCTTGGACGTTGGCATTTTTAAAATAAGCTTCAACCTTTTCTTCCCACTTTACAATTTTCTTGTACTTTTCACTCTTCTATTAAAATTGGGTTTCATATGGGGAAATAAGAAACTACTTTACCATTTTGACAATTCTCTCCCCATTACATTTGTTTGGTTCGTCTATTGTTTTAGGGGTCTATTTTTCTTGATAAATCTGTAATTTGGTCAATAGTATGTAATATTTCTGCATCCATATCAATTGAAACACTGTTCTACTCAGTAACCGATGCTTATTTACTTTTGTATTGCAGGGACATGATGGAATTGATTTGGAGATAAATTTGAATGGAAACCGAACTTTCCAGGAGGATGACGGATATGATGAATTTGTATGTGCTCACTGCTCATATCTTTTGTCACCTGGGCATATTAAGACTAAACTTTTCTCCTTCAAAAGATCATTATTCAAGAACTCAAAGCCCAAAATAACATGTTACTTCTTTTTTTCAACTCCAATTGTTTTTACGACTGTCAAATCTTTTTGGGTGTTCCATGCGGATAAGTGGGTGGTGCCTCAGTCCTCCCCTAATCCCTAATTGTTGATTTTGTTAGTCATATGCTTGGGCTAAATGTCTTATTGTTTTGTATGCTTGGATAGCAAACTTTCCATTGATAATTGTTTTGGATGTGGTTTTATGAGGCAACTATATCACTATCCGTCACTTTTTTTTTATTGGTACTTTTGTGTGGGAATCAGGGAACAAATGAAAACCAAACGATGACATTAGATGGGCAGCACATTCAGGGAAGGGAGAAAGAGATTAAACAGGTTCTGGAAGGTTCTTGAAAATCCTAGTTGAGACAGAACTATTCACTACGTGATAAATGTATTAACTTTTCTTGTGTAGGTTGTAAAATCGGTAAATGAGCTAGCCCAAATTATGAAGGATCTCTCAACCCTTGTCATAGACCAGGTTAAAGCCCATACTCTTTTAACATGTATTAAGCGCTTTTTTTTTTTTTTTATAATAATATTATTATTAAAAAAAATCAATCTGGGTTAATTAGCTAATGAACGTTGTTGATTCTCTCAGGGTACCATTGTCGATAGAATTGACCACAATATTCAGAATGTTGCTGCTTCAGTTGAAGAGGGCTTGAAACAACTTCAAAAGGTTCTCTCTCTTTCAAAGAAAACTTTCATTTGTGATCCAGAAACTGGGATATGAAATAGTTAGCTTGATCATTACCATTTGAATTTTGAAAATTGTGCCCGTCTTCTCAAAATTTTTTACCGTAGCTTTCATCTTTCATAAAGAACCATTACAATTCATAACCAAATTCCAAATTTTAAAAACACCTTGAAGAAACAGGGACAGGGGCACCTTGTGTCCTTGAACCAATAACCATCTTTTGGCTACTCTAGCCTCCTCTATCCCTTGGGACCGACCATGAGTAGTTCATGAATATTCACTTATTGTACATTGGCTAGGCCTTTCAGATTGATCTTAGGCCCCAACTCCCACTCCGTGGACAAACCTTGTGAAGGAACCCTTAAGTTTTTGGGGCATTGGATTCTCACCAATGTTTGTGTTGCTCAAGCCACCCTTTCAAAAAGTAGATAAAAAAACAAACATACTCTTAGTTAGGAGGTAGTGCATGTAAATTTAATTTTCAAAAACCAAATGGTTATCAAATGGGGCAGGTCCTAAATTTCTGATATTTATTGATGCTTTAATGATGATTTTGGTGAAAATACGAGGCCTGATGTTGGAAAGTTTTGGGGTCTGCAGGCAGAGAAGATACAGAAGAATGGAGGAATGGTGAAATGTGCGACAGTGCTTGTTATTATGTGTTTCATAATGCTGGTTCTTTTGATACTAAAGGAGATAATTATGTAACCAATTAATGTTTGTTTGCCTTTGCCTTTGCCTTTGCCTTATTGCTCATAAACATTTTTAGAACTGCAGGGGCAGTTGATCAGCCCAGCAGATGCCGTTCCTTTTGTGTATTATTCTCAAAGTCTTGGAATCGGGCATTGTAGAAATGATTTTCTTTGAAATATCTCATTTACTTTGTTCACTTTTACCATTGATTAGTGAAAGAAATGTTTACAGAAAAAAGTGCTTTTGTAAGAAATTTATGTGATAATATGTATTTAGTTTATAATTTATTAGGATTTAACTTTTTTATTTTATTTTATTATTTATTTGTCATGACAATATGCTGAGTTGAGAAATCAATATTTGACTTTGAGATTAACCGTACAACTGCTATGCATGTAGCAACTGTGAAATTTCTTCCACAGGTAGATTCAAACGAGATAGATGTCACTCTTCAAGATGAGGCATAATTTATGGACAATCTTATTAGTAGTTCGGTATTGTTTTATATATGATGGTCCAATCTTACTACTAGAAGGATTTGATAAATTGCAAAGATTTCATTCACATTTAGGTCTGATTATTCATCGAAATAATTAGAGTTAAAATTAGGAAAATAGTCTAAAATGTAAAACTACTGTAAATGTATACAAATACACAATTTTACTTTCTATCAAAATGATAAACTGAAATAGACATCTATCCTTGTCTATCACGAGTCTTTTGCTATATTTATAAATAATTTAAGTCACTTTATTATATTTAAAAACATATATGTATAATAGTGTCGATAATCAAATTATATGTTTATAAAAAAAATTATCAGAACACTAATGTGATATTTTTCTTTAAAAAAAAAAACAATAAAGTTTGAATTAGTGTCAAAATAGAAAATGGTAAACATTTTCTTAAATTAATAGATAATTACTACGAAACTTATAGAAATATAAAAACAAAAAATTAAATTATTAGGCTTTATGGGTGGGATTAAGATTCAAAGATTTTGTTCTAATCTTTCCATCTCAATTGAATTGTGATCAACAAAATAATAAAATAGATTCTAATAAATTACACTAATATATATTCTAAATTGGTGAATACATACTACTACTCAACAAACACATATTCTCTAATAATTTTTTTTTAAAATTATTTATTTAATAATGAAATAATATATATTTTACTCAGTAATTTCAAAATTAAATCAAACCAGTACTTTCTTCAATAAATCTATATAAATGGACTAAATTACAACTCCAATTTTGATGCTTCAAAGACTTTTCTGTTTTAGCTTAAAATAGATAATTCCTTCAATTTTTCATATATTTCATGTATTATAATTATTTTATCATTTTTAATTTTGGTTTACACACCAACTTCCATTATTTTTAATTTTTAGACCTCCCTTCTAACTGAACATTTGAATTTTCACCAATTGATGTGTTTTTATTTTCATATTTTATTTTTTTAATTAATATAAATTGAACTACTTTCTTTGCCTAACATTCTTAGCTTAATCTTTTATAATATGTGAAAAGCTAAATTGAAAAAAATATTTTGAATTTGTTCCATAAAATTTGTAATTTTCTTGTAAATAGAATTGTATATGAGTAAATGATTTTTCAGATGTGTTCCTTCAATCGTCTTTGAAGGAGTTTTTCTTATCTTTGCTACTTAAATGTTTAATGATTTTAAAATTAAATATAATTGATTTAATTGATTTGTTAATCTAACTTCTTTAGAATGTTAATAACAATTTGTTATGAGGTTGTGATTCGAAGATCTTTGTATTCTTGATTTTTCAAGTTTTCTTTAGCCAAATTGAGATTCAATTAAGTCATTTTGAATATATATTGACAAAATAAAATTAAAAAACTCTAGTATTTTCATGATTTGAATATTAGAATGTTAAGGTCAATATATATTGATAAATTGTTTTTCTAGTTTTCTATAGAAATTTAGTAACATTCTTAAACAAAATAAACAGCAAATTAACTCAACCTTGCTAGCTACCACTTATAAAAACAAATAAACACAAATTGGTCTTGCTACCATCTAATGCCTCCAAGCCATATTCAAAAATATTAAAATCTGATTCGCTTATCTGACCGAAAAATCCCGAGACAAGTTCATGTCACTTTCTTGACCTAGTCATGGAGGTTGTACACAACGAGACAAGTTCATGTTACTTTCTTGACCTGGTTGTGGAGGTTGAACACAACGAGACAAGTTACTTTCTTGACCTAGTTGTGGAGGTTGAACACAACGAGACAAGTTCATGTTACTTTCTTGACCTAGTTGTGGAGGTTGAACACAACGAGACAAGTTCATGTTACTTTCTTGACCTAGTTGTGGAG
>JBBPDJ010000001.1:13437769-13570340 GCA_037974625.1 Cucumis cinereus | reverse complement strand
AATACTTCTACAAATTGGGCTTTTTATTTGGGCTAGGCCCAAATATTATTAATCAAAATCAAGTTTATATTTCAACAATATAGCAAAACAAAATTGATCGAGAAAACAAAACGAAAAGCAAGAACATTATAATTCTAGAGAAAAGAACATTACGAGCAACACCAGGAGCATGCTTTAAATTTTAAGTGTATAACAAAGTATCAAGAAAGCAAGAGCATGCTTTAAATAAACTTACTTTTTGTATAAAAAACCATTGATCAACATTAAAGAACTTAAGTTAGCTCATCAACCTACGAATAACCTTAAATGAAACTAAACAAAACTCAAATACACAAACATAAGGGTCAAATGAGAAACAAAACTATGGTCCTAATCACAATAAGGAGGGGGCATGTCAAACTTAAAAGCATCAAACTCATCTAGCGATACTTTTCTCAAGTATCTATAGAAAGCGCCAAATAACAAATTCAAATCATTCCAACAATGATGCTATAGACATTCCATGACACAGTGCTAATATAGAAAGCGATGATGAACTATATATATAGATAATGGTTTTCTCCAAGTGTTATTTTCATCTATGAACGGTTCTAATTAGAAAGAAAAGGTTCACCACTTTGACAGCCAGAGCAATGGATACAACTCCTCTCTTAAATCCGGACCACCATATAATGATCTGTACAATTTCACATCAGTGTATTCCCACAATACCATGCTTAAAAATAGTGGCACTCATGAGAAGATACCGACCTGTTGCTTAAATGAGATCATAGAGGGCGATGATGGTCTATCTTCACGTTTAATGAAGTAATTAGATATGGCAGATAGCGGAAATACAAAGGCCGCACGACCAAGCGATATAAAGAAAACTATGGTGTTGTATGTGCCAAGCAACTTCCACAAGCTGCCAAGATTAGAGAAATAAAAGCACTTAGGATCAAGTGATATATTCCTAGCATCCAAATCAAACATTACCAATCTTACAGTTGATAGGGCAAAAAAGTAATGATACACACCGAAGCTTACCAAGAAAAACTTTAAACTATAATGGCTAGTGTTTGAAAGCATCCAAACTCACAGATCTGAAAGTGATGGTTCATGAGTTATGCCAAAGTGAGGGAGAATCGTCGAAAGTGGGTCCGTTGTTGTAGATCAGAGCCGTTCGAAACCATTCACGTTGAAGTCGCCGTTAGTCACGCCGTTAGTCATGGATCATCAACCGTCATCGTTGGTCGCAGCCGTTTTTGGTGTGGGTTTCGTGGAGATGGAGAGAAAGAGGGTCGAACCCGTGGGTCGCTGTTAGCTGTGAGTGTCCGTTGTCGTTGTCAACCGTGGTCATAACCCTTTTTGGCATTGGTTTCGTGGGGATGGAGAGAAAGTGCAGTGAGGATGGAGGGAAGCCTTTAGTTTTTTTTATTAATGAAAAATGTAAGAGGAAAATAAAAATGAAGGAAAAATTTTGGAATATTTTTAGCAACATCCATATTTGTTGTTAAAATTATTTAATATTTAGTGACATTGATTGTTGTGTTATGAATTCTATTAGTGGCACAAATTAAAAATGTGCTGCTAATAATATTTTGTGACATATTTTCGACACATTTTAGCAACAAAGTTTATCTGCGCCAAATTTCTTGTAGTGCCTTTCAACTGTGAAGACGGTTTAAATTTCATGCAATCAATTAATAACTAATGTTGTAGATGAAATTAGATGCTAAAAAAAGTCTATACTAACTACAAATATATTATTATCACTTAACATTAAGTAACTTAACTTTAATGTGATTTGAGATATGATACTTAAACTACAACTCTATACTTCTTTTCTATTATAGAGTTTTCAATCTCTAAATTAGACATAAAAGCTATTATTGTCATTATTCTTTGGTTTACAAATTTACCGTTGGGTCACTTGAAGGTCATCGATGAATTTGTTCTTATCTAATTTTTGGCACCAACATTACATACCCCTCAAAAAAAATAATTCAAAAACATTTTCTAATAATAAGAAAGAGAAGAACACATCTTACAAGAAAATAACTAGTTAACTTAAACAATAATACTACTTAACAAATTAATAGCACACCAATTTGATTCACAATCAACATCTAAATTAATAGTAACGAAATTAAAATTATAACTTGATTATTGTTCACATATGAATCTCAATAATTAGAGATAAATAAAATGGGTGGCCAATTAAATGATGCCATCTTACAAACATCACTCTTGAAATAAATATTCCTAATTCTTAAATGACAAATCACCCTAAATAAATATATAATATGCAGTATGAACTAAAACAAAATAAATATTCACAAGAAGGTTTGTAGTTGCCTAGAGCTTACACTCTAGGTTTGATATTGGTAACATTACCATAATATTCTTGGTAAGCCTTTTCATAGTCTCTCAAAATATTGAGATGGAAAAAATCATTTGGAACATGATTACTCAATGTATCACTGATAAGAGAGGCAATAACACTGTCATTGTTATTGCGACCAACATATCCAGTGAATTGATTTGGTAGATTTGGCAGATGAAGAGGTTCAGTTTTCGTATAATGAATATCAGGTAGATTTGGCAGATGATGAATAGGTTCATTTTTTGTATAAAAATGAGGAAAAAACACGTTCTGTTGCGTATAACCTGGTGGTTGTAGAGATGCAAATGGAGGCCATCGATGATGTGTTGTTATTTCATAAATGGGATTTACTTGCAACACTCGATTTCTCATGTTTTCTTCTTGATTTCTGCTTGGGGTCGCATTGAAAGAGATTGATGGGGAGGGTAACTTTGATGCTTTATCAGCCTCATCTCTTTTTTTAAGATTCAACCTATATTTCTGCATGAAATTAAAAATGATATTAAGTTCAAAATTGTTAAAAAAAAAAAAAAAAAATATTAGATATCTTTTAAGAATATGTTTAAGAATCCATAATTAATTTATTGTTATTATTATATAGTACATATTGATATGACATTTTAAATTTAAAATAAGAATATTTTCAAATATATAAAAAAAAAAAAAATCAGATTCTATCCACCATGGATACCGATGTAGTGATATGATATCAGCCAAACACATCTATCCTTGATTTCCGATCTTTAATTAAAATCTTAAATCTAACAGTCCGTTATATAATATGATAGTAAAGGTAATATATATATATATATATATATATATATATATATATAATATGATAGTATGTACCTGAAGATGACTGGCAACTATTGACCTAGTGATATTTTGAACACCACAATTTCTCATATATTCTAAAATTTTCTTCGGAACAGCTTCTACATTAATCAAACAATAAAAATAGCAAACATAAGTATGTTTTCTTTAAAAAAACAAAAAAGAAAACTACGTTCATATATGTATATATATATATAATCTATATATATATATATAAGATCTCACTTACTCTCAAGTGTTAAAGTATTAACAGCATCAACAAAGATTTGATGCTGCTCATCACTCCAAATGAAACGTGGCCTTTTAGCTCCAATTTCTTTTATTTTCTCAAAACCTTTAACATCAGAACAATCGATTTCTCCACTGCCAGATTCTCCGGTGATCGGGGAAGTCAAGATACCTGAGTTTTCGACATCCATTAAGGTTCTATCTGAATCAAATTCAACCCATAAATTCTCTTCATTTGCTGTGTCAAACATTCATAATAATATAATAATGTGTTATTGTAATGTAAGCACCGAAATTAAAGGTTAATTTAAATTTGAGAAACATGAACAAACTCACAGTCAACAGGCATATCAGATTTTGGTTTGGTCTGATACATAATTAAGGTAGCTAATCATTGTTTAGATGTGAGACATATATATTTATAAAAATGTTTAAAAAATAGATTATTATTATTATCAGTTAAGATTATAGACATAAAGATTCCGGCGTTTTCGTAAAAAGATTAAAAATTAAATCAAAATAACATCTTTGATTTACGAAGTTAATACTATAATTTATTAGCCTTCATCGTTTGGTTCACTGATCTTGTAGAGATTATTATGAATTTTTTACCCTTTTGAATTTGAATGAAAAGTCATTTAGAACCTATTAATATTTTTGTTGATAAAATTTGTTTTTGTTGGGTAAAGTTAATTATTTAATAAGATACAAAGAATTATTATTATTATTTAATATTATTGGTATTCCTTCTATGATTGCAACCACAATATGTATTATGATTCACAATTTATCTCTTATCTCATCTTTTTAAATTTAATTTATTGCTCCTATTTTATGTATCATACATTTTTTTTAAATTTAAAGTAACAAATACTTTTTAATTTAATTATTATAAATTATTATTTTTTTAAAAAAATAGCTATAAATTTTAAAAAAATCAATAGATATGTTGGTTGCCTACGTGATGAAATGCTAATAATGTATCAACTATTTTGTTGAGATATATTGGTTGATGAGACATGACGATGTTGTTAAAAATGTATCTGACAGTTTGATTGAGACTGTCTGATTGAGATATCTTGGTGCATCTATCGATCCCATTGCTTAGTTATTTATTTTTTATTGTTTCAACAAATTTTTAAATTTACGAGAATGTTATACATATGTCAACGTAGTTGAAATATCGTTGATGCATGTACTTATTCTCTATCACATCTTGTTTTAAAAAAAACAAGCTTGTCTAAAAGATCTTTGACATTACTTTGTCCTTTGCTATATATCAACAACATAATTATTTCATGGAGAAAAAACAAACTATTATGAAATTGACAAATAAAAAAAAGTAGATAATAGATAACAATAGTAATTGAGATCAATTTATTATTAAAGAGAAATACCAAATAATAAAAAATCCTTTAATTTAATGAATTGATTTTTGAGTGATTAATTTTCAAGGTCTAGCCAAATCAATGCTCAATATTATCAACTAATTCTATGAATCCAACCTTTATAACCATTTAAAGGCATTGTATTAAAGTGTAGGACATGGAATCAAATCTTTTGATAGTACATGTACCAGTTATGTACATGCACACATTGACGCTTATTTTCCCTTCTACAATTTCATAGATTGTTAAGGGTCCGTTTGATTCGTGGTTCACTTTCGTTTTTATGTTTCAAAAAACAAAAAATACAAAGAAAATAATAAAAACATGTTTGGTATACATGTTTTTGAAAATGATTTCTAAAAACAACACTCGAAATAGCCCATTTTCAAAAACAATAAGATATACTACTATTACATTTTTCAAAATTTTAAATTGGAAACAAAAGTAAGAATTTGTTTTTGTTTTCCATAAAATTCTTTATTTTCCAAAATAATTTTCGGATCACGAACCAAACGAAACCTAAAAGAAAACTTCTTGAGGGAAAAAAATCTTTTCTTTGAAAAAAATATTCTCAAAGTCAAGAGGGATGGGGGTGCATGGAAACATAGGCCAAAAATACTACTCTTCTCTTTTTTTCTTTTTATGACATATGTAATCACCTCCAGCTAACTTTTGTTGGTGGCTTAGATAAAGTAGTTAAAAGTACTTATTGGTTGAAGTGCTCCAAATAATATCAATAACTAGTCCTCACTCTTTGAGTTCAGTCGTTGAACTTAACTTGAAGTCTAATATAATTTGGAGCAATCTTATAGCAAGATAGACTCGCTATGGTGTTTTTGGTTCGAAAGAAATCGACGGGTCATCTTTCAAAACATTGAAAAATAGCCATTTCAATTGTGGGATGATATGGTCTCGTTGTACAAAATCAACCGTCTTTTATCATTATAATTATGATGTTATAACTATTAACTGCATATGTTTAGTATACGTATAACAAAAAATTTAGTAATTAATTTTCTACGAGTTTTCTTGACACCTAAATGTTGTAGGGATTAGTCGAGATATGCGGTCCGGATACTCACAGATATAAAAAAAAAAAGAGTGTATACTTATACATACATATATACATATACACACATACATTTGTATATGGATAACCTTCTCTCTATCCATTTACTTCCTCCCAATTTCATGTTTCACAGGTTTAACAGAGTGTAGAAAATTAAGGGCCAAACATCAATGCCAAGTCTTCCTCAATTTAAGTTAAAAATTAACAAACAAATTCCCCCTAGGCATTACACTCAATTTTATAACTAATTTCTTTTTTTTTGTATAAACAAATTAAGGGCCAATCTTGAATTAAATTATTTATAATATAATTGGGACCCAAAAAAAAACCTGATAATTAAATTTTGAATAATAAAGGAATTAAATGAAAGTGAGATGTTTAAGGATAAAACGTTGAGAAAAGGGCTCTCACTATAACAAACTAAAGTACTTTCCGTAACCAAAATTCCACAACAGTTTTGAATAAAATATCAAATTTTACAATTTTCTCTCTCTCTCTCTTTGTTTTTTTTAAAAAATTATATTTATTTATTTATTTTTGTTCTTAATATTTATTTTTTCTTTATAACCCTACTCAGAGGGGTTAGGGTTATTATCTTAACTTTCATGCCTTTCTCCGCTGATGAACACTCTCGACTTCACTTCTTTCTAATGCCATCAGTTTCTATTAATTACTCCCTCACTATTGAAGGTTCATTCAATTCCTTTGAACAGTCAACAACACATTGACTTCAATCTACAAAATTTGAAATTAATTTGATTATTGGTTTTTTTTTCTTAATAAAGAGATGATGACTCTTAATTCCAACCATGGAGAAGGAGTAATGGAAGGTCCTGGATTTGGTGGTGTGAAGGGTTCTTGTGATTATTTTGTTCAATCTCCTGGTCAACCTTTGCAATTAGCTCCACACCCTGTTGGCTTCAATAATTCTTCGTCGGGAATCGACGGTCGTCGGGTTGGAAAAAAAAGTTCTTCAAAACCTAAAGCTTCAAAGAAGAAAAATGATTACCATCAGTGTCAAGGAGTGAAGAAAGCACCACGACTCATTTGGACTCCAGAACTCCAAGAGGCATTTGTTGAAGTTTATAATCGTATACCTCACACAGGTAAGCTCTTTTCATCTTATACATATCCATTATGACGGGATAAAAGCTTATTTTTGGTCAATTGTATTGCAGTACTTGTCCCTAAGAAAATCTTGGAGCAAATGAGAGTAAAATACCCCTTTATCACTAGGGAAAATATTGCTAGCCACCTCCAGGTAGGACTTTTACGCGACAGGTATTGTAATGTAAGTTGATTTGTACAATGTTTGATCTAAAATAAATTTTGTTGTTGATGAATGCAGAAGCATAGGTTGCATCTCAAGAAGCAGATGGACAAGGAGAACTCAGAAAAATCCTCTTCCAAATCAGTACCTTCAAAGATTCCCAAAGAATCGAATTCCCAATCAATTCACCCTAAAACATCCAATTCCAACTCCACAAACACTAATTCTGAGCTTATTCTCCAAAGCCATTCCAATTCCACAAACCCTATTCCTTCCCAAGTTATTCTCCAAAGCTATCCCAATTCCACAAACCCTAGCTCTGATGGTAAGACGTGCGTCCAGAATGCACAAGGTTGTGGGTTCGAGCTGAAGCGAGTGCAGTTTGAGAAGTCTTACGATCTCTTAATTAATAAGTCCACAAACCCTAATTCCCATCTCTCACTACCGATAAAATCCCACATTAAAGCTGAACCATTGCTAAATCATCAGGTGCATTTCCATTTTGATCAAACCAATAATGTTTCAAACCAAACAATGATGAATCAGCAGCAGCAACCTTCATTCAACAATAATGTTGATGGAGGAAGCTACATTTATTCAAATATGATAAATGTTAGTGAAAGCCAAGAAAACCCTAATTTGGCACTACCAGTAGAGAATTCATCAATTGCACCTAATAGTGATCTTCCTCTTAGTATTAACCTTTACCCTCCTCCAATTTCAGCCAATCAAATCTCTGGTAATGGTAATGGTAATGGTAATGATATTGGGTTTCATCCGATCATGGATTGTAACTCTTTTGGAGGTTGGAATAATTCTAATAATGATCCCTTTCTTGGTACTCTCCCAAACTTTGGTTTCGGAGACTATGATGACATGAATCTGAATTTTGATAATAATGCTCAAGTTGGTCCTGATAGTCTCAACAATGATAAGTGTTATCCTGGAAGCTATCCTGAGCCTTTGGATTTTGGCTTTCCTCTCAACTTCAATACCACCAATGATTTTCAGGTAATTAATAATTGGTTAAACTCTATTTTTACTGTTTGAATGAGAAATATCTTTGATAATTTGTTGACCAACATTGTCACTTCCCTTTTGGTCTACTAAATCATCCCTTTCTCTATTTTTCCCCCTAAATCTTTTCTTTTTCGCAAAGATGATGCATCCTGTATTTCCTTAAGTTGGGAGACTTTCTTCTAACCTCTCAACTTTTTGCTTTTGTAAACACCAGAACTCCTTTATGTGGTAATGAACTTTCAGGATTGGGGGTTGATGTGGGTGCTTAATTGTGTCATATCCTTGGTGCACTTGTTGATCTCGATTCTCCACTTATGACTTGTTTAAAAGAAAATACCTATTGCTCTTCCCTTTTGGTTTTGGGTGTAATGAGAGGGCTATGAAATATGTCAATGTTGTTGAGATATCCGAGTGTGTCTCATCCTTTAGTTTATTGTTTTAAAAAATTCAAGACTTTCCTCTAACCTATACAATGTTGTTCTTTGTTTATGTTGTGTTATCATCTATCTCGTTTTATTGGAATGCATATCTTTTAGATATGAGACATGATGAGAGTGTTATAAATTCGTTAATTTAGTTGAGATGTTTGGTGCACTCACTAAAGTAAGTTTGATTTTTTTTTTTTTGCAGATGAACTTTGAACAAGGTAGTCTTCAATCAATGTTCTACCCATCTGTTAATCCTATGGAGAATAATTTCACATCCCAACAATGTTGTGGTAGCTACAATCATCCTTTAGTGCCACACACTTTTGGTACCCACCATCTTCTCTTTCTGTTAAATTATTTATGTTCTCTTTAGTTCAAGTTTGATTAAAATTGATAAATTACTATTCATGAATTTCCTTTAATTCCTTCTAAATCTTAAGTTTTTATACATCTAATTACGATGTCCTTGTATCACTTTATATGGGAAGGTTTTTCTCAAGTATTTTTACATCTATTTACGATGTCCTGGTATCACTTTATATAGGAAGGTCTGACCATTCCATTGTGCTTGAGCTAATGAATCATTTTTTCTGATATAGAGCATGATGAGGGTGCTATGAATATCTCAACCTCGTTGAGATGGTTGAGATATCTATGTGAATTTACACACATCCATCCTTTATATCTTGTTCAAAAAATAATAATTTTTAATTTGATAGCTCCTCCTTGTAACTATTCTTTTTAGAATGCATATGCAGGTTGGGGTACAATGAGGTGCTAAGAATGTTTAGCTGAGAAATTCAGATGCACTTACCGATCCATCTTCCTTTCCTTTTGTATCTCTCTCCAAAACAACATTTACAATTAGTTAGTTTAAATGGAAATGCATTAATTTCTTCTCTCTTTTTTTCTAATGTATTTGAATTCAGATAATCAGTGGGTGGAACAACAATCGAACTTCACAAGGAAGAATGAATATTTTCCATCTACAGGGTCAGGAAGGGATCAAATGAATCAAATTAACATAGGCTCGAAGCGTAGAGTAGTCTTTTAGGGTTTGTTCAAAGTTTGTATAGGTATGATTGGACTTTAATTTAGGTGCCATTGCAAATAATAACTCTTTGTTATCTCTCGTCTTCCTTATTTGGTGTGTGCCTATTCGCTAAGTATTTGTATTGACTATACATTATGTTATTTCTTTAATTCATTTTTTTTGGTTCATGATCTATGTTTGTAAATAAATATCGATGTGTTATCAGCATATTCTATAACCAAATCATAAGGTTATGTTGTTTTTGTTTCTAGATCGGTTCGAGCTCATAATTTATATATCGAACCGATGAAACAAAAGAATAATATTTTAGGGATGAAAAAGGTGGGAAATGGTCCCCAATAAAATAGATTGTTTTGGGGTAAAGCTAAGGATAAATTTCCAATAAATTTATCATTTTCTTTTCATCTATGTTTCTTATTTTAAATAGTGGAAATTTGGCCTAAATTACAACCTTTCATTGTCGAATTGGAAGGCACCGACGGTGGCTTATAGGGTCAATTCATGTAGGGTATCCCATTGGTGGAGGGTCTCATGATTCTTTTGGTTTATTCCTTTCATTTAGACATTAGCATTACAAGGATTATTCCTAAGAGAAATACAGCCAAATAAGAGAGAGACATGTGGCAGCTTATTATTGGTCCAAAAATTAGAGGTTATTGGAAAAAAAACATGATGTCTCCATAATTAGTATCTTAGCATTCAACTTTTTTTCTTTTTGTCCTTTCGAAAAATGATCGTTCATTTAATAGTAAAAGCCATTAATAAATCTAATGGTTCTCTTTAATAAGACACAACATCAAGGTGGGAAAATCAGAAAAGCCACGAAAAGGAAAGAAGGAGAAAAAAAAAAAAACCCTTTTACGACGATGCAATAAGCCTACTTATTCTTCCAATAATCGATGCAAGTGAAAGTGATTTTGAAACGTTTCTATTAATATTGGAAAAACTTAACATATTTAACACGCTATTAAATCATTTTCATGAGATAAACTTAACTCATCCTATCTTTAAAGGCTTTGAAGTAGGAATTGATGACATGTTTCAAACTCACAATAGTAATACGTTGACGCGACAACATATATGTTCCTAAATTTCATATATGTTCTGTCTACCAAACATAGTTGGCACATGATTAACCTCCTTTTCATTATCTACAACTTTGTTACTATTCACCTTGACTCAATAAACTATGTACGATGGAAGAATCAAAATTTTGTCAATACGAAACCCTGACCTATTTGGGGTATACACCTCCACATGACAGCCTTGCCAATAAATTGTGATTTCTAAAGTTAAAACTATATTGGTTATTGTCGGAATGTGATCGTGACACATACTGGTCGATTTTTTATTATTTAATCTTAAACAATTTTAGAGTCGTCACCAACCATATTAAGATGAGATTGGTCCACAATTTAGAAAATATTGGTCTACGTAAATTTAGATTTATCTTTTAAAAACTAAATTACAAAAAGTTCACCAGACAAATATTTTGATTTAGTTTTTTTAAAGTAACATTTAAGAATTAAAAAATATATATATATGGATCGATGATTATGGGTGGTAGTCATTTTAAGAAATGGGATGTGTTTTGGTTTCAAAAGATAATTTCATTCACCTCTCAAGAATATTAAGATATCAAACCTTGATCTTTTAAAATAGAACATACTATTTTTAAGCAATTAATAAATTCTAAAGAGAACATACTCAATCCTATTTTAAAATAGAATTATATTATTATATATTTTTTAAAAGAAATTTACTAATTATTTTACCAACAATCTCAGAATTAAACCACTATCTTAGAAGAAATTTTATGTATTTATGAAATTTTAATCATAAAAACCTAAACCTGTAAAAATTAGAAAAGATAAATTTTGGGTATGCATTTTGTACGTAAAAAAGTTTTTTTTTTTTTTAAAAAAAAACATTTGCTATTTGATATTTTAAACTAAAAATATATATTGGAATCATATGAAATTCAAATTATTTGAAAATATAGATATATATATATATATAAGATAATTTGAAATTTCCATGGAATAAGATTTAGATCAAAGTTCAAATGAAATAGTCAATCAGATCACAATAACAAATTAATTAATGATCAAATCTAATAAACTTAATAAATATGACATTCACACTAACTAATTAATGTTAATATTAAAACTAAATCTAATAAATAGACAAACCAACAAATTTAACGAATCAAATCAACAACAAATTTAACCAATTAAATCAACAACAAATTTAACGAATAGCTAGTTAACAACAAATTTAACAAATTAAATCAACAACAAATTTAATAAATACACCGTTAACAACAAATTTAATAAATACACTGAACAACAAATTTAATGAATGTCAAATTAAACTAAATTTAACGAAATTAATCAAAGTCACTTATTTATATATATATATATTCATTTTCATCAACAGTTATCATCTTAATTGTTCTAATGTTCAAATAAATAAATATTTGTTTAGTCTTGAAAAAAAAAAAAAGTACATTTACATCGAGATGTGATTAGCCACTTGGACGATGCAGTCGTCTAATAACCCATAGGGAAGGGCATCTCACCAAATATGTGATTAGCCACTATCTCCAATGGCAGCTGGTTTAGAAATTTATACCATGAGAGCATAAATTAGTGGGAAGATTAACTTATATAAAAGCATTCATATCATTGCAACTTGATTGTGATGTAGAGTCACACTCTCATTCCAAAGAATAAAAGAAGATATGGAGTTGTGAATATGGATAGTCCTAAAGATGGATGGATTGTAATTACATATGAATTGCTTTCTAAGTTTAAGATATTTGTTTTTTTTTTCTTTTCTTATGTCATATTTGGATGAAATTACAAGACAAAACCTCGGAGCATTCAAATTTGGGTTTCTATTGGCCTCCCTTGCTCTCTTCACTCTCTCAATCTCCTCCGCTCTCGATCTCCTCTCTCGTGCTCTTGCTAACGACACATCCGATCACCTCTCTCGTGCTCTTACACATCCAACGCTCTTGTTCTTCTCTCTGTCACTTCTACCATAACTCTCACCCTTATTAGGGTTAAAAAAGATGAATCGAATACTTACTTTTACACTCGGTTAACAAGCTAGAAGTGAAACTTCGTCCTTACAAGAGGACCATCATTTACCTCACATTAAAACATGAAAATATAAAACATAAAGTTAGTTTGAATATTATTATACTTCTTTCCGTTATTACTTTGTAATTTCGATTATGGCAAGAAAAAGAGTGAATCAATGTATCAAAGTGTGAGAGAACGTTGTTAAGAAGGGCTAACCATACTTGACAAGTATGAATTTTGTAAAAATTATAGATGAAATCAAGACAAAAATTATATTCTCAGAAAGATTATTCTGTTGCAAAATGAAAGACAAAAATTTAGATGAAATCAAGACGTTTACCTTAGAGGTAAACTAATAAAGGTAAACTAATAGATGGAGAAACTAGGAAAGAAAATAAGACACAACCAAGGTAAACTAATAGATGGAGAAACTAGGAAAGAAAGACACAACCGAGGTAAACTAATAGATGGAGAAACTAGGAAAGAAAGTAAGACACAACCGAGGTAAACTAATAGATGGAGAAACTAGGAAAGAAAGTAAGACACAACCTTCAATCATTTGGAAAATGATTAGGGTTTTTGGGAAGTAGACTGCACTAGTATATCTAACTAGATTGACATATCCCTGCAATGATCCTCATCATGCCCCAAGAACCAAAAGAGGTTAATTGATATTGGTCTATCGTCACAATATTGATTAGGTGTATCATAGGCACCTATTTTATATATTTTCCATCCTTCACCATATAAAAATAAAAATTTTCAAAAATATTTGGTAATTTTATTTTTATGTGGTAGAGAAATGAGAAGCAAATGAGATGGATATACATTCTATAAGATGCACCCGAGTTTTTTTCAAACCTAAAACATTGTTTCTATGAAACAAAACAACAAAACAACAAAACATGTAATGCAATTAATGGACGGAATGGGTTTATTTCAAGAAGAAAGTGAACCTTTCGGCAATGGGAGATCCCTTCGTCTTCTTTAAGTCTTTCTCGATCACAACTGATATTTGTTCGATAAAACAGTACTTCAAAAGCATCTTCAAATCTCTTCCATCTCAAAACACCTCTCTGCCTAATGAATATACCTTCTCTCTTTTTCTGTTATGAGTTATTAATGATTCGCCCATAAATATTTGAAATCTATTCTCCAATAAATGTACATATCTTTCTCGGGATGATCATGTCTGTCGTAGCAGCGATAATATAGGAAGAACACAACAAATTATTTTAAAACAATTTTGTTAGTTGTGATCATGTGTAATCTTAATGCGACGATTCATTTTTTTTCTCACTAAAAAGGCAAACAAACTAAAACTGTTTGAAGGTTGGATTTTACATCTTTGTGTGAGAGCAGATCATTAACCATAAGTACTCTGTGAATGGGTGATTCTTACAAAAAAAAAAAAAAAAAAAAAAAAAAAAAACAGAACTCTTTCTTTAGAGTCGTTTTTAGGGAAGAAACTGTAAATCTTTATTGAACGATGAATAGGTGGAAGTCTAGTCCATTGCTTCCTTTTCTACCTACACAAAAAATGATAATATACTTGACCCGCTTTACATGTCAAGTTGGTGGATTCTTGATGTTGATTTCGTATCATGTTTGGTGTTTTTGTCAAATATATGGTTACATTTTTTTTAAAAATGGTTTGCAAGTTTCAATTTAATTGTTGACACGTTTTTCTTATTTTTTTTCAAATTAAATATACTAAAATTTTCATTTCCCATTCTCTGCGTTACATTCATTTCAATAAGACAAATTCATGAACAAAATAAAATCTTCAACGAACAGCAATTACATTCTTCAATAATATGTCATATATACACAACTCAACATTCACAAAATACATATTAACTAATTGATCACTCTAGCAACACAATAAAGAAAGTGACAAAGAGTTTAATAAGTAACCCATCAACAAAACTACATTTACTTATTTAAGTACATACAGCTTTGAAGTCTAAAGATCGAGAACTAGTTGTCTACCACTTGAAGGGTCATATAGTTACAGTAACCCTTCTACGTGATGTTCTTTATGTTTTTTGCTGTTGTTTTGAGTTATTCTCGAGTTCGACAATGTCCATTTGTTTAACAAACAATTACTCTCTATGAATTGGTTAAACTAAATCCAATAACAACTCGTAACAGTGATGTATGTATCATAATTAACACAAAACAACAGCACATAAATTGGTTTGCTACTTGTAATTGTCCATATTGTTTATGTGTTGTTTAAATGTGCCTAAATACTTCTCAAATCGATCACTTTTGGGCATCGAACTCACAAATATAATGCACAAACTATGTGAAACTATACATCATGTTAAATCGTGTACCAAAATTAGCGAAACACAAAATTAAAGTAAAGGAAAGTGTTAAAAAAAACTTCTAATACGGTCCTCCAACAATTAAAAATTGCCAAATTAAAGAAAAAACGTGAGTTTAAGCATGTTCGTGTCAATCAATTCTCATATAAAAAAAATCCTCAAACCAAACAACCCTTAAAATGTTAACTGTATCATGTGTCATGTTTAGGTGGACATAAGAGAAAATACAAAGAACGAAAATATAAATTAGTCTAAGTATAAGAATCCTAATTTCTCAAGACAACAATATATGGTAACTGTGATGGTTACAGTTATTACCATACTTTAGAAATGATTTTTACAATTTTCTAACATAATAATTGATATGAAAAGTTCGTACTTCTAAAAGTCCACGTGAAATATATGGTTTTATGCTTTTCTTGAACTCATGCATTAATGGTGAAATGTCAAAAATAACCTTGGTAAGATGTCACATTGGCTAAGTCAAGTAGGGAAGCATGAATAATTGTTTGTCCCTTGTTTACAACTATATACATTTTTTTTGCTCATCAAAATTTGATTGTTTAGTCCTATTTTCTTTTATGAAAAATAGATCTCGAGGCTATTTTTGGAGTTTGTGGCTAATTTTTAGTGAAGAAAAAAAAAAGTGTAGATATGGTATCATTAATTAATATATGGCATATGGCATATATTGCCAATTTTAAAGTCAAATATTCGATCACTCCAAACCTTCGTGAAAATAATAATTTAACCTTTAAAAGTAATAAAAATGTAGTTTCGATAATTTAATAAGTAACAATTTAGTCCCGTAATTTAAAAATTGTAACAATTTTAGTCCCGTAAAACTTTTTTTATTAAAATTGTCAATTTTTATTGTGTTAACTTAGCCTTTTTATAGTTTATATATGCATTTTTTTCGTTCAATTTATCGATAATCTACATGTCATCTATCAAAATGAGATTAGCTTAATAGTAATTGGTATAATCTTTCATCCTAGAAGTAAAATGTTCAACCTGCTATTTCTACTATTATCATACAAGAAAAAAAAAAGATTTAGATGCGACCTAAAGAAACTTCATTAAATCACAATAATATTTTCACGATAAAAACTAAACTTTATTGTTCTAAAATTTAAAAATACGTGAATTAAATATTGTCAACTAAAATTTAAGACTTAAATAGTTATTTTCACAGAAGTTCAAACACAATTTTTTTTATAAATTAAAAAAGACATAAACAAACATAAAATACAGATATTAATATAAGAAACATAAACAAACATAAGATACAGATATTAATATGTATATTTGGGATTACATAAATTTGATTAATATTCTCAATCATTTAAGTTTTTTGGGATTACATCAATTTGATTAATATTCTCAATCATTTAAGTTTTTCTTTTTTTCTTGTCTAAACCCAGATATTAATATTAATATTAGGGTTTACATAAATTTGATTAATATTCTCAATTATTTAAGTTTTAGTTTTTTTCTTGTTTGTATGTCAAACGTGTACAACAGTACAAGGTATATTGATTGGTGTTACAATGAGAAGATTGGAATTTGTTCATATCACTCCACCCACAGACCCCTTTTTTTCAATGATTTCATATATTCTCTAATTATTAAACTATTGAATTTTTATTTCTATTTCTACTCTAAATAAGCTTAAATTTCAAAACAATTATTATATACTCTCATTGATATGTTTAGTTATTATATATTAACATGCAAATATTACACATTTGAATTTTCAATATGATTGAGTGATCTTCTAGTTGATATTGATTAAAAAATCTAATGTCTCAAACGAAGACAATTTGGTAAAGGGTTAAACTATTTGATTAAGTTAGAGTGGAGATTGAGTGAAATGCAAGAAAATAATAATTAGTTGATTACATTTTCTATATGGTCGAGTTATGAGTGTCTTAATTTTTTATTCTTTTAAACAACTAAGTAGATGAAAATTTGAACCTCCGATCTAAAATTGTTATATCAATTAACAAACGAAAGTCATAAATTTTAAATCATATATTTAGAAATGGATCTAAACAATCTATAATCTTAATTTTTCATTAACAAACATACTAATTTTTGGTTAAAAAAAAAAACTAAAAAAGTAATTTGGCTCAATGAATTTTTCATTATGGTAATGAAAGTTGGCTACATAATCACCTTCCCAAGTTCATTCTTCACGTCCATCCATTTCATTTCACCATTATTAATTTAGTTTCTTTCCAAAATTTCAAGAAGAAAAGTTTAACGTCTAATTATTAACTAATCATTTGTCCTAAACGTAAAATTTCAAATTTAATCTCTAAATTATCAAGTTGTGTCTAATATATTCCTAAACGTTAAATCTTTAATATTGATTTCTAAAACTTTCAAAGTTTAGAAACTTGTTATCCCCTAAATATATAATTTATAATCATTTAATTTATTTTAAAAGATAAAAACCATTCCTAAAAATTGTAATTTTAAAAAATATAAAATCAAATAGTAATAATTTAAAAAAAAAAAGAAAGAAAAAAGAATTCAAACTCAACTATCTTCAAGATACCTTTTTAGGGTTCAAAACAGGGCACCTATTAGACATAAATAATAAAAAGTATAAAGACGAAATCAATTTTTTAAAGAATAAAACAAAAGAAATAAATATGTAAATTACGTGGATAAAATATATAATTTAAATTCAAATGTTAGTCGTTTTTAAAAATAAAAGTATATGAAGATGAGAGAGACATTTATGAAAATATCGCCCCAGCTGTGCAGGGTAAATTCTAAACTATATAATCAGTTACCATGTCTTAATCATATCACCAATAATAATAATAATAATAATAATAATAATAATACAATTTATAAAATAAATATAATTATTATTTGAAATGGAAGGGATAGTAAAGTAGTAGGAGGGACCAATGGGAAGAGCACAGCAAGGATGTTATGGTGCGCACGTCAGCCCCTGGGCATTGTAAACTAAGAAAAAAGATTTAAAATTAATTATTTTGATTAAAGCTAAGAAGAAAGATTATTAGATTTAAAATCGGAAATTAAAAATAATGAAGGAAGAATAATCCCAATCATTGTGCCGACTGGCAGATGCCAACACCTTGATTGCATCACACCACTACCACGTAGCTGGCCACGTGTGCCGCCCGTCCTTCAACTCCTCTCTAATCCTATCTGGGTCCCACATTCTCTCTGTTTTTTTAATAAGATATAAATCAATTTATAATTAAATTTTCAAAAAAAAATTCAAAAAATTTCATAAAGATGAAGACGGATATTAGGCCATCGCATCTAATTGATCTATACAAAATTGAATTGTATTTCTGTCAGATACCTAATATATAAAATTGTGTCTAATTTATCTCTAAATAAAAAGTCTTTAATATAGCTTTTTAAATACAAAATTAAAAGTTAGAAACCTATTAAACAAAAGAGAAAGAAAAATGGTTAGAACTCCGTTTGATAAAATTTTGGTTTTAAAACATTAAAATATTCGGAGGAAATCGTTATCGATATAAAAAAAATAAAACTATTTAAAAAAATAAAGCAAAAAAATTTAAATGGATTATAAAGAGTTGGAAGAATTTTACTAAATAATTCCAATGTTTTACTATTTTAAAAAATGTATCTTAAATTCTACTTCCACTTATTTATAATTATTATTATGACACCTATTAAAAAAGGATATTTATTAGAAACTCGTTTGTTATTTATTTTTGGTATTTGACTCACAATTCAAATACAAAAATAGAAAAATAATTGTTCCATCAGACAAAAAAAAATGTATATTGAAACTTCAGTCTTAACTATGTAGTTGTTTGAAAACTAACTTTTCTATATATATATATATATATATATATTCCAAGAAATTAAAGGCTATTATCAAATATAGTAGAATAAACTAAAATATTTATAAAATATCATAATCAATTTATAAAATATCATAATCAATTTATAAATTAAGAAAACTGGAAATCATGATAAGTAGTTGATTAATTTTTTTTAAAAAAAAAGAAAATTATGGTTAGCCGATTGGAATGGAAAAATATGGCGTACAACGATAGAGCAAGGCAATGTTTGGGCAAAAGAAAAGAAAAGTTAAAAAAAAAAAGATAAAAGTAATAATTAAATAAAAAAATAATAATAATAATAAGATTTATGAATGGATTAATAAAAGAAAGCAATATGTGATTTAATTAGTGTAGTACTAAAAGTTGATGAAGGTAATTGAACACATTTAAGTGGAAGCTTGTAATAGTAATACTCACGGATTTTATATTAAAAAAAAAAACAAAAAGAGTAATATAGAAAATGAGAAAGGGAAAGTTGTGTGGGACAAAAATAAAGTATCCGGTGGCTCACAAGCCTAGCATGCTTCTCCCTCTATATATCTCATACAACCCGTGGACTTTTACCATTCCATAACATCACCATCTACAAATCACAAATTGTAATTACTTATTCAGACCATGTCTACTTTTTGTTACGATAGTTAAGTTGATGATTCACACACACAAATATGTAAAGTATGAAATACGAAGGGATATGGAGGATGGGGATAAGAAAGAGAGGAAGTAATATTATATTTCCTCAAATGGTGAATCAAAGGGAGGTTTGATCACAAAAACAATCTAGGGAGAGGGTACAAAATCTATGCAAAAAGGAAGAAACTACAATGCCCATTAATTCCAAAATCAAATACAATGATCAAACAATAAAAACACACCATCTATAGATAGAAAAAAAACAAACAAATCCATGGGACTCTAGTCTATACAACAATTTTTTTGAAAAATTTTAAAAAAAAAAATAATTAAAAATTGGCTATTCATTCTATTTCTTATTTTCAGAACAAGGAATCATGGTGATGATGGTGATAATAATGGGGTAGAATATAAAATACAAATGGTCTAAAAAAATAAGGAAGAAAGATGATGATGAGTCAATAATCCCCCACAAAGTAAATGAAAATTTGTAAAGAAAATATGAATTAATGGAGGAGGAGGAGGAAAGAATGGGGAATTTTGAAGGACTAAATTAGGAGACAAAACAGTCCTTGGGGGAAGATGAGGAAGAAGAAGGGGAAGGATGTGGGAGGGCTTTTTTTTGTCTTTTTCTTTTCTTACCGGCGATGGTGCTTCAGTGGGAGTGGCCGTACAAGTCGTATGGAGCCCAGAGGGAATCCAGAGGACAGGGTTTCTTCGAGTCTAGCCTCATCCATGGCTTTCCACTTCCTGACCAGTGAAGAAGGCTAACCGGACCCGCGTGGAGGTTCCGGCAGCTACCTTTCACATTGTCGCCGCCGAGGCCGTGCTGGTTCCACCGGTGTTCAATGGGAGATACATCACCAGCGAACACCAGAAGGAACGGTGGAAGCGAACCCAGCTCGTAGATCCGATCGTTTTTCTGAATCTCCATCCACCGTTCGATCCGGTTTGTGTAGCCGGCCCGTCGCCACTTGACGAGATCTATAACCATAACACCGGTGTTGAAGTAACAAGGCTTCCGCCCAAGAAACGTGCCGGAAAACCGCTTCTCCAACCAAAACCTTGAGGTGAAATACTTGGTGAAGTTGGCGTGACAGTATTCCGGTGCTCCGATGGTTCTAGAACCCAAATTAGTACTCCAAAGCTTCGAGATATCATCAACAACAACGAGATCGGAATCCAAATAAATAACTCTCCGAACACAGGGCTCCAATAACTCCGCCAAGTAGTTCCTCGCATAATTAAGCGGCTGTTCAAGCGCTTGCCGCACCGAAGTCGAAATCAGATTCTGAACAATGGCCGGATTAAAGTAATAGACCTTGAATTTCAACTGAGGAAAAGCGGATCTAACAACAGCTTCAAGATTCGTCTCAGAAACAAGAAAATGAAAGAAGACGCTCTCCGGACAGAGGGAATGCTGCAGAATGGAATTCACAGCCGCAATTGAACCACGAAGGTACTCAACATCAAGCGTAATCGCAACATGGACCAAACTGGGATCACAAACACCAAATCTACCCGAAAATTTGAAGTCTCTTGGACTACATTGCTCGGCATTGCGATACAAGGGCGACCTACGGAAGAGAAACCGACTGGGTGAATCAGAGACGGAAAGACGAACAGAGTGGCGGAGATTGAAGTCAAGGTGAGAGGAGCGAATGGCTTCGGCGGGGGGAAATGACTGGAGAGATGGAGAGAGAATGACCATCAACATAGCGGCAGAGAAGAATCCGGAGAATCTCATAATCCACAACATCTTTACTCTTCGAATCGCTTTTTTGCCCTTCCTTCTGGAGTTGAAATCGAAGGGATGATTGTGGAGATTAGGCGAAATGGAAATGGAAAAGGGGAGAAAAGGTAGGGTTTGATGTGTAGGGTCTGCCAGAGTTGAAAATGAAAAGAGAATGGATTGATGGAAGTTGTTGAGAATCAAGTAGAGAAATGGAATGGAATGGAATTTTGAGGGAGTGCATGAGTGAAGGGAAGTAGAGAAGAAGGATGGCGTGGAAAGAAAGCGTAGTAAGATTTAGTAGACATGGAAGAAGGAAAAGAGAGAGGACTGACCGGTAAATGTTCGCCGGTGGCCGGAAGGTGAAAAAGAAAATCTGCCCAGTTGTTGTTAGTGAGTGAGTGATATTGGTTGTGGCTCCGTTGATGATGCTGTTGGTCTTCTTCTTTCTTCCTCCTCCTCCTCGTCGATTATTGAGAGTGTATCGATTCCCGGGAAGAGGAGAAGGCGAAACACAAAACCAGAGAACACAGACAATTAGCAGCTGTACGACAGAGAGAGATTGAGAGAGAGAAAGAGAAACCCTTTTTTTTTATTATTTATTTCTTTTTTATTTCTTTTCTTTTTTGCTTTAACATTTCCACCATAGAAATCCCAAGACAGCAACAACAAAAATCATAATATATATACATATATTGTTAAAATATCATTTTATTCTTTACAATTTCAATTTTGTTTAATTTTAGATCTGTTTCATAATTATTTTACCTTTTAATTTTGTTTTTAAAATTTTTTTAATTTAGCTAAAAATTCCACTGTTATATTTAAGAAAATGTCAATATGGTTAATTTTTTTTTAAAAAATGAAGTGGTTAATCTTTAGTTTTAGTTTTTGTATTTTTAACCAATTTTAAATTTAGCCTTCAAGGCTAGTTTCTGTGTATTTTTTTAAAGTAAAACATTTGTTTATTTTCAAAATTTACATATTATATTTTATCCAATGAAAATTACTATTATTATAATTATTAGAGAAGTTAATATTATTATTATAATAATATCTATTTAAGTAGAATTTAACTTTGAGGGACTAACTCTAAGATTTATTGATAGCACTGTAATTAAAATTGAATAATTGTAAGTATAAGATCAATAATGGAAGAAACTTCAAAGTAGGGAGACCAAAATGGTATTTTAACCAAAAAGAAGAGCAAATTACAAAATTACCCTTAAGGTACAGTGATAACTGTAATTATAGTCCCAAACTTTTAATGGTAAAAATATTAAAACTAAATCCTTAAATTCACAATAGATGTAAAAATTAGATATTAAACAATAAATTTTGACCCTTCAAATTTATATTGTTGCCATTTCTATAATTATAAAAGATGGGTTTAGTTATTTGTCCAATTTTCAATATTTTCAAATTACAAGAATTAGAGAAGTAAAAAAGGAAAAATAGTGAGTAAATTAATGGTGTGTTGGTAATACATTATTTAATTGGCTTTTAAGTGTATTTTAAATTATTTTTATTAAAAATAAAATAAAACAGTAATAATAAAAATGAGTTTTTTAAAAAATATATTTATAAATTGACCCGAAAGGGCATAAGTAAGGTAATTAAATGGTGGATTTGATTTAATAGCATAATTTGATGAAAATGAGAAATGATGTAAAAAAGAAATAATTATAAAAATATATGGGAGAGAAAAAGTTACAGCTGTCGTTGTCAGTGATCAGGGAATGTGGGACCCAGTTGGCCAGATGTACTCGTGTACGTATTCTGCACTTGTAGGCCTTTTCTCATATCACTCCTTTTTTTATTTTTTTTTATTTTTTTTTTTTTTAATCTCCACAAGGTTAAGTTGAAAATTTGAGTAAGATTAAAAAATTTTAAATTTGATGTCAAATTCTATGGCAATAGAGTGTAGGATATATTGACCGAAGAAAGAAAATTGAGGTTGTTCGTAAATGGCTAAGCTCTAAGAGAATTACGAATCGCTTATCTGACTCTATCGAAACTTCACTGAAGTGGAGAATGCAGTTGACAAAATTGACGTTTAGGAGACATTCGAGAGATACATCTTTCTCTCTTCGTTCTTTTGATTAAAAGAATTAATGAGTTGTGATTTTAGGTTAGAATTAATTTAAATGGTTGATAAAAGGGTTTACATGTAAATGTCTATATATTCTCTCCTTTTCAATTCCCCATATACATTCCTTGTCCTTTATTCAACATTTCAACTAAGTTGTAACTTATACTACAATTAGTTAATGAATGCTATAAAATAATCAATTCAAAATATTTTAATTATTCAATTTAATTTTTAAATTAATGTTCAAAAATACATTTAGTTTATTTGGTAGTCTCTAAGCTTTAAACTTTAGAAAAAATTTAATAATTTTGATCTTTGCAATTTATAATAATTTAATCTTTACCATATAAAAATTCAATCAAATTTACATATTGATTTCTCTTTTGTAACCATTGTTATATAAACATATTTGGTTTCTATTTAATTTTGGATTTTTATAGAGTTTAAAGGTTTCTATTTTATTAATCTCACAAATAAGAAAGTACAAAAACTATCTAGATCAAACTAAAAATTTGGACAATTTTTTCTCTTTTTTTTTTTTTAAAAAAAATTAACACTAAATTGTTATTTACATTGAATTTCAAGAGCTTGTATTTTAACCTTAAACTAGGTATCTTCGGTATCTTGTGCCACAAAAAAGACTATATTCCAACATTATTAGTCACCTAAGAATACAAATTTTGTATTCTCCATTTTTTCCCCTTTTTCCATGTTTATTGTGATAAAATTTCAAATCTTATTTCAACAAGGTAGGAATAATTGATTAATCTCTTGCCATTGCTAAGCTACTAGCTACAATAATCCCTAATGTCATAGCACATGAAATTTGAGGCATTTAAGTATATCCATTAACTTTAGATATGATTTATTGAATATCTTGTTTTATATTTTTTCACTATAATGAAATATTTAATTACACATTTTTAACATATGCTAGGTGATATATGCACGAACACCCCTCAATCTCTTTAATCTAGACCAAAAGTTTCATTAACACATTCCAACGTTAAGAAATTGTTGAAAAAGTACTCGTTACTATTAGTGTTATGTATAGATAAACTCAAAATGATGTCTTAAACTCACTCTCATTTACTAACGTACAACGTTGATAGTTCAAGTGTGATAAAACTTATATGCCTTGATTAAAAGGAAAATTTTAAAGATCAGGGAATTGAAGAGCAAGAGTAGGAGGACATTAAGAATAACGAGAAAATAGGTTAGAAAATACTCTTAGGTCATAAATTATAGCAGATAAATTGTTGGTTCATTTACTAATTAAACATGATCGATGAGTATATGTACTAATTAACATCCCTCAACCTCTCTAGCTAGTGGTCTATAGCGTTGGTATTAAATTGTAGCTAGGATGCTAAAATGTGACTTTTAATGGCATAAACACCTCCCTCTAGGTCTCTACTCCATCCAAGGAGACATTCTCACAAACTTTGTTCTACTATAATCTCCTCCTTTAGTCTCCCATTGCCCTAAAAGTCAATTGGCAAAATGACTTGACATATTTTTATATATACCTTATAACTTTTTTAATTTCATTTCTCACCAATTTTTTTTCAACTTAACCTTCATTATATTATTTATAATATTATAAACTTCAGCTTCATTCATGTGCTGTATAAATTCTATTTTTATATTATATTCATATAAATTTCATAACCAAAACAAACTATTATTTTCGTGTTTTAGTGATTTTTTGTCCTAAAATGTAAATAGTTTGTTTTCTTCATTGTTCTTAAAAAACACCCTTTTATATGTGTATATATATTTCTTTTAGAAATGTTTATCATCACTTAAAGTTCATGAATAATTTTGTATTTAAAATTTGAGTTGTTAAGTCAAGGTTATAGATAAATTAATGTATTTAAAATTAATAAGAAGAAATAATAATAACCTTAACTCAACTCTATCCGACTCGAACTTTTGGGTCCATGAGTTGTCAACAACTAGCTTGAATTTTCATATCAGTCCAAAAAAATTCTTACAATCTAATTCAGGCATACCCCTATTTGAAGCTTATGAAAATTAGCTGAGGTACGAGGGTATATGTTACATATACGATATACCATAAAAAAAGGAATTAAAATAAAAATAATAAAAATTATACTGACAAAATTGGTACGAAACTATATGATATAAAAGCATAGTTTGAAGCAGTACGGTTTAAAACAATTATTGATTTACTTCTCTCCCAAATTAATTTTGTTTACAACAAAAACCCTAAAAATCGACCGACAGGACATAGATTTTAATTAAATATACATTATATATATATGTATATATATACTTTTTTTTTTTAATCTTTTTTAAAATGAGAAATGACAATTTCATCCTCGTGGATGGATGGACCCCCAGAATCTAAAGGCACCTGTGCCCTACTGAAGGGCGCGCTGTCATTTCTCTCATCTTTCTTTTCCTTTCATATTCCAACAATTTTAAGCTTAATTTGAAATTCCATTAACGGTGTTTTTCTAAAAATTAATTGTAATATTGTTTGTCATTTAATATTTATAAATAAATACTAAATTATTGGGATGAGTTAAATTACACCAATTTACTACTAATTAATCATATATTGTTGTTCAATAGTTTAATTTGGGAAGATTTCAACGTCTTAAATATTGAGCTTTCTTCGTTTGTTTACTCAACTTGTAGAGGTCAAATATAAAAAGGATCCACCTCCGACCATTTTGTAAGCAACTTATCTTTCTTTTCTATACTATCATCTTTCTTTTTTATCACGACAACACAATTTAATCAAGATGTGAGGCTTTGTAGGGTATAATTGTGATTTTTCCATATACAGTTGAAACAAACCTTCGTTTAAGAGGATGAAAAAGTTCAACATTGACCTTTCCACCGTATATGAAACACACGCTTCTTTTTGTCTCATGTTGGAAAGTATGAACGTTAGTCAAAAGCCATAGAAGCATCTTGTGTTAGCTAGGACTAATATTTATTTATCTGTTTAGTAACTCTTTTTTCAGGTCTATTTCTTTTTTCTCTCAATATTTTAGTATGGTGTTTGCTTTTCAAACATGCTTTCTTTTTTTTCTCTCGATGAAAAGTTTGTCCAATTCCCAAATTGGAATATAATGAACGACTTTTGAATTGAATAAAAAACTCGATATTATTGAAATTAAAAATTTATATTACATTTTGTAAAATAGTTTTAAAAAAAGACCCGAAAATAAAAATGCCAACGCTAATATAAATCTAATGTTTGATTTGATAATATTAGAAAGTTCGGGAAAGCAATTGGAAAAAAAGAAAAAAAAAATATCCTAGAATTTAAAACCTACGTAAAATATAGGGACTGGCAGAAAAGGGGCGGTAATTAATAAAAAGAAATTTAAGAAGTTGACAGAAAATATCGAATGAGGAGAAAACACGTGGCAGGAACGGGTCAAATATCTAGCGGTGGGACTGGATATGTACAGCTCAGCACGACGGATGATAATTATGAGTGGTGGAGAGGTCCCACGTGGAGGCAGATCGTACGGTTTAGGGGCTTCTAGGCCAGCCTGGCGTCCACCATCATCAGACTCTGTTTTCCCTTTTCCTTGTATACACAGTTTTATATTTTCTTTTCCTTTTTTATGTATAATTTTCTTTTTGGTGATGCTGACTTTTTATAATTTTTATTTTTAAAAATAAATGTTTGAAGTGCGAGTTGAGTTTACTAATTATTTATGTACCTGTTCTTTTATTTATTATTATTAATAAAATTTTGGTTAACATACTATTCTATAATTTCAACTAAGTAGTGTTCAAAATAATAATTATATCAATTTATTTAATATTTATCTAAATAAGACATATTGAATGTTGTTAAATTGATATATTTAACGTTTAAATTAATACAATCATAAAGTTTAAGTTTTAAATTGATTCAACCTCCAAACTCTAAGGGTATAAATTGGTATTTTTTTCGTTTTTTTAATATTGGAAACTTAGACCCCGTTTAGTAATCATTTTATTTTTTAAAATTAAGTCTATAAACACAACTTCGACCTCCAACTTTCTTATTTTGTTATCTACATCCTACCAATAGTTTAAAATACAAGCCAAATTCTGAAAACTAAAAAGAAAAATAACTTTCAAAAAGTTGATTTTGTTCAAGGGAATATGTAATAATGGATCAAAATAGCACAATATCCCTACTAACCACTTGCATAGATTCTTTTCCAACATTGCTAAGTAATACTAAAGAATAATAAAGAAATAATTAGAATAATTTATTACATTATTTGACAATATCAACTATAAAAAATATATCAATATTTGAGTTGAAAACTTTAGAGTTAATTAATTAAGTAAATGGTTGTGTAACAACAAAAGGACATGGTCCCCATTTATAAAGGGAAAGTGCCCCCATTGTCCATTGGGTTTGGCTTATATTAAGATATTGATGTAGGGAAGGGAAGAGGATACTTTATTACAATCCTTATTATCCCCATGACTATTTTGAGTTTGTTTAAGGGAGAATAAACTTTTACCTCCAAATTAAAAATATGATAGTTAAATTATTCGTTACTGATATATAATTAAATTTGCGTTTATCCATCAACTTAAATTTTTTATTAATCTGTAATTTAAGATGATATCAGGTCAGATTGTTTCAAAATGTTTTGAGTTCAAGCTTCTGCACTGTAGCGATAAATTAACAAAAATATTTTTTTAAAAAAATTCTGCTTATTAAAAATAGCAAAAAGATTGAAGTTTGTAAAGTTAATATTTTTGGGAGTTGTTAAAATTTTACAATTATTTTTAATTTATTTTGCAAAAAGGATAAAAATTCCCTTTTTAGGAACTACATTTGTCTAGGTGGAGTTATGGACATAAAGTCAAAAGAACATGTGGTTCATTCTAAAGTTCCAAACTTTGTTGTGTTAATTTCTATATTTTGTTAATTAAGTTATTGAAATTATTAGGGTAATTGATTTAGGTGAAGCAAAATAATTAATAATAATGCCATTATTTTTTATACTTCCTTATTTAGAACATAATTAATATAGCATTCTAATACTAGATCATTGTTTTTTGTGTTTTAATGTACAAATATTTGTTAAAAATAAACATACTTGATTATTTAAAAATTAGGCTTATAATTCAGATTTATTATTTTTTTGTAAGAATGACAAAAAAAAAAAAAAAACAAAAAAACAAGTTCGTATGGACGCATATAATACACATAATATATACAATACATTTTGATACACTACTGATATACATTTGATATATTGAAAAGTGTCACATTCGCAAAATGAAAAAAGAAAATGTCTGACACTTTATATATCTTATTCTTAAATCGTCACCGATTGCAATTTTCCTAGTCTTATAAATTTCAACTTAATTTCTATTTTTAAAGGTTTTAATTTGTTTCTACAATTTTGTTAAATTTCAATCATTCCGGTCGAGTCTTCTTCTCTACTAAATTTAAAAACCCACCTATTTTTTTTTTTTTTTTGTAGAAATGGACAGTTTAACCTTTTTACAAGTGTCTTTATGATTAACGAGACTTGCACCCTATAAAACATATGAAATCTGACTGAAAATATACACTAGTCTTAACTTGTCAAATAAGCATAACTTAATAAACAAGACATATTAAATCTTGTTTTTAATGTTATTGGTTCAATCCTATCAAACCTCACATTCATTGAAGCATACTCATGGGACCAATCAAGTATAAATCAACTAAAAAGACATAAATTAACATTTTAAAGACTGATGAACTGAATTATTTATCTTCATAATTATTGAATCGAAAAACAAACATGCATCTCGTTGTCATAAATGGAAAAAAATGTCAATAACACAGTAAAAGTTATAATTCGTGAGACGGGGTAAATCATCTTTGTAACTTGTAATACCTCAAGAATCTAAGTTGACAAACATTTAAACTATAGAATTACATTTTGATTTATTTATAAGACAAGTCATTAACACATTTCTAAGTTGAATGGTAAAAATAGAAAATGAGAAATGTAGATGTATAATTGAAACTCACACTCAAAGTCAAAGGTCCTATATGTATTATTTAATATTTATTTATTTTTTGACGAAATATAAACTAAGCAAAAACTTTATAATCACACAACATTAAACTAAATAATACTATCGTCGCAAGAACTAAAAATTTAATTATCAAAATTACATAGAGCAAAATGAAATTTAAGAACATGATTAATTACGATATATACTCTCGATCATAAAATTCTTTACTCCAGTGGTTATCGTCGAAGTGAGACGTGTGGTGTTGTGTTAAGTCTCTAAAATAAAAAAAAAATAATTAGAGAATTAGCATAGTATTTTTATTATATTAGGAATGGTTTGATATTTGAAATATTAAACCAAAATTAGTTAAATAGTCAATTCCTTTGACAAAACATTGGATTGGACTACGTCAAATAAAGACGTTGATAATTTAAAAGTAGCCGTTGGGTTTGGTCTGCAAAATGGCAGCTTTTGTTTAATTTTACAAAACTGTTCCTTTTATATAATATAACAATACTTTTTTTTCCTAAATAAAACAACTATCACATTTTAAATATAAACATAAAACTTTGAATGGTCGACTAGATAAATAACAAATTTTAAGGTTTATTTTGAATAAATGATAAAAAAAAACAAAAAATTGTAAAATTGGCAAAAACATGAAAATTAAATAAGTAAAAGAAACAAAAAGGTATAAACTGCCTCTACTGCCAATAACCATTAACTCTAAAATATAGAATTCTTACAAAATTTAAAATAACTCATCGTTGTATCACATTTTTTCAACCTATAGACAATCTAATCACACACTGCCCAAGTAATCAATCCCTAAACTTTTCCTCGAAACCTTAATCGCTTTGGTGAGCTTCCTCTCTTCATCGTCTTTTTCCTCTTCCTCGAAGCCAAACAACCTCGCTCGAACAAAGCAGTATTTTCTGATGCAGCTCTCGATAAGATCAACATCTTCAAACTGAATACAAAATAGTTTTCGGAAAGCTTCATCTAACTCAATGTTTTTAATAAACGTCAACAAGAAATTTAATAAACTTAATATATTCCAACTGATCTAGATAATTCTTTCAACAGTGCGAATGCAACTTATCCATTTAATTAAAGATCCGAATAAAAGTAAAAAATATATTTCAAATAGTATTTTAAAATTATTTTAATTTATTATATATTTTGGATATATAATGAAACAAATAATTAATAAATTATATTTACCATTAATTAGATATACGTTAATTGGTAATAAATTCAATAAAAAAATATAAATACAGTTGGATTGCAAATTTTGTCTAAAAAATTACGGATCACTTAACAAATCCCTTATATTATTATGTTTAACAATTTGTAGTTCACGGGAAACAAAATTTTAAAATTATTCTGTTTAAATACTAGATTTTCAATATATAATAAAACAAATAATTAATAAAATATATTTATCATTATTTAGATATAGATTGATGAATAATAAACTCAATAAAAATAGATAAATATAGTTGGATTGCGGGTTTTGTCTAAAAAAATTACGGATCACTTAACAGATCCGTTATATTATTTTGTTTAACAAATTGCAGTGAAATACCAGTAGTTCACGAAAAACAGATAATACAACTGGATTGCCGATTTTGTCTAAAAAAATTACGGTATATTCCAAAATCAAATAAATCTTATTAGATATTAATTTTAAAAACTAATATATCTAACTAAATCTAAATCAAATCTAATATTCTATCCAATAAAATACATGATATTTAAAACTACTGCATAGACGGTAAAATACTCCATACCATAAGAACGTAACTAATTCGTGACAAGAGTAATAACGACATTTTAGAAAATTCATGAAACATGTATTTTTAGATTTGCTATTTTTCTTATTCCTCACCAATTTTGCTATTTTTTTAACCACCTCCATAAATTTTGCCATATCTCTGAATTTCTCAACTTTAAATTATAAATTTGGTCAAACGTATTTTGGGGTCAAATTGGTACTTTCACATGTAGCTAATGTAAATAGAAGAGGTCATCTCTACAAATTATTCTCATAGTCGATTACGAATATGCATTCTAACTTCTAAATTATAAAGACTAAATTTTAGTTTTCTAGTTCGTATCCATAACGCTATCGGACTAAGACGTCCAATTTTTTCATGTGCATATCAACTTGAAGATTACAATAACAACCTTAGATTTTTATATGATGGATGATGTAAAGATTGAAAATAAAAATAATTAAATAAAGAAATACGATTACAAGATTGAGGGGACATGGTATAGGCTGTTGTTGCCATTTTGGGCCAAAAGGCCCATTTTGACTTTCATCTTCAAGTCTTATTGTACCCTATCATAGGTTACGTTTTGGGCCAAAAGGCCCATTGTGACTTTCATCCTCAAGTCTTATTGTATCCTATCATAGGTTACATTTTGGGCCAGAGCTTCATTCAGCCCATTTTGTATTGGTTTCCTCAACTCTCCGGGACTTATCCCCTTAGTACAAAATTGAAAATATGTCTAAAAACGAAGGTGAATTTGATAGATGTCTAATTTTATTTTTTACTTGAAAAATGTCTAAAGTTAAAACCTAAATTTGTGAACATTTAAGCAAAACGGTTTTATTATTATTATTATTTATTATTATATATGATTTTAGTTAGTTGAATCCGAGACCTTTGGATTCATATGAGTTAAGCTTTTGTTGGCACTTAGTTATAATGTTGGTTAGACCGACTAAGATAATTGCATGTGATAAAAATTCAACAACAAATTTATGAATCTCATTCTCTTCCATGATAAATTCTAACATATATATAATCTTAAACTTCTTGTCGTGCATTCCTAGTAGCTAGTTGTTACATTTTAATTTATTAGAAATATTAGAGAAAGTTCGGGTAATTATTATTATTATGGATAAAAATATGGATAAGTAGTTCGGCTTATTCATGATGACCCAATGGATCAAGTGTGTTATTTGGCTAAGGAGGCTCAATCATAAAGAAGACTCGGATCAATTGAGTTCATAAGACTAAAGAATTATGAAGATCGACCATAAACAAGGTTTTGACAAGTAAATATTGAGTATCACAACAACGAGATTTTAGATTAATAGAAACTAACATTTTTTTAGGTTCGATCGTCAATTTCCTCACTTATTCAACATTTACTAAACTTAGTAAAGATCATTTAATCATTAATTTTTTTAAAAAAATAATTCAAGAAAAAAAAAGAGATGTGATTGCTTTATAATTTAGGTGAAAGCAAAGTAATAATTGAATGAATGAATTAAAGATTAAGGTAAGAATAGAGGTGGAAACACATGATCATTATTAAAATTAACCAAACCAACTAACTAATTAATTGCTCCACTTCCATAACTATTCCACCTGTACACCACTAATATTACTCAATTATTTATTTTTTAAAATAATTGGTAGAATATAGATAACAATGAAAGAAAGTTTGAATTGAAAATAGTGTTTATAAGCTTAATTTTTTTTTTTTAAAAAAAAATCAAATGAGACCTTAAATATTGATTTGACATGTTTAATCCGAAATAAGTAAAAGATTATAATAATAAAAAAAACTATTTAACTATTAAAGGAACAATTTTTAAGGCTTTATCTTTGGAAAAAAATGTTTTGAAAAAAGCTTAAGTACTTTTGAAAAATCAAATTTATGAAATAAGTTGGTTTGATAGAAACACTTGTAACAAACTTCGGGAAAAGAAAATGATTTTTTTGACTCTTTAATGGTTAATCTCTCCCCTAATTTGTATTCTATACGAAATTAACAAAATTCTCTTACTAATGCCCTACACCTGACTTCTTCCATCATGGTTGTTGTCCGCTACCACCAGCCTTCACTAGCCACCTTCGACGACAACAATCATTGACAAATCTACTATTGGAAATTTTTTGACAACCATCTCCAACAACCACCACCTCCATTGATCAACTCAAACGACCACCACTAATGACCATATCTGACGATCAACTCTATTGGTCATCTTCATGTGACCACTTCTGGCATTCAACTCCAATGACTACCACCGATGAACAACTTCAATCACTAACTTTGTTGACCAATTGCATCGACTCTAACCACTAACTCATAAATAATTTGATCAGTTATACGCTAAAAAACTTGGTCAATGAAATTTTTTAAAAATATACAAAATTAAAATTATTAGTTCATCATTTTCATTAAAAGAAAAAAACCAGTTCACAATATTTAATAGGCATCTTTTATAGACACTTAAAGAATATAAAAACAAATCGGGGTGTAAAAACACTTTTGAAAAAATACAAACAAACATACAAGTGTTTTTTTTTTTTTTAATTTTAAGTCGTATTTATTAAAAAAATTAAACGAAAATAAATTTTGAAAAATACATTTTTTAAGTCATCCAAACAAACCGGTAATACTAAGTTATTTCAACCTAAAATAAACAAACGAACTCTCACAAAAACGAAAAATAGGAATAATTTGACAGGGTAAGGTTTTGAATCTTCCTTCTTTTATCTTGTTATATATTTATATCTTAAGAATTTGTCGACATATAAAAAAATTTAGACTCAAGTTTTGAAGTTATCAGCGATAGATTATATTGCTAATAGGAAACTATCAACAATATAATCTATCCCAGACAAATTTTGCTATATTTGTAATTATTAAATAATGAAACTATACATCTAATTATTAGTGGTAAAAATTTAATTAATTATAATTACTCTAATAACAATGACACATGCTTTGTTCATCACCTTGAGATTTATGAGCATAACTTCAACTTTATGGTAAAGCTCAGCCTTTGTTCAATTATAATGTTTAAGATTGGTACTTTTTGTTTGTTAATGTAATTATATATATATATATATATATATTTATAACTATGACAACAACAAGGTAAATTCTCAATTTAACTCCTAAGGTAAAAACATTACACTTCAAAGTTAGGGTGAAAAAGAGAAGAATGGGGAAAGAAAGAAGGGTAAAAAAGATCAGCGGATAGGATTTTCTTCCCAGTGGATCCTTACCGTCCATCTCCATACCCCATAAAGTCCACCGGATTATTCCGCCACCGTCGGCAACCGGCCGCCACCCCAACTCGGCCGGACAGATTCCGGCGGCGGCAACCGTCCCTGCGCCACCACCAACGACTTATAGATCTCAGTAATCATTTTCTCATCATACTCCTTCAACGTGCTCCTCCCGGCGCCACCCCAGATCCCATCGCCGCTGCCGGAGCCGATGACCCTCGAATTGGAAAATGCCAACATCGCCTTAACATAAGAATCCCTGAGCCATAGAAGCAGTTTCTTGAGTGAAGGCAGTCGCCGGAACAGCCTGAGCTTAGGCGAGATCTTGATCCGCCAAATCCGGCGGCGGCGCCTCCCTCCGGCAGCCCCAAGTTGGGCTGTGTCGGTCCTACGGCCCACAGACGCAGCGAGTTTCCGGTAGCTTTTCCTCCTCAAATAGCGCCTAAGGCCATTGTAAACGCTCACTGAAACGCCTTCCATTGAAATGTAATCCACAATTTTTGTGAAATGGGAGAGGGAGAAATTTGAGTAATTTAAAGGAGAAATACAAGAAAAAGAAAGAAAGAAAGAAAGAAATTATAGGATGTAAATTGGAGAGGAAGATGTTAAATAATTGAGCTAAGTTTTTGAAATGGAATTAAATAATTTTGTTGGGAGGGGGGAGAAAGAAGATGGGGTGGTGATGCTCATAAATGGAGCAGCAGGGGAGAGACTCTGTTTCTAACCTCTATTGTTTGCTTCCCAAATTGAATGAATGAATATGAAAAGGGTGGCTACATGTGACATCTTTACCATTGGATTTTTCTAAACCTCATCATCAAATTAAATTAAACCAAAATCATTTAATTCTTAGTATCATATGACAAATTTCAAATGATCTTAATTTTGAAAACCATCAATAATTAACATTTTGCTTATGTTATATATTGTGTTCGTACTACTTTTTCTGTCTCTATCGCACGCGCCCCTTTGTGCTCACCTTCGACCTTTCATCACCCGTTTTTATTAATACTTGCAATTTAGACCATAAATCAACCGTTCGTCACTTAACTTTGACAAACTTTTGGGTTTGTGCTTCTACATTCTAATCGTTTATCGTGACAACAATCTGAGGGAGAAATGTGAAGATTTTCTCGGCTTCTAGTGTTTGAAAAGGATAACAAGAAACAAGAGTACAAGACAGAGAGATAGAGAAAATCGTCAACACGATTTAAAGAGTATGTGACGTAAGCAAAATGTTAATATTTATTGTTTCCAAAATATTGGTCATTTAACGAGCAACATGAATTGGGCATCCAACAAAAAAAAAAAAAAAAACCTCTTTAGTTTAACTTTGCATTATTTTCATATTTAGCTACCGAGATTTGAACTTTTGTATTATTGTAAAGTTTTTGGTGCACGCCTCGGTGAATGTGAGATTTAGCTCAACTAAGGTTTATACTATTGATTAAGTTAAAGTCAATTGTTGAGAATATAGAATTATGTTTGCAAAGCTTATGATCTTTATTTGCATGGTTGTTAACACGTTAATTTAATTTTGAGAAAAAAATTAGGTAGAAAAATAAACAACTTTTACATGTAATCATAAAGTTGGTAATTTTCTTTACAAAGTAATTAAATATAAAGTGACTAATAACTAAAGTTGATAAAGTTTTTACGAAGAAACTAAAACATAATTGGACCTTCTATACTTTCGATTATACCTTCGATTGTTACGTAACTTCACCCGTTTCTACCGAAGCTAAATAAATAATAATGATTTTCATGTAATAAAATATATTATATATTTTTAAAATTTAGAAGGGACAATGCTAGAAAATAGCAAAAAAGTTAATGAAAGATGTAATAATAAAAAATTGGACCCCCATGTACAATTGTTTGTGATGTAAAATGAGATAGTTTATTCAATAACTTTATTAGTGGATAATAAATAATTTGAATTTAATTTTCCAATTATAGACTGAATTCAAACTATTATTGTACATGCAACCCCTTACACGCCAAGTATAATTTAGGAGTTATGGTTGAAAATTAATGAACCGTGTGGTGAGCCACAGTAAGAAGCAATCATAATTCACCCTAAAAAACTTAATTTTTTGGATATATTATATATATATGCTAAATTATAAGTTACGTTTAATTCCTAAACTTTGAGTATTTGTCTATTTAGTATTTTAAGTAATATTTAATTAGTTCATCTTGTCGTAGAACTTGTATTAAGTATTTGAATTTTAAAATATATTTTTGTAGATTTAGTAAATTTGCATTTTATAGACTTGCAAGCCTTTAACAATAAAAGAGATGAAAGGATCTATTAAATATAAATTTGATTATAAAAATCTTATCATAAATATAAAATTTAGGGTCGATTTGGTAAGTCATTTGTCTACTGTTTTTTGTTTTTTTTTTGTATAAAAAAGAATAAAAAAAAAAACAGAAAAAACCAAAACAAAATCAGTTAATTATGAGTATGTATATTTTATTATTATTAATATTATTATTAATGGTAGGTGTGAATCAAATATAAAACGAATTTCAGTAGTCAACACTGTATCCGCATCCGTTACATTTAATTTTATTTATGATTTAACGTGTATAGTTGATATATATATATATATATATATAAATGAATTAAATGTTGTGAGAGAATAGAGTACAAAGTTGTGTCACTATTGTTGATTTAAAAGACATATATATGGTTTGTGGTGTCTATTTTATTATATGGTTTAACCAAAGTCTTCTCCCTCCAGTTTCACGTCATTCACTTAAAATTTGGTTATGCTTTTAACATGCATGAATCACGTCCCTAAAAATCACGTCTTTTTCCCAACCTTTCACTTTTGGCTTTCACAAAAAACACATCCACACACACAAACATAAGTCACACAATTTATTAATTCTCAATATACTTCTTAAATATTCTCATCGATATTATATATAACATTTTTATAAATAATTTTGGATTTTTCTATCTTTTTAAGCTTAAAAATCACTTTCTAACCCTAAACTTTCGTAGACGTAACAATTTACTCTATAAATTTTTAGTTTGTAACAATTTAGTCTTTAAATTTTACTAAGCAACAATTTAGTTGTTGTATTTTAAAATTTGTAAGTCTTTAGTCCATATTGTAGAAATTAGTGTGAAAATTTAATGAGATTTCTTGTATATATATATATAAATCGATAAACTAATTGGAGACTCGATAATTTTATAAAATATATAGTGTATGTTATAAACTAATAAAAATTTACTTAAATTTTGTATTTTTTTTTCTATGTTGGGAGCTAAATTATTGCAAATTTGAGTACAAGGATTAAATTGTTATATAATAAAATTTATGGACTAAATTGAAACAAAATTAAAAATTTAAAGACTAAAGCGTTACTTACTTATTATTATTTTTAAAATTTAGACTTTACTATCCCAAAGTTTTAAGTTGGGTTTTTATCATATAATGATATTTTAATTATATTATTTCGTTTGCTGATAAAACTAAATTGAAACCTTTTATAAACTTTAGGATTAATAAAAATAAAATTATTTAAAGATCATATAGAAATATTATTCAATAGATTTTTGTAATAATGAAAATATAAGGGACTTTGTTCAATAGACAAAAAAAAAAAAAAAAAAAAAAACTAAAGTTGACTTCTTAATTAAATGTCACTACACACTAGTTTTAATTATTGAATAATCACATGAGATTAAACAAAACTACTACCAAACAATTAATTAAATACTAATCTTCTTCAAATCTTGTTTAATGTGTTCATAATTCCTCCATTAAGAAAGAAAAGAAAAGTATAGATATATTATATAGTATTTAAATGTCTATTTTGTAATTTGTAGTGCACTTTTTGGTTCCATTATTGGGAAAAATCCCCTCCCAAAAGTGAAAAAATAGTGGGAATATTAAAGAATTCAAAATCATTTTGAAGAGAACATAATATATATATAAACATCCAACATAACTTTATTTTTTAAAAAAAAAAAAATGATGAAAATGGTGATTACACACTTATTTTTAAAAAAAATAAAAAATAAAAAAGGAATTAATAAATGTTGTTGTTAGTGGTTTTGTTTGAGTAGTGAAGTGGGAGAGGGAGGATTGAGGTGAAAAAAAGGACAAAAAAGGGAAATAGTTAAAGACCCTAAAATTCCAAAATTCCAACCCAAGTGGGGGGGGGAGGGGGGGTTTGGAATTTTGGAATTTAGGAATATAATGGTGTTATCCTAAAAGAAAGCTACCAAGCAGTAAAGGCACATGGGATATAGATATAATGATCCAAAATGCTCAAGTTTTGGTGCCAAACTAAATGCCATTAATTAATTGCTTTATATTTCTTCAACCTCTCCCTAACTTATTTACTTTTTCTCTAACAAACACTTCCCTTCTACTCTAACAAACCCCTCTTCTCCACATATCAAGCAATAACACCTTCCATACAAACTACTTTTTTGTCTATTCCTATCATTGTAGCTTACATGCAATAATAGTGAGAGTTGTGGGTACAAATAGAAAAAGTTTGTCACATGACAACTTATGATTGAGACAACGTCGGAAATCACCCACAACTACCTAGACCCATGATCCATTGCAAGTTTAACCGGGTGTGTTTCGTTAACTGTACTTGCACGCTCTCAATATGCAAATATTTTCCATCTTCATCTTCGAAATTAGAATGAAGAGTATATAAGATAATTATAACTAAATCATATTTGTTGTATTTTTTTTTCTTAAGTCAGTTTATGAAAAAGTAAAAATCAATAAATATTATTAGATAGACTTGAGATATCTCAAGAGGAATTCAAAATACATTAAAGTTTTTTTTTTCTTTCCTTAGAATACATCGCTATTTCAATTAAAATATCTAAACTCTCAAGAAAATATTCGAAGAAATTAAAATAAAGAATCATCAATAATACGTCTTAATTTGTAAATACATAATTAGTCTATAACTAATTTTCTCAATTTAACTACGCCATTCTTCTTCTTCATCATCATCCGATCTCCCCTTCATCCTCTCTTTCTTCTTCTTCGATGGAAGAAAAATTTCAAAATAAATCAAACCCGTTTCTCAAATCTCTTTGACAATGGGGAATTCACCTTATTTTCAAAAGCAGAGGATGATTAAGAAAGGCAGAGGCAAAAGATTCCATGAAAATGGAACGGATTTGGGAGAAGCAGAGGGGGGAGAGTAATAATAGTAAGGAAAATACGGTAGAATTGGGTTCGGCGGCGGGGGAGCAATGCCGGGAAATTGACCACCGTCGGACGGAGGGTACGGCTGGACAGAGGACGGCGGCGGCGGAGAAGGGTAGACGCATGCATCGCACGAGGGAGGCGAGGGAGGAGGAGGGCATTGAGAAGTGGGAAGTGGCGGTGGCGGAGATGGAGGCGGAGGGGGCGGCGGAGGGCAGTCAACAACTGGCGGAGGAGGCGGAGGCGGCGGGAGTTGACATGGGTTTTCACAAGCTGAGCACATGGAACAGCCGACCTGATCCTTGGCCACGGCGGTGGCGGAAGAGAGGAGGGAAAATTTGAAGAGTGAGAAGAGGAAGAAAGTGAGGAAAATGGAGATGAGATTGGCCATTGATGTGAATTGGAAGCTAGACGATCAAATGGCGGAGGAAATTGGAATATAAAGGTAGAGAATTTGGGGGAATGGTGATTTTAGCTCTCTCCATTTTAAGTTTTTGTTTAATCATATGTGTTTATACTAATGTACCTCCCCCTTGTCCTATATTAATATATATAGGATGAAATGATATTTTTTCATTCATCAATTTAAGTTTTTGGATTAATCGGTAAGATTATATGCTAATTAGACCATGAAAAAAGTTTATATGCTATCATACCAATTGGACCATGAAAAATTTTGTGTTTAAATCCATCTATTACAAAATAGATAAATAATAATAAAAAAAACAAAAATAGTAAAAAATCAACAAGCAAATTCACGTGATTCATTAGGAGTGTAAGTAAGTGTCACTTACAGTTAGAGACAGAAAGAAAACAAATATAGGATTAGAAAGTTAAGAAACTTAGAATCAAAATAGAAAATAAGAGTTAAATATACAAAATATATCATTCTATACAGATTTCAAGAGTATCTCTCCCAAACCCCTACCAATAGGCCATAAGAACAATGCAAAACCCTTACTTATCATTCGAAACGCTATATAACAGTTCTAAAACACTCCAACATTTAAAATAACTCAAATCTAAAACACTTCAATATTTGAAATAACTCGATGAAAGAGGGATAGATGATATAAACTTAAATTTTCACATGAGAATCAATTCCTCCAAAGTTAAAGTTATAGATTGAAGGCTGAATAGGGAATTCACCTAACAAAAAGTATGGTAAGGGTATTAAATTAGATGCAAAATTGAAATTGAGGGGTAGAGCATGTGCATGGGCGAGTGCACCATGGAGTTTGGCAAGTGATTTAGCTTCTACGCAACCATTCACTCATCATGAAAAGATGGGGAAAACAATATAGAAGTAGAAATTAAAAAGAACAACTTACGGGATTTTGAAATATAATTGAAATACGAAATTAGGACATTGTTTGGTGCACCACCCGCTACAGCCACTGTAGTTACCACAAGAAAGGTTTATTAATATTAAAATCACTGAAGTAGACCTAACATAAACTCATTTCCTAGTTTCAACATTTTTCTACAAATGGCATCCAATTTATAGGTCATATCAGCATAAAAGCATAAAATTATTAACAAGATTTACTTACAAACTAAACCATCGTCACATGGGTTTTTTTTTTTTTTTTTTGACGTTTTTGTAGCGTTACATAAGTTTAAATATGACACAAATTTCATATTAGACCCAAATCTAGGGTCTCAATCCACCATTATGTCCTAATTTGCCGTTGGGGAATCAACTTGTCCCACATCGGCTGAGAATCGGAATCAGGCATAAGACGTTGGGTATAAAGGCGCCGTGCCACCGATTCCCACTAACTCTACCTTTCCCGGCTTTTCCGCCAACAACAACAAATAGAGTTGGATCGACTCCTAGTGGGGTCACCAACATAAATACCTGTATTTTTAGGGAGCAGTCTTTCAAAATTATATAAAATTGAATTCTACCACGTAAAAAATTATAGGTATTTAAAAATTGAACTTTTTGCTAAATTTCACCCATATGCTAGTAAAAACAACTTCTTAGATCAAAACTTAACACATGTTACAACCCTTTATTAATTTTCAACCTACATTTAAAACTCTTCACCACGCAAAGCCCTAAGAACTCTCGACTGTGGAGCATCAGGATCTCCACGCATTGCATTTTGTTTCCAAATCTCCGTTGCTCTCCGGAGCGAATCCTCCGCCGTATCCAGCTGCTCTGGCAACCACCCAATCACAGTCCTTCCCTCCCCATCGTACGCCGTCCCGTCCGTCGCTCTGGTTATCGGCTTACGCGTATCCGCCAACTCGATCTCTGCCAACGGAGACGCCTTGTGGTGCTTGTAGTAATCTCTATTGTCTTCTTCTTGTTCTTTCATTTCAGTTGTACTGTTTTCTTTCCCCTGCTCCAAAGGCCCGCCGTAGACGCCGACACAGCTCACGTCGTCGATCGCTATACTGTGGGTGTGGGCTCTCTTTTGTTGAGTAATGGGCTTCGAGGCCTGGCCCACTACTGTGGTTTCCAGACGAGGGGAGGAGGCGTGTTGGGCCTTGGGTGGCACAAATGGCCCATTTGAATCTACTTGTTTAGAGTCCTCCCTCCTTTCGTAATCGGCTTTCGCTTTATCTGGCTCTAAATTGTCTTGTGATCTCTACAAAATCAGATTGATAATCGAAGTTAATATAATAGCACTTCCCTCAAAGCATTTCCGGCCAAAAGATATATGATGAGAGAGAGAGAGAGAGAGAGAGAGAGAGAGAGAGAGAGAGAGGAAATATACCTCAGGTTCACCGGATAAAACGGCGGGGTCGTTGTCGTCGTTGGCGTGAACGGAAGGGTCAGCAGTACGATATGTGGTCAGACCACCTCGGCGGAGGCCTTGGAATTGGGCCACCCACAAGGCCCAATTCGATTTCGGTGCGATCGCTCTCAGTCTCGATTGCATCCTTTCCAAATGTATGCTCCCGGCGGCGATGTCTTAAAAGGAAAAAGAAAAAAAAAAAGATAAGGAGTTTCTAGAGAGGAGAGTGAGAAGATAACACGTGGCGAGCGGGTTACGTGGCATGTACAAAACAGCATCCACGTGTAGTTTTGAGTGGTAAGTTCTGGGTTATTCTAATATTATTTTTCATTATTATTTTGTTTGTGAGTTTGGGTCATGTCGAGATGCGCCTAGAACGATGAGGAATAATCTTCAGAACTGAAGAAACTCCCATCCTTCGTTTCTCGAAAAGAGCTTACTCACTTTATGTTTTTTGTTTTTAAACCTTATGATTATATGAAAAATTAAATTAAATTTAGATAGTCGTAATTACATCGAAAAGAATTTGAATTTCCAAATTTATACTAATGTGTTACAAATAGAGCCTTAAACTTAAATTCTAGTTTTATTGCTTCAAATTTATATTTTATAACTATTATAAATTTAAGATTTTAGTTTAAATATTTATATAAATATTAAAAATTAGTGTGTAATTTGAGCTAAACTCTTATTGATATATTAAATCTTTAACTATATATAAATTAATGAAAGTGCTCAAATTAAAAAGAAAACAGACTAACAAAAACATATTATTTAATAAAGTTCAGTTTGACCACTTATTTAAATGGGAAGACTATAAAACTAAAGAAAAAGAATATATATTTAAATATAATTATTTTAGACCACCTCTAAATCTCTCTTTCCACACAAAATAAAAGAGAGACAAAAAGTGTAAATTTCCCGAAAGTGGTAGGCTATAGTTACTCATATGGTCACACATAGCCGGAAGATAGAGTCATAAGAAGCATCGCCGCCGCTTGTTCTTCTTCTCCGATTGGCTCTGCTACTCCATTATCCTCCATCACCGTCGTGGGTGTGTGCACCATTATCTCTCTCCCTAATCTCACTACTCTTACTTTCAATGATCCTCCTCCCATTTTCTTCCCTTTTCCCATCTTATTGTTATTATTATTATTATTCACTCCCCCATGATTATTGCTGTTCATCTTCTTCATCTTCCTGTATCGAATCCCACATGCATTGCACAACGACTGTCACCAACAAAACCCCATAAATTAATGAAATATTTTAAAAAAAAATTAATCAAAATATTTACAAAATATATTAAAATATCTTAGTCTCACATATTATTTGTGGAAGGTAAATTAAAATATTTAACTTCATTTATAAATATTTTTAAAAAATTTGACATTTAAAGATAAAAACAATTTAAATAAATTTTAAAAAATATTTAAAAATAAATCCCTTTAAATATAACAACTAAGATATTTACAAAACATATTGTCTATCTCTACAGTAGACAACAATATTATTATTGATTGAGGGTTTACTATTTGAAATAATTTTTCTTTAATACTTCAGATAATTAAAAGATACAATCCATGTTGTTAAAAACATTCCCTAAAGTTATTTTAAAGACCCCCTTTATTGATTTAGAAGGAAATAAAAGATATCTAATACCTATAGATACAAAATTGATATCCATATTAGTTTCAATTTTAGAAGTATTTACTAGATTAGCATAGTTCTATAATATATCAGATACTATATATTACAAAATAATAATTGTACAAAAAGAGTAATATGAAACAAGTTCATCAATTAATTAATTAATTAATAATAGTTTATATTAATCGAATTTAGTGAGTAACTATAATTAGTTTTTAAAAATCGAATTTTGAGATTTTTTTTTTTTGGGTTGAAAATGTTCATTTTGATTTAAACAGCTTCGATAAAAAAAAAATGTTTAAATTGTATTTCAAACGCATTGAAAATGTATTACGAACACATCGAAGAAGAAACAAGAAAACGTGATGGGAAATATGAAGTTATACCCTTGGCCCTGCCGGACCGGCTCTCCAAAGAGGGGTTCTGGTGGTGCCACAATGAACGCAAGTCCTCTGTTTCCCCGGCTCCAATTCAAACAGACCCTGTTTCGAAACGGCGGCCATTAGAGATGGGTTGAAGGTGGAAGCAGAGAGATCGGCGACGCGGTTCATGAGAAAGGTCATCCTCAAAGAAACCAAACCAAAATCAGCAATTACGTCAGCTTTGAGCATCAGAACGGAAGGTGTTTGAAGAAAGTCCTGAGAGAAAAAAAAAAACAGAATCTTCTTAAGAGCTCTGTTTTGAAATTTTTGTGTTAATTCCTTTCGGTTTTTATGAAGTGAGGAGGTGGAGGACGATGGAAGAGTATAATGACGGTTATGCCCTTTATGTTTCTACCCACAATTGGAAAGTAGGTTTCTTTAATGTGCTTGCCTTGTTAGTATATTCATAAATCATTTTTTTGTTCCAAATATAATCAAATTACATAATAAATGTTGTGTCAACAAAAATAAAATGAATGAATTGTTTGTTTTAATCGGGTTAAATTAAAGAATTAGTAGATATAGTATGATATAAAAGAATTAGTATATATAGGTATATTTAAAATTAAGCTCTCAAGGTCTAGTTACTATATTATTGATGGCAAAATTTATTAATGATAGAATTTATTACCAATAAATACGGTTGGCAACAAGGTCGAGACGGGTGATGACATTCCCATTTCGCACCCGTGGGGAATTTTCATCTCCGTTACCGTCCCATTACCCATTTTGGAAAATTGAAAATCTCCGTTTGGGGATCGGGTGCCTGCAGGAAAAAAATTTCAATCTCTTTTTTTAAATTAATTTAAAATGAAAATTAAGGTTTAAATTAGTAATAAAAAATATTTTAACACTTTTTATTTAAAATTTAATAAAAAAATTAAAGTATTAGATGAAATTAAAAAACAAGAAAAAAACTAGCTACTGTTTTAAATTTAGTAAAAAAAACAAATCTTTAAATACAAATAAATATAAAAAATTGTAAAAGTGAGACATAAATAGAAAAATCAAACTGTAAAAAATGAGACATAAATATTTAAACTATGTCTAATAAGCTTTCAAATTTAATATAATATCAAATAATTTTTTACACTATATTTTGATTTAAATATGGTTTAGGTTCGTTAAATTTTTAAAAATCATTATTGATACTATTTACACATGAAATTGAAAGTTTAGAAATTTATTAAATAGTTTTTTTTACGACCGTTAAATTTAATTTCTCCTTACATCAAGCCAAGTAGCTCTTTGGGGTCACTGCACTATAAAAGTGAGGTCTCTCATCTACTTTGTTGGACTGTTTGATGTACTTATCTATTTGAAATGGCACCCTATATTGATAGGTTTAATTTAGTGTACCTTATCTTGTTGGTACACTTTAAACTTTAGAATACTAGATAATAGATTCGAGATACTAGCACAAAAGGAATCGTAAATAATATCATACACAATTTAAACTTTAGAATACTTGATAATAGATTAGAGACGATAATAGGAAAGGGGTGGATTTGGAAGTGGGAGGCAAATGCATGAGTTATGGCCTGAATTTGCTCCAAAATGTTTTAAGGAATTAAGGGTTTGATGTCTCAATCCCATTTGGGGCGCACTAATTTGACAACAAAAAGGTGAGTTGTTGGTGAGTTTTTTGAGATTGTGTCTAATTTTATTGAAAACCAACCAACACAAAACACCAATTCTATATTCATTTGAACCTCAACTTATTGGCAGTCTTTTTGTCTCTTCTCTTTTCTATCACAAACATGTTTCTAAAGTTATGATATTCAATAATAGAGTTTAGTTCAATTATGTTATTAAACAATGGAGTTTAGGAATGTGTGACACCCAATGAGTTACTTTGGATGGAGATGCTATTTGTTTACTTCTTCAAGATTCTTCATGGAATCTTGGGTCATTAATTAATGTAGGCATGTTTAGTTTTTCTCTCTTAAACTTATCTTATCCGTAGTTCATATTACCATAACCCAATTAGTTAAGTAAAAAGTTAATGTATAGTCAAACTATATGCATTTGCATGGTAGAGTATAAATCTCTAAAATTTAGGACTTAGGGTTTAGAATTTAGTTTATATTTTATGTTAGTTAAGTTATGTTGACTTTATAGTTATCAAACATTTTTCTTTGTAAATTAAGCTTAATTTTTCATAATTAATTTACAATGGATTCATAAGAAAACATTTGTATTCTTAATTAAATTCTAAAAAACATAGTTTGAATTTGTTGTCATTTGTTAAATGTAGATAACAAATTGAACTATTTTTTAGTATTTAAAAGTTTAAGTTTCAAAAATCAATTACCACATATTTATCATATGGGATTGAAATGTTGGAATATTTATACACACTTTATTGAAATATTTAATATGTTATTCTATTTAAATTAATATTAGATTAAAATAATATTTTAATTTATAGATTTTCTTTTCGATGTCTAATAAATCTTTAAACTTGTAAGAGTATCTAATAAGTTTTTCTTTAAAAAAAAAAAAAAAAAAAAACTTTCAATTATATCCTTGAAAGGTCTTTTAAACAATTAAGGGGGCGTTTGATCCATTAAGCAGAATGAATAAGTACGAGGTTAATATGTTGGAGTTAGAATGTTTGTTTTTTAGGTATAAAATTGTAAGATTGAATCTCTCCATAATTGTGAAAAGTAGATTAAGAAAGGAGAAATTATTATAAATGATCATATGTTTGTCGCCTTTTTGTCCTATATGTTCATGTAATTTGTTTTTATAATCTTGATATCTTCTGATTTGAAAATTGATAGTGGTAAACCCTGGTGATGAAGTTCTAATTTTCGATCCATCGTTCAGACACATATGCAAATGTTGTATCCATCGCTGGGGGAATTCCTGTAAGTTACTGTGTTTCTCATTAACAAATGTTAGAAAATTGATTCTTCTGATTCTCCAACTGATTTCTCAGCTGATTTTGAATTCAAAATGAACTGGTATATCTATCACTTGACCCAAATAAACTTTTGAAGTCCTTTACGGATAGAACAAAGGCTTTAGTGTTGAACAGGTAAGAAGTTCATATACCTGTTCTTGATATCATTACAATTTCTTGTGTGAGATAAATGACGATTGGACTATTATGTCAATATTCATCAACAATAAGATACTAAGCAAAATGAATGTGGTGGTTGATTTTTTCCTTCCTGAACTTTTGGTGAGTTATCTAACATGATGATTAACAATTTGCACTCGCGGGTTTTCAGTCCTCACAATGCAACCGGAAAAGTTTTCTCCAAAGATGAACTTGATGCAATTGCGGGAGCATGCAGCGCCAATGATGGCTTAGCCATAACAGATGAAGTATGACAACCTTGTGTTTTATATGAATTATTCATTGAATACCATCTCACTGTGCCAGAGACTTTTCTTGCTCATCTTGAAACACTTTTCTTTTCCAATACGTCCTTTGACAGGTTTAAGAGTATATAACATTTGGCGAGGCAAAACATGTATCTCTTGCTTGCCTCACTTCCAGGAATGCATGAGAGGACAATCATCACATCTTCACTGTCTAAAACATTTTCTGTTACAGGTTACTTCTAGATTTTGTACTTAAACCTATGCATTCAATGAATTTAGTAGTTTTATTTAGTATAACGACCGTGGAGATGGAGTCGATCCTTCGATTATTAAAAAGAAAGCTCATGCTAATTTTTCCTGAGCTAAGAAGCTCATTTGTCAATTTAGTAGTTTTCATGTCAACTTTAGAATTAGAAAACTCTTTCTGCAATAAGGTGACTAGTTATCGTTTAACTAATATGTGGCCATTGTTTCGCCTAGTTTCCTATAATTTAGGTTGGAGAGTTGGTTGGCCATTGTATTTAAGTGAAATGACTTTGTTTTTTGATTGATTACTTACATGTTGATTGTGTTGAGGAACTGATAAAACAAGCCGGAGTGGTGGCGGTGCTGAGATCCATGGACTCTTGCAAACAGATTCATTGAGAGAGAAGGGCGTCGACGAAGATTGTAGCTATCAAAATAGATTATCAGGTTTGCTTTCTGCAAAAGTAATGCCACTTTGGCTTTTGTTGCACAAAAACTCAATGAAGCAAATTTTGAGTTTCTCAAGATGCATTGCTTGATTCTAGCGAGTAAGGTGGTTGTTAGTTAGCATAAAATAAAAGATTAGAATGCCCCTTCGAAATGATACAAATTATTCAATGAGACCGTTTCAACGTGACTGCCTCAAAATAATGATTGAATGTGAATTAAAAAACCTAGATATTCTACAATAATCATCGGATATAAATTCAATATATTTCGTTGGTTGCACCAAATAATTTACCAATAAATAAAACCTAGGATGGTGGAAACATGTGGGTAGTAAGAAAAATAAGGTAGGCTTTGATTTTGACTTCCAAAACCTTATCCATTTTATAGGGAAGAGATTGTTTTCCCATTTCTTAGGAAAGCAAATGGGCTTTGTTTGAGTAGCCCAACAACATCTTGCAAGATTGTGAAACCTATAAGGCATATATTTATGATACTTAGGGATTGTTTAATAACAATTTTTATTTTCACATATTTTAAAATGTTTTTTAATAGTGTTACTTTAACATTTTCTTTTTCTTCTTTTAAGGATAACCAAAATAAAATTAAAAATTTAAAAAATTTAAAAGTTAAATTCAATAGTTTAGTTCAAGTTTTTTCAGTTTTATAGTCATGGTTACATGCAATTACATAGTTTCACACATCAATGTCATTTTTTTTGTGAAAGATGAAAATTTGTCAACATGCTACATTTTCAATCCAAATCTTTCATTTCCAAAGAAAATGAATTTGAGAAAACTACGAAAAAGAATGTATATTTATTTTTAACTTTGTTCAATTATTTTTCAATAAATTTTCAAAAATTTAAGTGGTGTGAATTCGTTTTTCTTTCACCATCTAAAACTTCCAAACTTTACATTAGTTTGTAATCGTTTTTTCATTTTTAAAAATTATTTTTGCTCTTACATCAACATTTACATAGACATTTACAATAGAATCTTGTCTTATTTTATAAAAAATGATAATTAAAATACTCAATTATAGTCTAATTTAGCCACGTCCATTAGAGTTTTATGAACTAACTATAATAATTTCCATAATCTTTTCGAAATTGTCATAAATATTGATATTTCCATTTACATTTATATTTCAAACCTTGCCTGCAATATCCAATTTGAAGTCCACAAATAAAGGGTGCTAAATTATCGATATAATTAAATTTATATATTTTATTCCTTTATGCTTTTGAGTTGATTGATGAGTTAATATTGCAAACAAAATACTATATAATTTAAGCCAATATAGACATATATAGTTCTACCGATACAAGATATAATCTATCAAATAAAAGATCAGATATTCAAATTTTCAACATCACGTAAATCTACATCCACATTGCACATTTTTTTCCCTTTTTTGAGAAGGGATTGACATATGGTAGACCCTCCCACATGAACAAAGCTTGTGGAAACAAGTTTGTGTCATAAAGTAGGGTTTCATACCATACCCATATGGTTTTATTTTTCTTAAACAAATGGATGTGACAAATATGTCCTTTTTAACCTATGCTAATACTTTTTCTACCTAAACTTCTTCATACATTCCCTAGCAACTTTGTTGGGTCTTAAAATCTACGTTACCCGTCTATTTATCCACTTTAGACATAATCTCTCTTACTCGTCTTTGTTTGTTAAATCTTAAAAAAAAAAAAAAAACATTTGCTTTTAACCACCAAATGACCTTTTAGTCATAATCGTCCTTACTTGTATATCATAAACTTTTCAAAACTAATATTGACATAGAAATTTGTTAAAAATTTAGATTCTGTTTGGTAATTATTTTGTGTTTTATATTTGTTTTTGAAAATTAAGTTTATTTTATCTGCATGTCTTATAACGTTTTAAAAATCATTTCTTAAGTACAATGATTGAATTCTTAATCAAATAAAAACATAAAAAACTTTTTCAAAACTACTTTTTTTAATTTTCAGAATTTGACTTATTTTTTAAAACGTTGCTAGAATATAAATAACAAAAGAGGTAGAAGTAGTGCGTACAAATGAAAATTTTAAAAACAAAAACAAAAAACAAAATGATTTACCTAACAGAACATTAACTAAATGAAGATTATATTAGGATTTCGAACCAGTATGAGATTATTTTAAATCTTGCAATAACATTTGAATCCAAAATTGTGTTCCAAGTCACTGCCATCTTCTATTTTTTATCCAAAATTTCTTTAAATAATTTTGAAATATTTACGAAAAATCAAAGATCATAGCGCGAATAGTATTATAAACCAGAAACAAAGTAGAATATACCAACAAAGAAATTAAGAAAAAAGAAAAACTATATCAAACAGAATCATTTCAGTTTGATTTGATTTGGTTGGACTCATCAATTATTTGGAATTAAAAATATTATTGGAATACAACTCAAAAAAAAAAAAAAAAGGTCCAAGAATATTTAAATAATCTCTAAAAAGAACAGAACAAAAAAAAATCTAAAAAAATATTCTGAAAAAGAAAAAGAACAAACAGTAATATTTGTCCAATAAATTAAAGCAAAAGAATGAAAGAAATGACATGAAGTTGAAACTGACTAATGGGGCAGCTCTAGCCATGGTTGACCTTTAACATATACCAAACCAAATTTTATTTTATTATTTTATTTGTGGCCAACTTAATTTAATTAATTAGTCCCATCCTTTTTTATCTCCAAGGATTCTGCAATCTCTTCTCATCTCTTCTTTCTTTCTCACACTATTATTATTAAACCCATAATTGTCCCATTTTAAAACATCCTAGGTTGAATTCCAATAATTATAATCTTATTTTATCAAACAAACTAAAATTTAATTGTTTCGGATTCGTTTGGATCATAACTATTTGACTTAATGAAATTCGAAACATCAATATCTAACAATGAAGAGTACGATCACATGTGTTAAAAATCATATGTTAAACAATTTCGTCGAGAAAGATGAATGATAGGGGTGGGGTGTCCCTCACCAGTCATATCATATAGGTTAGTGAAAGGAAAGGCTTAAAATAAATAATGCATCCACCGCATGACTTCGTTAGATTGTCCTCATTAAAAGGGCACATAAATCTTTGGTACCAAAATATTTTGTATGGTCACATAGTTATTTGTTGCAAATTCATTGGTTGCATTTTGCAACACCTTACCATTACAAAGGCTTAAAATAATTTTGTTGTTTAATTATAAACATCTACAATATTATTTGATTATTTCAATTAACTTTCATCCAAAATTCTAATGAAATTTTTATGTCAAATGTAATATATGTTGTTCTCAAACATTATATTTATGAAACATTAATGATAATTGACATGAGAACTTGTAGAAATTTGAGAATTAGGAATCATTTGGTTATTTAAACCCTAATAATAAAGTCTAAAAGGTCCACAAAATCGATTCAAATTCGAAGAAGAGTTTAAAAAGGTTACTGAAGATTGTGGAGATAGAGGAGAACTACATCTCTGTTTAAGGTTTAACTATTGCAAACTTTACCTGAATTTTCAGATATGTTGTCTGAAAAAAAAAATCAAGCATGTAACTTTCGATCGAGAAATTGCAAAAAAGATGATAATGAATCTTCTAAATAGAAGTGGGATGATAATGCAAAATAACCTTGGAGAGCCAAAATGACATCTCATGTGAAGTGAAATGTGTGAAAATAAAGAGTGATATATTTATAAATTTTTTTTTTTATAAAAAAAAAGTGATATATTTATAAGTAGGTAGTAATAGTTGAAAGTGGAGAAAGAAAGAAGAGAGGGCCTATTGAGTGTACTTTAAATGTCCGAATAATATAAGATTGTACCTTAGGAAAGCATTTGAAACACACAATCCAGCTCTATGAATTTGATCTCAATCTCTCATTCCATCCATCCATCCAACCCCTTTTTTTTTTCTTTTGTGTGTGTAGGGAGAAAAAAAAACCGAGCATAGTAAAGGGGGTGGTAGTTCGATTTTTTCTATATTAGGGTCAACTGAAAATCAAATCGAAGTCTAGTAAAAAGACAATATCAAGGGATCGATTCTTTATCGGTTTAGTACCATGTTAGTTTGTTCTTCGATCTTGAGTATAATTCCTTCTCTCAATTTTCAATAGTTCGATTCATTATCGCCTTTAAAATTGTGATAGCTCAGACATTTTTTTTTTTTTTGTTACACTCGTGATAATGGGGCAGGGCAAGCCAACCCACTAAAAAATTGAGTCCTCACACAACACAAATTATTCTAATGAATGTGGAAGAGAGAATGATGGATTTGACACCATCATGGCATTGGCAAAGGGATGAACTCCTTGCTTCCTTGTCTCCCTCCCTCCCTCTAATTTTGCCCTTTAGCTACTTCAATTCTTTCCTTTCTTTTCTTTCTTTATATCTTGAAGTGACCCTATTTCGTGCAATTATTTCAAAACTCTTACAATCATATTTTTGATTCATTTTCAAGTTCCATAAAGTATTTACTATATATAGTAACATTGTTTGAGTGCGGGTGACTATTACGAAAAAATAAAGTGACACGAGACAAAATTATAACTTAAGAGTATAAGAAAAAAATACAATGTATATACAAGTTGTTCATTTAATTGTCAAATAAAATTAGTTCAATAATCGACCAAATTCATTGGTTTTTTAGTTTTTTTTTTCTTTATTCAACTTTGCATATGCTAAAATACATTAGTTAGTACAATGTATCACTCATTAGTTGAGTTATCTCAACCTTTAATGTAATCTTTTTATTGTTTATTCTCGAAAAAAATTAGAAGAAAGGGTTATTAAATAAGTTTACTCTTTTAAAGAAGAGTTTAGGTTGGATTTGATATCTAAACTTTCATATGCATAGTTTTAGGTTTTAAAAGTTTGTTGATCTTGGTTTTTCCTTTGTTGAAATGTCTCGCACTATATGTTGCTTTTCAAGATAATTGTTAAAACAAATATTCTCTCAGCCTATAGGTGTAGCCTAACACATATTGTTAGTGAAAACCACCTAAATCCATGTGTTCTTTTTCTTATTTTGACATGTTATATAATTCATCTGTTTAATGATGATGGAAATAACAACGATCATGTTGTTGGAATACCTAGAGTTTGTTATTTGACGCTAGAAAAATAATACCAAATATGGGGTCTAGAGACAGTGCAATATATATGTAAACTCTATAATCTAGTGGTGTTGTTTGTACTCTAAAAATATTTTCTCTAATAATATTGTTCTTTTCTTCTGACTCGCGAATATAACTAATATACTGTTAGTGAACTAGTATCTATGTGTCGATCTCCTTTTTACGTTTCTTTATATTCATTATTTGTTAATTTCGTAGCACATGTAATATATAACATGAACCAAAATCATGATTTAATGTACATTAGCATACTCGTTAATGAAAAAATAATTTAGAAGTAAAATGTATAGATAGGTTGTTTATCAGTTATCACTAAGCTAAGTGGACATGGACATGTAAGACATACTTTTAGTTGAGTTTAATTTACTTAGAAAAAGAAAGCATATATATATAATGATAAATTGAAACAAATGTAATAATGTGTTATGGGAGACACATTGTATTGTGCACACATAGTCCAAATTGTGAAACCCTAAATCAATCCACCAAAACAAAAATCGAAAACACAAAGGTGGCCGACACCTCAACTCACTCACCCAATTACAAAACGACACTCAAACACATGTCGTCCCATGCACTTCTATGCATCATGACGTAATCTTATCATTCAATCTAATCGAAATCTTCAAATTCTAGCTAGCTACAAACATTATTAATCTTATCATATATAATATAATAATGTAGCTATATGTACTTAGCCTATTCCCATGTTCTTCCCACTTTCCTTCCTCTTTAACATTCATTTTAAACACTACCCACAATTCAAATTTTTATACTTAGATTGTCCCTATTTGAATTTGATTAGTTAAGTTATTTGGAATTAGAGTTATTTCTAATTTGAATCACATGGTTTAGGGTAACTATGTTGTATTTTTTAATTGGCTTAACATAATTCCTTTACTGGTGTGAAAATATCTTAATTAACATGTGATTATTTCTCTCTCATGTTTGTTGAGGTATGGTTGAGATATTCTAGGTTTGTTATGGTTGGAGTTGTTGAATCACTTGGGAATTGTTATTATGCCATATTCTTTTTCTACGTGGTGGCCTGTAGAGGACGATATTCATTGAAAAAGAACAAGAAAGATGTGCTCTCGTGTTCTGTGTGTTTCTTTTCTTGAAGATAATTAGAATGATCAGAGTTGTGTAATTGTGTATGAAAAGTTGTTAGTGTATGTGCATATGGATGCATAGTGTTAATCTCTTGAGGGGGAGTACAACTCAACAAATATCTTGAAGAGTTCACACAGGGGAGTCTGTGGTTGAATGAGATCACAAAGATACAGTAAAAATCATATACAGGAGGAACTTGTAGACTGGAGAGTCTCATATTCGTCGTGAAGACATTTCCCTTGTATCTGTGTGACTGTGTTATTATCTAAAGTTATAACATATATTGTAACTCTGGAAGCTGTGTGGAGTTTCTGTGATAATAATAAAGTTGATCTCATCAGGGTGAAAACCCCCCAGATGTAGGTTAGATTGTCGAACTGGGTTAACAACGTCTTGGTGTCTGTCTCTCTTTATTTCACTGTTATTATATCGCATCTATACTTATATTATCAGTGTAACTACTGATTGCACGATCCTAATCAGTTTTCAGACTAGTTAAGTTATCGAAATTAGAGTTATTTTTAATTAAACACACGCAATCATGCATTATTTGATGGGAGAAGCACAATTAATTATTATAATAGTTAATAGATTGTTTTAGAAGAATGATTAATGTTAAAATTTGGACAAAAAATAATCTATCTAACTTTCATGTGACAATAACAATAAATTTATTTTATGAGAGAAGAGTGGTCTGCAAAACAGGAAGACATGCATACCGATGTGATGCTTGCCACACAACTCCAATGTCTGTCAAAAGTGGATAGTAATAATTCCAAAGTTTGTGAGTAGACAATAAATTTATTTTCCTTAAAGTTATAATGATATATTCATATATATAGGAGTACATAACTTAGGTTGTTCTACATAGAATTTTAGAGTTACAATAGAACCTCTTTTATCTCCTTGCAGGCTGAGGCACGTGAGGGGCATACCCCATTGACGATGTTGCTAGGCTCAAGTTAGCCAAAGCCAAGGCTAAGAACAATTTCTCTTAGGTCCATGTTGGTCTTAGGACGATGTTCTTTGGCCCAAAGCTACTCACATTTGCTTGGGCCAAGTTCGACTTAACCGCCTTTTTCTCGACTCATTTTGGTCATAGGACGATGTTATTGGCTTGTTTTGGCAGTGCACATTTTGGTCCTAGGAATGATGTTCTTAGACCAAGGTTGATACATTAGCTTGGGTCAAACTTGCCTGCTTCCTTAGGCTCATTTTGTCCTTAGAATACTACATTTGACTCTAATCTTATTATTTTCTTAACCCTATCGCTTTTATTCTTATTAGATTTGATTATGCTATGCGGTCCAAATCATTCACGACAATAATAAGATTAGTTATATGAAAAAAAAAAGGAAAAGAAAAAGAAAATCTTTTAATTTGAATGCAAACAAAACAAAATGTCATTCATGGGATTGTGGAATAAGAGTGGATCCAATCCATCATATATCGTTTTATAACCTCAAACTTTGATGGAAACATATCTTAAAGATATATATTCTTACATCTTTTTGTCGATCTTCTCTTTGATATGCACATTATTGGGAGAATTCACACCTTCTTCCACTATAGTTTTCCTCTTCAAAATTTAATATGCTTTAATTCAAACTTTTTTAATTAGAATATTCAAATTAATAATTGAATTAGGTTAATTTTAGTTAAATTAACTTTTCTTTTAGTTCAATAATTATTAGATATATATAGGATGGGTTGAACAATAGTATTTAAAATAGTAATTATTCTTTGTATACTAAATTATGTTATATTTAACTTCTAATTTAAATGTCTTCTAAAATGCTAAATGATTTAACTTCAATATATATAGACATATATATATATATATATTCAAATGATAGTGAAGGCTATGCGCTTAGTATAAATAAATTAAATGAAAGTATTAATTTTAGAGTGGAGCTCATAGTATGCATTAGATTCTTTATACAGTTTATAGTCCACAAAAGGTCACATCAATTGTAGAACTATCTTATCATACGAAAGAAAAAAAAAAAGTTTATGATTGACTATATATTGAGGAAGACAATACAACGATATATAGTTGGTGATTCATCATGAAAAATAATTTAATTGTTGTAATTTAACATTCATTTTTCTTTTTATATTTACATTAACTCTTAGAATGAGATGGCCTGATGTACAAGGACGACGTTAATTCTCATTAAGAGGTCGAATCAAAGACCTATGAAAGTTAGGACTACGTAGCCCTCTCATGGACAATGCAACAATGTCCTAAACAAAGGGTTTAAAAGTCTAGTAGCCCTCTCATAGATTGATTTTTCTTTCATCATAACGAAAAAGTTGAATTAAAACGTTAAAATTGGAGACATGTTATTGTAAAAATCGAAAGTTTGAATCTTTTAATTGTATAGTTAAAGTAGATACATTGTATGGGGAGTAAAAATTGAAGAATTCATAACTTTAATCATAAATGGTCTAAGGTTAGGGCCCCATTTATTATACACTAAGGTTAAAAGGTTGTCCTATTAAACAACAAAGGCAGCAAAATGACAAACGTCTAGTTAAAAGATTGGATTCAATGACCAACTCAACCACTTTTTACTTTTACTTTTTGTTTTATACTTTTTACCGTTCTACATTTAAAAGAAAAAATGATTTGATGTGGTTATTTATGGTAAGTTCTTTTTTTTTATTATTATTATTTGAATTGACTTTTTGGTGACAATTGTTCTTATGTGAATTAAAAAATAAAATAAAATATTGTTTATGCAAATAAATTCTTAATTTTAGTATAAATAAAAATATATCAATAAAATGTCTATTCTCAATTTTTCTTTCGAGAAAATATAAATGTTTAAATTAATAAATACGTTATCTATTTTTTAAAAAATAAGGTTAAATTTCTTATTACTAGTATTTGGTCCGGTAGCGTTTGTGTCTTAACTATAACTTTTGAAATCACTTTTTATTTATTGCATTTCATTACCTTTATATATATATATATATATTGCGATTTTAAAATCCCTTTTGCTTTTTGTTGTATATTTTTAAAATTTGTGTTTATTTTCTCCCATTTCTTATCGTAATATTTTGTTACTTTATTTTTATTGGAAAAGAATGCTTGAAATTTTAGTTAATCTCTAAAAACGGATACAAGTTTTCAAAAACTACTACTTTTTTTGTTTTAAAAGTTTAGTTTGGTTTCTTAAAATATTGGTAAAAAGTAGATAACATGACATAAACGTGTATTAGTAATGATATATTTGAGTAACTATAGTTAGCTTCCTAGTTTATAAATATATTATCAAATACGTTTTAAAATTTTTGTTTTAAATGAAAATTGAACTTTCAAATCGGTTACCAAACACATATATATATATATGAAAACATGAAATACAAATCTATTTTCAGCTAAATTCTTTATTTTTAATTTCTTTATGTTTATGTGTTTTAGAACATTAGAAAAACATAATTTCTTTTATATTGTTTGGTATCTATTTTTTATCTTTTATTTTTAAAAATTAAGTCTATAGACATTACTTCCATCTTTAAATTTCTTTTGTTAATCTACATTTTACCAATAGTTTAAAAAATCAAGCCAACATTTAAAAATTAGTTTTTAAAAACTTGTTTTTCTTTTTTAAATTTGGCTAAGAATTTAACTATTGTACTTAAGAAAAATGCAAATTATTGTAAAAAATTGAGAGGAAATAGACTTGTTTATTTTCAAAATAAAAAATAAAAACAAAATAGTTACCAAAGGGTCTTATTCTCCTCCAACATCTACCTAGTAATTTAGAAATAAGAAATAAGTACACAAATATCTACAATCAAATGAAAGTGAGAAATTATTGTAAATGGTAAAACTGTTTGAAAATATTTATTAAATATAGCAAAAATTCAGATTTTATCAATGATAAACACCGATAAACTTCTATCAATGTATATTAATATCACTAATAAACAATGATAGATCTAAAATTTTACTATATTTTATAAATATTTTGATTCGTTTTGTTATATTTAAAAATATTCCTTTTAAAATACTTCTTTAACCTTTTTACAATATGATACTCTGTTTTTATATAGTACAATCTAGAATCAAAGAGTGCACGTTATGAACTTTTTTTTTTTCTTTGTCTCTCTTGATACAAGTTTAGTTTACTAAAATGATTAGTTGTTTTTATACATTTTTCGTGTTCTTTCCAACCACCACGTTTATAAACTTAGAAAATAATTTAATGAAACTTGACTTTTTAATGTCTCTAAATTCCGAAATAATCGAAGTTTAAACTTTTTGAGGTTATAACTTTTAAGGTCAACGAATTTGGAGACATACATGGTGGAAGATAGCTTATTTGATCCATTTAACCTAAATTTCAACGTTTGTGTCATTAAATTTAAATTCTACACAATGGCTTTCTACAATGTTCTCAAACCTTTTGAGTTTGAGTTGTGGTGTTGAAGACATGGTAGGATGAGAGAGAAAGAGAAGATAGTGGTGCAAAAAAAAGAAGATAGAGGTGAGAGAGAAGAAGACAAATCATGTGGATCAAACTCGAGAAAAAAATAAGAAGAAGAAAATAGATAGTGATAGACACAAACATCTATCAATATCTATAAATATCTATTAGTGATATACGATTATACTTATCTATATCTATCTATAAATATCTATCAATGTATACAATTATACTTATCTTATCTATCACTAATACATAGTGATATTTTAATATATTTGTAAATATTTTGATTTATTTAATTTTAAAGAATTAATTCAATTTAATAGGTAGAAAAATTTTGAAAATATTAAATAGGTTAAAACAATCCCTAAATTAATTAGACTCAAAATTCACATCACCAAAAAGAAAGAAAGAAAGGAAAAAATTGGCTATAAATGTAAGGCTACATCATCATCAATAAGAGAAAAAACATACAAAAACAAATTACCTCCTTCAAATAAAATGTCCAATCAAAACCCCTCCTCCATTCTAAAGCTATTTGGCTTCCCATTGGTCGAACACGACGACAATCCTCCGGACACACCTGACGCCGCAGCCGCTGACACTATTTCCGACGACGACAGAAAGTTTCGCTGCCAGTTCTGTCGCCGAGTATTTGCCAACTCCCAAGCCCTCGGTGGCCACCAGAATGCCCACAAGAGAGAGCGCCAAAAGGCCAAGCGCGCCCTTTATTTCCACGCCGCCGCACTCCGACCACCATCGCTTTATTCCAGTGTTTTGCCCGCCAACAATGGCGGTGGTGGCGGCGGTGATGGTGGTGGTAGTTCTAGAATTCTGCCTCGGGATGCAGCGGCGTACGGCGGCGTGTCGGCATCATCAGGGCGGTGGATGTTTGGGAATTCGAGTGAAGGAAAAATGGAGAATTCAGGATGTAAATTGGGAGGTGAAAAGGGTTTATGTGTCGATCTTCATCTTAAACTTTCTCCATCTAATTCGTCAACTTAATTAATTATATCTTTTTCAAATTTCTGTTTTTTTTTTTATTATTATTATCATCATTATTCTTTCAAAATTAACTTGAAAAGTTTGATGTATGATTATTCACTTTTTTTTAACCAATTATGGCGAAATTTTTTTAAACTTTGATCATTTTTAACTCAACTCTTTTTTTTTTTTATAGAAAATTTAACTAAAGAAAATACTAATAATAATAATAATAATAATAATAATAATAATTTATATGAGGTAAATAATTGGGCCTCTGTCTCAGATAGTAATTTTGTTTTCATTTTCTAAAATAAAATAATAATAATAATAATAATGATAATTTCAGTATCTTGAAACCATAAATAAATGAAAGGCTTTTGTCTCATAGAATTAATAGTTTATAAGATTGAAATTTCATTATCCAAATCCTTTTCTTCTTTCCTTCGTCACCTCTCAACAAAAGTCAGAAACAAAAACATATTCACTCAAACAGAAACGCCTCCAGGGCTACATAACAAAGAAAGGCACATAAACCGTCATTGCTTCCAATGAATTCGCCGAGCACCACCCGAGGATCCCCACCAAAATCTGCTCACCATCCTCATTAACTCCTCACAAAACCCCCCTAGCTAGACGAAAACAATGAACTTTTCCACCCCTCAAGAACTAATATCAATCCCTGAAATAATAGACTACCTATGGGCCGATGCTATTAATGCAAACGAAAGACCTTCAGAACATAAAATAAACAGATAGTTTTAACGTTTAAAGTTAGAAAAATAACTGGTATCTTAGTAGGATTCGTTTAAAATACGATTTAAAAATGGCCACCCATTACATCTAGCCTCAAAATTACTTTGAGTCATATCAAAACTCAAAAAAAAAATTAACAAAAAAATATTGTGTTTCATTTTTTTTTTCTTTTTCCTTTATTTTTCATCAATTTTGAGGAATGATGAATGAAGTATTCTATCTTAAACCCTAATCTCTTTTGACTCAAAACGAATAAGAAAATAAAAACAATACAGTAATTGAATCCATAATAGGATTCATGCAAACTCCATCTCTACGTCGTCCTCCTGCAGAGATATTTGATTAACACCACATTTTCTTTTTTGCTTCCATCTCAATAGTTGTAACGTTGACGCCTCATTTGCTCGTAAAATTGTGCAATAAACTCTTCTGCCTTCGCATCGATCATCTCGTCGCCTCCATTGTCATCTCCAATGTCATTTTCATCATCGTCTCCACCGGTATTGTCGTCAAGTTCTTGAAGGTTGGTGGCAGAGGCGTATTGGCTTGTGCCAAAAGAAGATGACCTCGATGTACGAGAAAGCGATGATGATGACGGTGAAGGGGAATGTGATGGCAATGGCATTAGTGCCTCCTCGAAAACTTCATCCTTCGGTTTAGATGGAGGCAACGACATATCTCTAGCCGCAGTTGGAGGTGAATTGTTGCCTTGGATGTGGAGAGGGCGCATGGAACCCAACAGCCGCCGCCACAAGCCCTTATCAGCGCCCATGTCAACAGACGCTTTTGGTTTCTTGGACCGACGACGACGGATCATGAAGAGCGCAACCTTGAAAATTTGCACGGGTCCTGCGCTGCTTGTTGTCTTTGTATTGCCGGAGCTGGAGGTGGGTTTGACAGGTTGTGATTTCGTGTCCATATAAGCTTTGTTTGCAAGCGAGCGAGAAGGTTTGCTCGGGTTGCCAAGGTGGAAGGAGGCCTCTCCCGGAGCAAAGGCAAAAGAAGAGAAGTTAAAAACTTAAGAGAAGAAAGGGGGGAATGGTTTGTTTTTATAAAGAAAGGTGGCGGGCGGCCACCTTTAATGTGTAATTTGGTAAGGCTTATATTTAGGGGATACAAAGTTTCAACGGAGGGTAGGGTTTTTTGCCATTATGAAAGGGAAAAAGATGGAAGGAACCCTAATTGGGAAATCAAAGTCTTGGAAAATACAAATTTGGTGGTTAAGGCTTCTCTTGTAGTTATAATTAAGGTTTGGTAAAGGAAATGAAAATACTTTATTAATCATCACTATCAATAATGTTAAATATCATTGAAAGTTAACCGAGATGAGTTGTAATATTCGATCATGTTGTATATATCAATTTTGACCCTAAATAGTTTAGCTATCCGTTGATGTGTGTATGGTTATTTATATTGTTATAATGGGTCTACGACGAAGGGTCAAGTCTGTTGGACCCTAAGAATCATCCACACATTGTCTAATGGAGAAAAGTTAAATCTAAATTGTCAAATTTGGGCCTCAAGAGAGATAACAGGTGAGTCACTCGACATTCTTCTACACTAACACTGCCAACGACACAGGAGCCGATGGGTCTTATATAAATAGGTCAATGACACCATCCCTCGTGATTACGCAATCTTAAGTGCTTAATCATGTCACTGGAGTGTGTGCAACTCAACTCTACGCCTTATGACTTATTTTATCCATCACCTCGCACCCTATCGTTGAGATGTAATTGTGTTATCCTTTGTCATATTAAATAAATGTAATTAAAGAAACAATGAGTACACATGGGCTTAAAATTCAACCAAAACTTAGGCTTACTTTTCCAGATTTATAAGTATTTAGATCAACAAATGCTGACAAGTATATTTCCTTAATCCACCGGGCAGAGGCAGGAGGGATTTCGGGCAGCCATATCCATAAATCAAACGGCTTACAATAATAATGGACCTTCCCCCACCTTAGGATCAGGTCAACCCTATCATAGAGTTGGCCTTTCTAAATCAAAACCAAAATGTGAAGCAAATTTTGTTATAGACAAAATGAATTTCTTGCAATTATTTTTCTATAGATGTTCTGTAACTTTAAAATACGTCGTACCAATGGAGATCTTGATATTGTTACTCATTTATATACCCAATCACAATTAAGTGAGGATGATCGTTACACAACTAGTTACAAATAATATGACCCTCCACACATATCTTCACAATAATACGATATTGTCCACATTGGACATAAGCTTAAACTTTATTTTTTGTTTTAGCACAAAAACAAACAAACAAAACAACTCTCATACCAATGGAGATGTGGTATGTCATTCGTCCCAAGTTAATATGAGACTTTTTTTCACACTTATAATCAGTGGCGAATCCAAAAATTTAGATGATCGGGATTTATAGTTTAATAAAAATAATTTTAAAAAAATTATAAACAGTGGGGCTTAAACCGTGGATCTAGAAGTAGTTTTACCACTAAGCTACCACTTGACATTGATATTTTTTCAGTTATATATATATATATATATATATATATATATATATATATAAAGACCATAAAGTTAAGGGGAGGTTCGAGCCCCTGGACCTATACTAAATCCGACGATGCTCATAACAACTATAAAGTTAAGTTGGGTTAAATCTTTTAGTTAGACTGAGGGGGAAATTGTTGAAGTAATTTTCTTTTCTTTCCAACCAGGGATTTATTGATTCTATTAAATTTTTACTATATCCAACAATAATATTAACAGAACGTTAATAGAGCATGGTCATTAATGTATATCCAAGTGATCCAAAATTAATTTAATCAATAGTTAATCTTGATTTGACATAAAATTATGAACAAGTTATATTATATTTATAATGATAAGTTATTGTGATATGTAGAGAAATTAATGGATAAATCAATGTTAGGTAGGGTCTGGTTTATGGCTTTTAACCTAATAAAGTTAGTCTTCTGGCATTTCATGTTGGCATTTAATTTTGTTTGTTTTGTACTCAAAAAAAGAATGAAACATTGGGTTTTGAAGTGTTTTTTCTAGTGCTTTCATCTTATATGAATTTTTCAAACCCAAGTGTTTTCTTTGGGATGTCATTCACAGTTTGGCCATAGTGTATGCCAGCCTTTAATAAGGATATAGGGCCCCATTCAACAGAATGATATGTGTATAATTTGTTCGGGACATGATCGATGTATTATTTCTATAATGATATATGATATTGTCTATTTTAGACATGCATTTTTCATCGGTTTGTTTTTTTAAAAACTATCGGCCAAAAAGACCTCATGTCATTGAATATAGTTACCTTGACCGATCACTTATATACTATAAAATCTTCTACTCCTTAGCTAGATAATGTGAGTCTTTGGTCGATCAACTCAAACAACAATCGTTCCCTCGAACAAAAAAGAATACCAAAAAGGTCTCCCCTCTTAAATAGTCACCAACAATCACTTTTGAGTAGCCCAACGACACCCCTTCATCGGAGCTCCTGTCCTATTAGATTAGCTCAACTATTGATGAGAATAACAATGTATGTTCGTTATCAATTAAACACACCGACACGACTAAGTTTAAGACATGACTTTGATTCTCTTACATCTATTATCATATTCTAAAGTTGATGGTTCAATCTCTCTCCTACTTCATTATAAACAAGTAGACGTATATCCTTAAAATATTGTAAACGTACAAATATTAAACTCTTGATATTTCAATTTCAAATTAAACCAATTAGTTCCTACCATATGATCCTTGACTTTATAAAAATGTAGATCACCAAACATTTACTTGTCTTAGGAGTTAACCTCACAAATCATTGTTCAATAACATCAATTATATAATAGTAATGAAATTACTTGCATGCGTGTTAGTGAAACAAAAACACTTATTTTAAAACTACTTTCGTTCACACTCTAAAGTTGTCATAATTTATTACATAACATATAGTTTTTAGTAGAAGCTTATCAACATTCTCCATAAAACAAGTAATTGAAAAAGAGAATTAAAGGTGAAATTATATATCAATCTAATACATGGCTACATATCAACTCTCTAACTAGCACTCCTTCTGGGTTGTGAAAATTTGAACACGAAACTTTCAAAGCTCCTTTTTTTAATATAATACTATGTTAAATTACTAATTAACCCAAAAGCCTAAGTTGATGGATGAAGATATGTGCAATATTTTCAATATTACATCAACGCTTTGACAAACCATCCTAATTAAATAATCTTTTATTTTTAGTCCCCAAATTTTAAAGACACGTTCAAATTTAGCATAATTAACTAAAATATTTACAAAATATAGCAAAATTTCAAATTATATCAATGTTCATCAATGTACTGATATACACTGATAGAAGTTCATCAATGTCTATCGGTGTCTATCATTGATAGAATCTAAAATTTTGTCATATTTTATAAATATTTTCAGCAGTTTTTTTATTTACAATACTTTTTCCAATTTTTTTCATTCTTTTAGAAAAAAATAATATCATATTTTATAAATATAAATAAGAGTTTTGATCGAGCCTACATCATTTATGTTGATCATTTTGCATGGTCATTTCAGAATAATCTTAGAGTTTTAGTTATATATATATTTGAAAGAAGGACACAACTATAATAAATATGAAAACTTGGTGGACTAAAATGAAAATTACACTAAATTAATAATATGAGAGACAAATATTATAGATGTGAGTGGCAGCCAAGTCGTGTAATTAATGAACAACAAATCGGCTGTTTTCCTTCATTTGACCTCATTTGGTCAACTCTTCAATTTTTTTATTTTTTATTTTTAAATATTTTCTCCTAAAAATCCGTAATCATTGGAAATTGAGAAATTTATTTTTAAAAAAATATTAAAAAAAAAAAACACAGATTTGAATCACAATTATTGAGAGTGAGAAGAAATTCCGTACGGCAACACGGTTTCTTTTAATTAAACAAACATTAGATATAAATAACTCTACAAACACCCTTAATTTGTATTAATTAATCCATTGATTATGTGTTAGGGTTCAAAATTTCTCACACATTTTTTTATAATTAATTTATACCCATTTCAAAATTTGTTACTTCTTCATTTGCTTGTGAAATTTAATTTATTTTCATATTTAAATCATGATATAGTTCAAGTTCAAGCTATGAGTATTAATAATTTATTGTTTAGTTAACAAAAATGGTTATATGTTCAAATAGCTCTAATTTGAATTTGAATTTGAATTGGATTTAACTCAAACACAGCTGGTGCCACCACTTGGCTTTCTAATCATACATTGTTTCTGTTTACTTTTTTTATATTAATTAATTAAATCCCTAATTAACTTTTATTATTCATTCAATTTTTCTAATTAATTAAATTACAAATTTACTTTCATATTACACATTGTTAAACTTAAAATAATAATAATGAATTACTTCTCTCTTTAGATAATAATGATTTAAGAGTAAAAGTAATACTTAGAAAAAGTGATTTTCTTTTTTTATTTTTTAAGGTTAATATTGCACATTCTTGAAAGAATTAAGATGAAAATAAACAAAACTTAGCTTCAAAGAGAATATATTTAGTCCATTAATTTAATTTAATATATAGATTTATTAAATTAATTGTCCATATGCATAAGTTACATAAACTCCCAACAGCTATATTCCATACAAATTTATACTTTTCAAAATTCTAATAAATTAAATAATATTTAATTGATTGATGATTTTTATATTAACTCTCAATCATAATTAGATTATTATTAATACATTTTAATAGTAAATATTTTAATCAAAATGAAAGAAGCAAGAAAGAAACATCAATTTCTCTCAAATCACTTTTTTTATTATTGCATAAAAACACTCAAAGAAAAAGCCAAAAATATTTTCCGTTGCCGCCAAAAACAGCCTGTGACCAAAAACTTCAAGCAAACCGAAAGCTCAAATCTTTAAATATGAAAAAAATCATATTATATTATATTACATAAATTAAATTAAATTAAATTAACGTTTGTTTGAGAATAGCTCCGAAACAAAGTAAAACGATGTGTTGTGATTTATTATATTTAGAGGAAACATAACTTTCTGATTTATGATGTTTACTCTTACATTCATACGTCAAATTGTTCAGTTTAATGTGTTGTTATATTGTTCGTATGGTTTTCATATTTTTTAAGACATGTCGAAATCGACATTTTGTCTTCCCTAACATCCATATGTCTTCATTACACCTCCTAACATCTTAAAAAAAAATAGCTAAATACTTACTTTAAAACCACTTTGCAAGTCCTTATAATTTGTCAAATTAACCACTTTTGATTTAGAAAAAATGACCATGTTTGGTTCAAACAAAATAGGAAGAAAATTAATTTGTATTTTAAACTTATAAAATCACAATTCTATATATATATTTGAAGATGTTTATTGGTACGTAAAAAACACCCATAAAAAAAAAAGAATGAAAATAATATATGTCATTTTCTTATCAATTTAAATATTTTTTAAAAAATTGCTCCTCAAATTCTCTCTTTTCTATACAATTACTCAAAATTGATTCATGGGGTTGAAATATTGCATTCAAATGTTAGTAAGTCCCCTTATCACAAGAGAAACAACGTATATTCGTTTGGTTCAAGCGAATTGTTTTCTTCGTTTTCTATGGGACAATTGCAAATATAGCAATCAAACCTAAAGAATTAGTAAATATAGCATAATGCAAAAAAAAATTGCAGATATTGAAACATTTAGATTCAACTTTTAGAGTCTATCACTGGTAGATTTTGTTATATTTACATTTTTAAAAAAAAATTATTGTACTTTTAAGCTATATTTACTAATCCGCAATGAAAACATTTTTCATTAATGGATCAATCGTAATAAGCCCTCAATCACAAATGTAATATATCTTTTTACCTTACCACTAACCGTAACGATATCTTCCATTGTAATTGTGATATTTTCATAATTCTCAAATAGAATTTTTCATAATTTTTTCATTGTAACGGTAACGGTATTGTTAACATAACGTAATTTTTAAATGCAATCAAATTGTAGGTTTTGATTACAGACTTTGAAGTAGACCTTATATCCCATTACGATACTGAATGCTTAGAAAACAAAACAGCGTCAAACGTAATCAAACGAGACTCACTATTCCTATAGTAATATAAGAAAACAGAGGGGTAAAATAGCAATTTAGGCTAAAACATAAAGAATAATAGAAAAATAATAATAATAATAATAATAAATATATGTGTGGCCAGGTTGGTTTATACCGCGTACAAACGTGTTCCCTCAGCAGACGCTACCGCCCAACGCGTACAAAACTTGCATTACTTATATAAATCATTCCATTTCTCCTTCTTTTTCCACCAAGAACAACTCCAAAGCTCTAATTTTTACTTCCTTCAACTAAGAATCATCACATCATATCACACAGATCCCTCTAATTTGTTTCTTCTTCAAGATGCAAACTAAACACACCAATGTGGGTCGTAGAGCATGGAATCTTCTACGTTTAGCAATCATTTGGGCAAGAAAAGGTGGAGTTTTCAAGCGAAGGTTTCTCATGGATCTCCGCCTTGTCCCTAAGTTCATTAAGAGTCTCGGTCACTCCACCCCCCGTGGCCACCTACATTACGGCGATCATGAGCTTTCCTTCGACGAAACCCCCGTTTTTCATGTCAAGATGCATCGTCCTGCCTCATTGCGTTTTCACTTCCCCTGCATTACTCCGCAAGCGGTTGACTTCAAATACGAGTTTCAGAGCAATGGTGATGATGATGATGATGATGATATTAGTGAAGTTTGTAGCTATGATGACGAGCGGAGGAGTTCGGGATACGAGGGTGGAGAGGAACGAGAGGATGATGAGGACGACGGTGAAGGAAACGGGATTGATTTGAGAGCTGAGAAGTTTATTGCTGAGTTTTATGAACAAATGAAAATGCAAAGACAGATTTCATTTTCGCAGTATGATAAAAGTGTTTGAATAAACAAAAACAAAAAAAAAGTTTTGATTTTGAGTTTTGAGAGTTCTGTTTATAAATATGTATACGATAATATCAGTTTGTCAAAGTTTTTGGGTTTTTTCTTTTTCTTTTTTTAATTTTGTAAATACCGGAAGTTTCCAGTCGGAGAGTTTACCATTGGTTGAATAAAAAGAATTTGTTGATTCACATTTTCAGACCCATAATTTTGCACAAAAACACGAAATTCAAATCTACACTCAATTTAAGTATATGTTATATATATAGGGGAAAATATCCTTCTTCTTCTTTTTTTTTTTTTTTTTTCCTTTTTTGAATTTTTAGTAATATATGCATTTGGTTCTTGAGGTTTTAAATTAATCATTTTAGTCCCTAAGATTTTTAGAATAAGTTTAAATATATTAAATTTTGAATATATAAATAATTAAGAACATGAGGTGGCAATATGATATGGAAAAAAATATATTTTTTATTACTTTTCACTTCTCTCACTTCTCTCTCTCCTCCTCCTTCTCTCCTCTTTTCTATATCTACATTCTCTATCTCTCTATACATCGATTAATCATCTCTTTAGTACATATATCTCTAAAGAAATTCTCTTGCATGAAAAGCTCACATCGTCGTTGCTTGCAACTCTCCCACAAGCATAGAGGCGAAATCAAACTTAAATAAAAGAGAGAGAAGAAAATGAAAAGAGAACCAACTTAGACTTTTGTACTTTTCTTCTATAAAATTGCATGCTTTTTCTATCGATTTGCTTTTTATAAGTCATGAAAGCTACAACTTGAAGTTTTTTCTTTAAACTTTTGTTGTTTGGTGTTTTACTCTATTTTAGTCTTGTTGTTTATACGACAAAAAACCCTAATTGTCTTCAATAATCTTTGATTCATATATGCTACATTCAATTCATTTTCTTGTGAGAGAAAAAAGAGAGAGAAGTAAGCAAGTTTCTACTTCATTCCATTGAAAAATGACAGACAAACAAGAGAGAAGTGAAAAGTATTAAAAATGTATATTTTTTTACATTTCATATTGTCACATCATATTTTTAATTGTTTTTATATTTAAATTTAATACATTTATTAATTGATAGACTTTTTTAAACATATTCTTAAAAACTCATAGACTAAATTAAGTAATTTGAAACATCAATGACAAAACTTATAAATCGATCAATCAAACCTCGACATTTTGAATAAGAATTAATGTAGTGATAATTTTCAATAATTCTAATGAAGGTTCAGAGTTTGAAGAAACACAATTATCAGTTGAGTATGTTTTGTTTGGGGAGTAAATTGAAATTTTACCTAAATTTTATTTCGCCATTCAACCTTACCACTTGAAAATGTTTGGTTTTGATTTCTAAAATAGTAAAATGTAGTCAAATAATATTTCTAACTATGATATCTTTTCAAGTTTGATTCCATCTCATACTTTGTTTCGGTAATAATTAACATTTACAATATGTGTTTTATCTCCCAACTTGATCATTATTAAGCACATTACATCAGCCATTACAATTATGATTAACATTAGCCCATTGTTACTCCATCTTATAATGATGACGACTTAGATTTTACATATGAGAAACAAAATAAGATCTAAAAGTATTAAAAACCCTAAAACCAAATATCAAGAAACAAATTTCCTAACATGAATACCATCAGTAGTAGTCCAAATATAAAAACAAACCAACTAAAAAAAGTAGGCAAAAATAAGATCAATAATAAAAAACATAGTTTAACCAGTAAAACAAGAAACAATAAATACCCAAAAACATAAATCATAGGTGCTGAGCAAGAATAAATTTAATCAATGCACTAATGTAGAATTGCAATCAAGACAGGAAGGATTAAGATACAAAAAAGGGCAAAATTCAAGGGAGTTCTACTAGATAAATAGTGTAAAATACAATCCTTTTTTTGTTTTTTGTTTTTTTTTTTTTGTCTCAATCCATAATACACTTGAAACCAAGATTCTTGTATGCTAAGAGAGCTAAATTGTATAGGGAGTGAAAAAAAAATTCAAAACTTCAGCGGTAAATTAAGCTCCGTGCCAACTCAGAGGGATGTCAAAACGCGATAATTGCAAAGAACACAATCTTCTGTATCCCACTACAATTACTTGTATGGTCTTTGATACGACTGCCTTAAATTTAAAACAACGTACAGTCTACCGCACAAATACCCCGGTATTGGAAGTTCATCCTCGTAGTACACATTTGACCCAGCAAAAAGAATCAAGTTCCTCTTCTGCAAGATCATTATAGATGCATGCATGTACCTCCGTTTAATTTTCAATAGTAATTAAGTAATTTGAATTAATGGATCAGTTTTTTGTTTCTCCAGAGAATTGGTCTTTACCTAGAAAGAATGTTGTAGGAGTAACTACTACTAGTGATAATTATGCATCAACATCCATTTTGTTGCTTTTCAAGATACAAGTTTAACTGCCCGGTTGCCGCCAGTATAAAACCTGAAAAGTAGAGTTTAAAGTTAATAAATTTTGTGTAGCAAAGATTAATATGATGTAATCTATACATATAACAGAGCTAAAATATTATTTTCCACTACCCTGAACCAATTATCGTCATATTCATTGGCCAACCACTTACAAAAATAACACTTGAGAGATATGATATGCTTAAAGTTAAAGCATTGAAAATGTTATTTAGGTAGGTTATTTCACTCATGTTGTAGTGATGGTGATTATTCTCTTTTACATGGTAATGGGAAAGAAACTAAACTGGATAAACTGACAGATCAGTACTTTTGAAATGAATTTTACCTAGAAAGACGGGTGATGGCCTCCTAGGCCGTGATTTAAATTCTGGATGAAATTGTACACCAACATAGAAGGGATGGCTTGGAAGCTCTAAAATCTGATCAAAATAGCATAAAATCTTTAATATTGAGATACACAATTGATTCAAAACAGGAATGGTCTTATTACTTAATGACTTGAAATTGCCAATGCAGGAATGGCAAAACGAATATAGGCCGCTGATGCAAAAAACAATTTAGTTTTGACACCTTAAGATTAGTGAAAGCAAGCACAAGTCTCACAAATAAGGACAACCTACCTCCATTCTATTTCCTGTCTCATCCTTTCCAACAAATTTAAGGCCAGCTTCTTCAAAAGCCCCGATGAACTTTGGGTTTACCTGCAAATTAATGCTTTTTGCTTGTGTCAATCCTTATCATTCCCAAGCATCAAACTTTCCAGCCAGATACACTTTTTAAAGCCTACCTCATATCTATGCCTATGCCGTTCATCCACGTATGCAGAGTTATGATACCTGTCAATCCAGGAGGAATTAAAAAGAGCAAGATGCTACAGAGAAATACTGCCAAGTGCAAGAGATTTAGACGCTTTAGGTTGAATTGGGACCATGACTAAACCTATATATTTTTGCCCTATTGGCTTAAAAAGGCACGTGTACTGTAAAATATTAAATGGCATTTATCAGAGCAATAATTTCTCATGAAATCCATGGGCAAACCAGTTGGATTACACCGTCCGAGATTTCTAACGACAATATATTGCAGGGGTATACACCCATCCAATAGAACTAACTGATCCTACCCATACAGATTCTTCCAATATAATTCGTCCAACAAGTAATACCAGGGAGAATTGAACTCTTAAGCATTTATATGTGGTAAAAGAAATAAGAAACCACATACATCCTCGAAGTAATACAATTAGCAGTCTGGAATAGTGTTCTTCGAGAACCTAATCTCATAGTGCTTCCCATATGGGTCTTCGAACCCTACACATGAATGTGAAGAAAAACAAGTTCTAACAGATTACATTTTAGAAGTAACTTAACAGTAAGCAACAAACAAATTGTCTTTAAGAAATCAGCACCTCAGGCATGAAAATAACAACAGGGTTTGGTGTCGCATCATCAAACTCTGTACTGTTTGCCTTTTCCCAACCCAAAACCTAAGAGAAAGCAAACACATGAGGACGGGGATAGCCACAACTGAAATCAAATACAAAATAAAAAGCAGAAGTTTGATTGTTATTGAGAGGGAGAAAACACTTACACTTCTAGCAAACTCAATTACAGATATCTGCATGCCCAAGCATATCCCAAAGTATGGAACTTTGTTTTCTCTGGCATACTTTGCAGCCAATATCATGCCTTTCACTCCCCGATCTCCAAATCCTCCAGGAACCAAGACACAAGATGCTTTCTGAAAAAATAGATTTTCAGGAAAGAATCAGAAAGGCTTAAAGCCAAAAATGATAATAAGTCCCTCCCCCTTTGTCCATCTCTTAAATATACCAACATAAATTATGACTTTCAACATTCCATTATCAAAACCAGAGCTATCGAAAAGCACAAAATAAAAAGGCATCCATAAGCATATACAGTGTATTAAATAGAAAAGGAACCACCTGCTTCAAAACTTACTTTTCAAGTAACTTCAGATATATTTTTTTAATCATTCCCTTGACTGAATAGACTGCTCAAGGGTCAGTCTGCTCAAGAGATTTGAAAGCAATAAAAAATAAAAAAATAAAAAATAAATCCCACGACCACCAAAAAAGCTATAATATTAATTGTTAATTATATTGACATATATGCTAGTAAAAAGTAACATACGTGAGATTATACAGGCAAAACCACTAAGAATATACAAAACATGATAACGTCTCAAGAGTTAATATTAAGAAAACCAATGGGTGAGTGCCAAGTAAAACAAAAAACAAAAAAGCAATACAAACATACTTTTATGCACAAAAAATACAGGAAAAGCATACCCTCAGAGTCTCCCATGCAGCAGCATGTGCTTCCGGTGTCTACAAAAGAACAGTACATTATTTAACGATGGAATTCTTGACTAATAGAAAGCATTTGCGATGCCATGTAAAAAAAAATACCGATTTGGAACTTTCGTCCTCAAGATCAGAAGCAGCAATCCAATCTATCGATGGCTTCAAAGAACATGCAATGCATGCATGAAGAAGGGCCTGCAAAATAGATATGGATCACAACAGGTAATACAAAAGCAAAAATATTTAATGGTTTCTTATTATGTGTAGCTAGAAATTAACGGAACTCCCAAATAAATTAAACAATACTCATTTTGCAGTTAAAATGAGCAAGATTGAAAATAAACACTCATACAAACTATATATATATACATATATATAAATATAAAATCAATAAACTTTGAAAACTCAAACAGTGGGCCACAACCACGCATGTAGAAAGAAGAAACGTTTCTTGCTGAAAGTACTAAAATAGCACCTTCACAACAGAGAGGTATGAATCTGTCAAACCAACGTACTTTCCCACCATTGCAATTTTCACCTAAAAATGACCAAAACATTAATTATGTTAAGAGTTCAAAGAAAACATATAGACATACACAATATTAGATGAGGCATACATAAACTACAGCATAAGTTAGACTTACTGAATTTGTGAGATTATCATGAGTTGCAGCCAAATTTGTCCAGTCACGCAAATCAGGAGCTGCAGCAATTCTGGGATGGAACGTAAACAGTTAGTGGCAAAGTTAGCATGCATAGTTTTTTTTTTTTTATAAGAAACGATTGTATTAAGGTTTTAAAGCAAGCAGAAAACAACCTAGAGGCGAGGGACAAGAAGGCCCTCCCTAAAAAAAACTAAAACAGTAAGGCCTTCCAATTGTTGACAATCAATGAAAGGCTATAATTAGCATGCATAGTCAAGTTACACTATAGGCTGCTTATATCCTAGACAAATACTAACATTTTCTTGAGCGTTACTATTTTTTTCCTGTTCTACTTAACACAATAATGTCTTAATTAAAAGGGAAAAATACACTTTAATGGCTGGATTCTAAAAGTGACCAATAGACTTCTTGGGAGGAATAAACTCCTTGAGTTGATTTGTCCTCTCAAGTCTCTATTTGAAAATGTAATGACAGCTTTCTGAAAAATGTAATGACAGCTTTCTGAAAAAGAGAGAAGGAATCTACCTGAGCAAGTCGAGTTGTTTAAGAATTGAAAGATGAGCATTCTGGTTCTGTGGCAAACACAAACCCAAGAAACCGTAAGTGCAATTTCCAACAAGATGTAACTAAGCCAAAAACAGACAAAGACGTGATCATATAATAGAAATACACATACCATAGATGCATACTACACATACATATACATATATGTGTGTGTGAGTGTGTGTGTGTGCCATATCCATAGAGGCATACGCCCATACCACATACATCTATGTGTAATACATATATAAATATGTACATATATATGTGTATGCATGTGTGGAAGTGTGCATGTGTCTGTATGCATGTATATATGGTAAAGACCTACCCTAAGCAAGAGTGGAACGTGCCAGATGTTTGGAACATCATGGACATTAAGAATGTTACCAGCCTGAAAAAAATTCAGAAAAGTAGTGTATAAAATTAGTAATCAACCATGTCAAAGCAATTTCATCCAGAAACAAATCTCAATTGACAACTCACTGGAACATGGCAAAACTGTGAAAGCTTCTCCTTTGTATTGTCCAGTATAGGCTACATAGAATCCCAAAAAGACATTACTACACCTTGAAATATCAAAACCATTGTAATGAATGTGAAGGTGAAACTTTTAGTTATCATTGTATAAAAATAAAGTGCAATTCAGGCATGGTCCAACAAATCATAGTGAACAGACACAAAATAACTGCCAAATACAACAAGAAACAACGGTACATATAAGTATAACCAAACCAGCACAAATTGCAGTACAAGAGGGGAAAAAAGAAAAAAAAAAAGAACCAAGGTTCATTCTGGACAAAAAAAGTCATAATCAAATGAATAGTAGTGAATTTTAAAGCCTCTTGTAATTTGTATTTCTTTAACATGGGGGGGAAGAAGACAATCAAGAAAAATTAAAGAATGAAAGAGCATCCAAAAAGCCAAGCCAACAAAAAGAAATTCCACCAAAGAAAAAGACTCCAATCAAACAAAATAAGCTGAAGAATAATTACAAAAAGAATTTGACACCGGCACCCAAAGAAACATAGAACCTGACAAGGAACCAAACATCACTATTGTCCCTCTCCTCTCTCTAAAGGTCCTATTGCTTCTCTCTCTCAAATACCCCACAACAATCCACACAACCCATAAAATCCTACCCCTACCTTGAGATGGAGGATGGAGAGGGAACTCCTCAATCATCTCATTTGAAGTCCTATGAAGAGCAAACTGAAAGCCAAACACCTCAAAAATGTAACAAATTTATTATTGTATTTGTTGGTAGCAAAATGTACCTGAGCAGATCGACATGCCAGCAGATGTGGAGTTAAGCCTAAAGCTCTAAGTTCTCGCACACTGTGTTGTGTAGGCTTTGTTTTCTGTGTTTTAATACAGACAGTGAGAATTACATTCGTCATAAAAAGAGACAGAAAATGTATAACCAGCCTTGATATCTGAGCACAGGGCATATGCTTCATACAAACTATTTGCACAATATAAAAAAGAAGAAAAGAGAAAAGGGCAGATTCTTACTTGCTCTCCAACGACTCCCAATACTGGCACTAAGCTCACATGGATAAGGCAGAAGTTGTCTGGACCTAAGAGTAAAAAGTGAAACGATTGATAGTTATTGTTCATAAGAACTTGATCACCAACCAGTGCGTAGAAGTATGGACAACTAGCTTCAAGAGCTTATCAAACATAGAAAAAAAAAGCTTACCAACTGAAAAGGAAAGCTGTCGCAAAGCTTCAATGAACGGCATTGATTCTATGTCACCTAAAAAAGACAACTAAAAATATTATTTCATGGAACATACATTATCAAAATAATACTAGGGAAAAGTTTCTGACAAATGTAACAATTAAGTTACCTACAGTCCCTCCTAATTCTATCACGCAAACATCTGCAGGGCCCTCTTGGCCATCCACAGGAATGTTAGCGACTGACTCAATATGGTTTTTAATGGCATCTGTGATGTGTGGAACCACCTGAGTTCAATGAAATTACAAAAATGAAAGGTCAAGGGTCGCATCAGTGCACAGAAAACTGGCAGCAAGATAGTGTTACATAAGAAGCATCACCTGAACGGTCTTCCCAAGGTAATCACCCCTTCGTTCCTTCTCAAGAACAGACTGACAAAATTGGATAGATAGAATCAATGAGCAAGCTAGAACTAATCAAACATAAATATGCACTAGAAACAAAAACCATTCCAATAACCTGATAAATTTTTCCTGTAGTAATATTGTTCTCTCTCGTCAACGTTAAATCAAGGAATCTTTCATAGTTTCCCAAGTCTAAATCAACCTGAAACGAGAAATATAACGCCAAAAACACCTCAACTAAAACCGAAAGGTGAAATTTAATCAATCAATTTTCCAACATGTCTCAAAGGAAAATACAGTGTCATTTTTGAATGGCTGGAATGGAAGATACCTCACCGCCATCATCAAGAACAAAAACTTCCCCGTGTTCGAAAGGAGACATGGTACCAGCATCCATATTCAAGTACGGATCTGAAAACTCAAACACAACAGAGCATTAAGAACCAACTCAAACACATGCAAGAAACCGTACCATAATCGCTTTTCCTATCAACTATTAAACTAAAACAGACATGCATACCATCACCGGACGACTGAGAAACAATTGGAAAGACAAGAAGAAACTACGCTTTCTAAGAAAAAAAAAAGAAGTAGGTAAAAGTGCTCGTCATCAACAAGCCACCGTGAAGAACAAAGTAATCATAGACTAAAAGAAGACAAGCAAATGAAAATTTTCAAAAATCCGGAAAGGAATACTGCTGAAAATCAAAAAAATAGAATAAAAAACATGCAGAATAAAGCAAAGAAGTTTACAGAGGAAAGAAAAGTCATAAAAAGCAACAACATTATAGAGTTGGAGGAAGGAAATGCAGCAGGCGAAGAACAGAAGAAGAGAAGATGAGATACATGGTAGTAAAACGAAAAGAAGAGGCAAAAGAAGAAGTGAAAAAGAAGAGAAGAGAACCGATTTTGATGGAGGTGACTCGTAAACCACAGGCTTTGAGGACAAGGCCAATACTGCTGGCTGTAACGCCTTTGCCGAGTCCACTGACAACGCCGCCGGTGACTAAAACGTACTTCATTGTGAAAAAGAAGAAGAAGAAGAAGAAGAAGAAGAGTTGGCACTTATGTGTAAAGCGGGAAATGGTGAAGAAGAAGAGGAAGAAGAAGAAGATGGTGGGATGTTCGGCTTTGTTTGTTACCAGCTTTTATACTAAACCTAGAAAGAGAGACCGAAGTAAAAAGGGGTTTTGTTTTGACTATTAGTCTGGACTGGACTCTCCCTCTCTCAAACTAAAACCAATATAATCTCTTTTCTGCCCATCCCTTTTCTTTTAATTTTAAATTTAAACCCTCAATTGTTTTAAAATATTCATCCCTAATTCAATTAATATTAAATATTCCTATAATAACTTCTAAGGACGAAAGTTACGTCAATATCATTGTTCTCTTTGTTTTTTAAACTCTTTTCAAAATAAAAATACACGTTATATTCATAGAAATCATTTAAACATTTTACCGTCTTGACAATTCAAGTTCCAACAACTTTACCATCATCAACCGTACTCGTATATCTATTGATCAATACATTTGTTGCATTCCTTTAGTATATCACTAATTATTATTTAATTAACATAGGACTGTTGTTTTACTTGATGATGATGTGTGTGTGTTGTAAGAGAATGATGTCATTTAGTTTAGTGAGCTATGTTTTTAGTAGTGTTTTCATTTGGGTGGATCACATGATAAGTGTGTTTTTGTTGTTATTATTGAATGTAAGACCTTATGCCTTTTTATTTGATTAGTGGATACTTATTGTTATGTATATCTCATTACTTTTTAAACATAGAATATAAAATGGATAGCCTTCACATGTTTGTCCCCTTTGGCAAGCTAGTTTTTTTTTTTAATTAAAAAAACAACAACAATGTCGTCTAGTAGAGTTTCACAAAACAAAATCAAATTGAAACAAGCAACGAGTGTTGTTATCCAAAATTTGACAATGACGATAAATTTGTAAGAGTATAGACGCTTTAATTATCACTATATAAAATAGAGAAAACTCTTTAAATGAGTGTGGTACTTAGCCACCACTGAATTAGTAACGATTTTGGTACGAGAATTGAGAGTAATTTTAGTGTACTTCAAATATATAGTGTTTTTTTTTTACATAGAGATTAGTTTTTTTTACTTGTTACTTGACTCGTTAATCCTTAAAATTATTAACTGGTGTGACTAATTTAATTTTATTGCAGTTTAAGATTACGTCAGTGACAAATCTAGCATTATTTGTCCCTCAATTATCAACCATTTGGGTTGGTCTTCTTAACTTCTATGGCCAACCCGACCTCCATGGTTTTTGTTGATCTCTTAAACCTTTTGGTGAATCTATCTCCATCTTTAACCAAATGACTCATTTCTCTTAAAATGACTGGATCACCGTCTTAAACTATATACTTAGTCATATTTTTTTACCCATATTAGTTTAGAGTTTTAACTGATTCATATACTCTCTAAAAAATGACTTGAAGGGTCATTAATGAAACTAATGGTATCTTTCCAAGTAAAACAGTAAAAAAGAAACCGATTGGGTATGAAGTTTTAATTGATTCAATTGACTAAATTTGGGAGAATAAATTGATTTTTCCTGAATTTTTAAGAAAGTAATTGTAAACGCTAAAACGAGTTGTACTAATTCACATGCATTCTCTATTTTTGAGCTTTAAAGTTTGGCCAATCATCCCTACTATAAATAAAATAGAAGTAATTCCAAATAACAAACTATAAGATAAAATTTAAAAAGTAGTAAAATTAACCTCTTACTAATATTTGGAAGAAAAAAAAAAGGCATCCATATTTTTATTAATCATACTCTATAAATAGAAGCATTTTACTTGTATATAATATAGTTCATATAAACATAAAATGAAATAATACCTACCTCATCAACCAAAAAGCCTCGTACATACAAAAACCTATTATGATACAATAGAGGAGAGTAATGGACATATTAAACTTATTTTAACGTAATTGACATGACATTTCATTCTCGTTTGATTCTTCGTTTCTATCATTGTTTGTGCTATAAACAAAAACTAAAAAAGATTAACGCATAAAAGAAAATTTTGTCAGTCAAATAAATGTGGAGGTGTGAGAATTTCAACCCCTAGTGTTAAGCAACTTCGGATGATTGGATCTATATAACAACCTCGTTGAAGAACAATATTTTTTTTATTTTATACTAAAAAAATCTCCCAAAACAATATGGAATCAACTCTGAAGATAGGCTAGATTACAAATTACTTAAATTTTCAAATAAATCACAAATCCAACAAAAATTTTGGCTCCCGTCAATCCTTGGAACTCCAGACAATTCAACTGGCATAAAAGGTGTGTTAACAACCAAGAGAGTTATGGTTCGAACTCATTTATTGTACCCACAAAAAAATAAAATAATAAAAATACTAATCAAGTGAAGCTTGAATGATTACAATCAAACCTAAATTTCTTAGAACTAGAAGTTTTTAAGTCTATTATCACAAATTACATGGCATTATATAGCTTCTATAAGGAATTTCAAGAGTTGTAACCTTTCAAATTTATAACCACAATAAGTTATTATAGAATGGTAGCCTCAAAGCAAATAAAAAGACTTACAAATAGACATCATAAATTCAAAGTATATGCTCTTTGGGTAAGACTTTGTATCTCCCATGCATGTGTAAATAAATCAATACTTGGAGTAAGTTAAATGGTAGTTTCCTAAATTTGATGCTTGATTTGTATAAATTGAAGTTTGAGATTTGAGTTTGTTCGATTGCAACTTGAATTCATTGTGTAATATTCAACGCATGAATAAGATGTCTTCGTTTATACCATCCACATTTAGAAGTAATACGCATAACTAGCTATGTTCATATTGGTGATTGATAATTTGTTTACTAACAAAAGTGGCTAGCTTTCTTTTCTTAGTTTATTTCGTTTTCTTTTAGTAGGTTGGAACTTGTACCGAACAACAAATGCGTTGAAACTAGAGAAAGAAGATGGAGAGAAGTGGGAAGCTCTTATAGAGAAGTGAGTATCTCTTGAGGCCCTTTAATCACAAGTTGTCACGTGACAAATAGTTTTTTAAGAAAATATATATTTTTTTTAAAAAAAATGTTTATTTCTTTTTGTGATTGAAAAGAATGCATAGAAATTGTTGCAATCGAAAATGCATTCACGTCTGTATTGCTCTTAATATTATTATAAAAAAGCGATAGAATTGGTGGAAGAATATGAAACTTTTATACTTGTAATATTCCTTTATTGCTATATTGGTAAAGTTCCCAACAAAACCACACACACACACTTACATGGGGAAGCTTTTGGTACTAAAAGAAAAATCCATAAGCTTGAAAATGAAAGGCACCCCTTCAAAGAGAATAAACACTTTAGCATATTAGGGTTGACTATTTATAACTACAACCCATAACTCATGTGTCTTAATAGTTTTATTTTAGTACGTATCCGAAATTATATTATAATTTATAAAATATTCTTTGAAGTCAACATGAACATAAATCGTCTAACGTTGTATTTGTACTATCGCAAGATTAGAGATTCGATTCGATTTCTCCACCCGCTTTAACTACAATACCTTTGAAAAAAAATAGTCTTTTACATTGTGTTGATATTGAAATTTAGTATTAACTGTGAATCTATAATTCTTGAAAGGAATTGAACAACCACCGTACAAAATAGAAGAAAACTTGCACTGATGCAGTGCTTGGTCGCATAGACACCAGTGATCAATTTAGTTATTGCTTATATAGTAGAGAGCTTATGATGTATTTTAGCATACCTCAAATGTCAAGAGTCCTCTCGATTATATAGAAATGTGTTTCATAACAGTTATTGCTAAGTAACTACCCGACGCAAATTCACTAGTGAATATAATTTTTACCTTCATATGGTCAACTCTCCCCAAACTCTATGATCGTCGACCTTTATACTTAAAGGATATGGTTGTATTAAGTTTGTCTCCATTCTTAGTCAAATAAACTTAGGGCTTGATGAACGACCCTTTAAGTTTGTCTCCATACTTAGGCAAATCAAAATCCACACATAATCATTCGTACCTATATATAACAATGATTTTACAATAGTATTAAGAAAAAGACATATTTTATAAAGCAATAATTAAATATAGAAATTTAAGAAAAATATTGGGTGAATAGACTTCACTTGAATGGTTGTATTTAATTACAAACTAAATTGGTGTGATTGAAAAATATTAAAGAATAGAAGGATTGTGGTTTAAGTCTCAAGTCAACAAGCCCTTTTATATAAAGCAACTTTGAAGTATATGAAAGGCTAGATGCTTCAATTTATAAATTATGTAAATTCTTTTTATTAATTAAAATAACAATATAAAACAAACTAAACTGCCATAAATATGGAATCTATAAATTAAAAATGTATATAATTGCTGAAATGATAGTAGTAATTGGGCAGATATTTGGCTTTTAAGATATTTTATAATTAAGGTGTGTGAAAAAGACCAAAAAGAATATTATCCCAAGTGTTTTTAATTCCTAGTATTTGTCACCAACTAAAAATATATAATAATAAATTTAGCTACTCATTGTAGGTTAGGTTACAAGATTAGGATATGTTTGGATTGATTAGGAAAAAAAAACGTTTTTTTAAAAACTATAAAGATTGTTTAAAATATATTTAAAAGTGTTTTAAAAACTATTTTGAGTGGTTATTGAACATTTTAATTTTTGCAAAATTATTGTTTTTTAGTTAAACACTTGAAAAGTTAAACCAAACACACATTTATCTATAAACTTCTAGGTATGTGTCGTATCTGTTTGACCTATAAACTTTCAATTATATATCTAATAGGTCTCTAAACATCAAATTTATTTAATAGCTAGTCTTTAAGCTTTGGCTTTGTGTCTAACACTTCCATATCGTTTTCAATTTTATGTTAAATACATATTTGACGTATTTGATATTTTTTAAGAACTGTTGGATATGCTAGACGTAAAATTGAAAGTTTAGAATTTCATTAGACATTCAATTCAAATTTGTATTTAGTGGATCTAATTAATTTTAAATTCTTTTAGTATAACAAGATCCGTAAAATTGAAGGCTTGGGACTTGGTGGACATTTTTAATGCTTATTGGTGTTAGTGACTTTGTAATATTACCTCTAAATACCAAATAATATTTCATTATTGACATTATTCTATAACAATTAATAAAGTTAAGAGGGTGACATTAATTTATTTAGTACACTTTGACAGTATATTTCGGTTTTATATGTTTATTCTTCTTGTTTCTAAGTCCTCCACAATAATGTTATGTGTAGCACGCATTATTTATATTGAATACATATGGATACTTTTTATATTTAATAAAAAAAAATATATTATAATTGGCTCCTTCGTAGTTCTCCCTTGATAGTAACTATATTTACTATGATCATTAAGAACATACAAGATTTAAAATATTATTGACAAAAAAAATGTTGAGGTTCAAATTAAAGTGCTAAAGTGCTAATGTGAAGGTTGATTATTTTGATGACGTGTTAATTGTATTTAGTTGGACGTGAAAGATTCAGTTCTCCATCACCACAATTGTTGTACTCAAAAGAGAAAAAAAAGATGATACAATCAACATACCATTTATTAGGTTGAAAATTATGTTAGATAGCTTGAGTTAATTGGTTAACTAAACTTTCTGTTACCGACATTAACCTTCTCCTTTCATTGGCTAATTAAAGCTCAATCTTTCTTTAATAAGATTTGAACAAGATTAAATTACTCTTGAGAGCATTAATATGGTATAGAGAAGGCCTATATAAAATCATTTTGTAAAATCTAAAGAGCTTTTAGAATACCATGAATCAAATAAACATCAACCATAAACCTTATACATTTATACATGAACTGAATAGACATCAACTAAAAACCTTTATACATGGACGAAATATTTTACCATGGTTTACATTGTACTCACACTAGTGACTTTGTTGCTTTATATATCTATCATATCATCATCATTTTCGATTTACCCTCGCCAATTGGATGGAATATACAATTGACTTAGTGACTTTGTTGCTAATTTGTTATATATCATCGTATTCGATTCACCCTCATGTCAACGTTAAAGACGTAAGAATGGACATATCCAGAAGAATCAACATGTAGTGAATGAAAATTTAATACTATGATAGGGACTAGCCAAGGGAAAGAAAGTGAGATATGTGACGGAAAACAAAACAGAAGACTATTCAATAAACTGGGACCATGAAGAAAAAAAACTACAAAATATAATAAGCCATGTGAGAGTGAGTTCCTTTGTAAATAAAACTCAGACAATATAAGATCAAGATCTATGCCTACTAGCCGTTAATTGAAATAAAAGAAAAGGTTTGGCCAAGAACCACCCACCACCACCAATTGCCTCCAAATTAAGAAGACTGAACAAAGCTTGACAGAATGTTTTTCTTAAGGTTGAATTCGTCTGCTTTTACTGGGCTCACCGACTGCTTTCCATTATAAAATATATATATATAAGTATAACATGACATGATAGTTTCTGGAACAAAAACTCCAAACAGGGCATTGTTATTTCATGCAAGAAGAAAGCAAAAAGTAAAACTTAGACTAACCTTCTCGAGTATACGCTTGATCCTCTCAATCTCAGACTTGGCATAGTCACCACCTTTCTCCATACATTTTTTAGCAGATTTCACGTATATCTTACCGTGCCTGCAGAAAAGTAATCAATAAACAATATTTTCTACACAATCCTGCAATTAATTCCTGGATATGCATTAAATATAATTTTTTTCATGTGAACCATTTTGAAGCACTATAAATGATGTTGTTGTTAAGACTCTGAATGACAAAATCAAATAAAGAAATTGTGTACCTTGCAGCTGATCCACTGAGCTTTCCAGCTTCTTCTTCTATCTTGGCAAAAATATTCTTTTTCTCTTCATTGCTAGCAGCTACAAACTCTTTCACCAGTGATTCTAAACTAGCAACTAAACCAGCCTACAAGAGCACACGTATTTGAGCAGACCATAAAACAAGGGTAGAATGTAAAATTAAAACATTGTTGGTTGCTAACTTTTACTGTAAGCTGTCCCTTTGCGTCACGATTGGTCCCACATTTTTCGTTAATGAAACTAACGAAGTCATCAACATCTCTGCCACCGTCGTAGTCTTCACCATTTTTGTTGCCTTTTGGGAAGAATTTTAATGTAGGGAAGCCACTTATGCCATACCTGTAATATAATAGGATATGGACCTTTAACATTAAATTGGAGAAAACACTAAAAAGACCAACCCCACTACAAAATAATATAATTGCAAACTTACTTTTCAGCTAGATCCCTGTATTTGTCGGCATCTAAGTTAGCAATTACTACATCTTCTTCCAATTTAAATGCTGTAGCCACCTTTTCATAAATCTGTACAGGGAAAATATAGTAGGATATTAAATTGTTTGCGCTATTCATGATAATTTACCTGCAAAAGCATACGAAGAAACCTACTTACAGGAGCAAGGTTCTTGCAGTGGCCACACCTGGAATATAGAGTTTAATCAGATACTTTGAAATCAATACTGAAATAACAGAGAAAAGGACAAAGAAAGTAAAATACCAGGGTGCATAAAACTCAACCAGCACATCCTTGCTTGAATCTAGAACAACCTCATTGAAGTTATCAGCGGAAAGCACTACCACACTGGATGGAATTGATGCTATCTTCACATTGGTTCCTAGAAGAACGGTAGGCAAGTAAATCCGAAAGGCCATCAGCAAGGATATGGATACAGATGACCACAGCAACACGTCATTTTTAAAAAATTTAAGGCAAGGACACTTTTATTAGACTTATAACATACATTTTCTAAAATATGTATCGTTTTTAAACAAGAAGGAACCTCAAAGTCAATGAATTTCTTCATTTATATGCTTCAAAAATTAGCTTGATATATTTTGCTCTCAAAATTTATTATTATGGTCAATATGTGTCGACTTAGTACAAGTAACAAGTGTTTGATGCATGTCTACCAAATGCTCGTCCTATTTTGACTTTGTACAACTAGTGTCTAATATATCTATTGCACTAACAAGTATCCAATATGTGTCCAATAAGTGTTGGAATGTCCAAGCATTTCACGAGTGTCAGACATGGACACGCTAGTCAAACTAAAGTGTTTGTGCTTCTTTGGTATCATTTAAATAGGGTGGGACTTCCTAGATGCCGCTTCTTGCAACTTCAATTGGCAATTATAGTACAGAGAGTTACTGGGAGCAAACTTATTGTGCTAATGGTTTTTTTTAATGCCTCTAAATAATTTTATGGCATGTAAGACATGCACAAGGGATAGATTAAGAAAAGGGATACAAAGAGAGTAACCATATACGATCTCAGCCTATTAAGGGGCATTGTTCAGACTTCACCCTATATGGCAAAGAGTGACAGGCGAGGAGAATGAACCAACAACATTGACATGGAAAATACCATCTAACTCAGACCAAGCAAGTTGTTCATTTAAAAGAATTTAACACGTTCAAATAAAATGAGTTTACAGGTATTAACAACTACCTCCTTCGCTGTTCACAAACTCGGCAAGGGCTTCTGCTGTACGTTGACCTTCATATCTATATTAGAGATTGCAAATCGAAGTTTATAATCAATATATTAAACAGTCAGTTTTCTGCTAAAAACATAGCGTGATGCAATAAACCTCCTCATTATCATTTATCAAATAGCTTTCCTTACTTTTTCGGTTCAAGCGATCCCTTGGGAAACCATTGAATTGTTGGGTACCCAGAGACCCCATATTTGCTACATACGCCCTTGTGCTCATCACAGTCAACCTAAACAATATGATTGAGAATTTCCATATTAAATATCAGCAATATAAATCCATTAAAAAAAACAAACAAACAAAAAAATAAACAAAATGTCAAAGATAATGTACATAATCTAACGATATATAGAACAACGGCGAAGAACTGACCTTTCCGATCAAAACGGATTTTGCTTTCTTAAAGCTGCCTCCAAGCTTTTCATACTCTGGCGCAAGCTTCTTACAGTGCCCACACCTATTACCATTACAGGGTAAAGATTAGTATTCATGTGGATATGGTCAGGGAAATAAACAGCAAACAACTGGAAATAACCCCCGATGACTACAGATATTCCCGAAGCAGGAAATTTTTTCACCAACACGATCATTTCAATCAAAACTATTCTCTTTTAAAAAAAACTACAGCAAAAGTAAATTAATAAAATTGGCGGATCAATCCCCAGACTCCACACAGCATACAGATCTATCCCTAGTCCATGATAACTAAAACTACATACTCAACAGAGTGAACCGTGAATAGCTAAAATACAAATAACCGATGCGACATATGAAAAATCCCTACATAAACATTTAAAAATATTCCCTAAATAAGACAAGAACATTTCCGGTATCGATCATCCACTTTGTATTCTCTTCCACTTAAGGCAAGTAGATAGATTGACTGCAAATTTCTAACAGAAACATACAGATCTAAAACCAAGCAATCGCACGTAAAAACACAGAACTGCACAACTTAGAATCAATAGATTTCACAAACTATACAATATCAAGTCACAAGAAGACGGATTACCAAGGAGCGTAGAACTCAACGAGAGCTCCTTTATCTTGGCCAACTTCTTTCTCAAAATTCTCCTCTGTCAACACTACGACATCGTCGGCCACTGCCGAAGACAGAAACAAGGCCAATGCGGCGACGGCGAACCAGATCTGATGCTTCGCCATTTTTACGATACTTCAGAGCTTCGAGGGAAAAATCGGGAATTAAATGTTGTAAATATCGGGAAATTGGCGGCCGATTGAAGCAGGTAAAGTTTGACTCGGAAATACTAGTCTGAGGAACGCGACTTACTCTCACCCTACGATATACCAATGGACTGTTTCTTGGATCTGATGGCGTAAGCTGATTGGATGGTTTCGGGGATATACGATTCCTTACTGTGGGGAATTTTTCACTTGATTTTCGCCTAAAGTATTGACGTGTTTTCTTGACGTGGCGAACTGTGAGAGGTTGGAGTCTGTTGAGATCCAGGTTCGGATTTTGAGTACGCTTTTTTTGTAAGTCATTGGGCCTTGGGCTTCAGCCCATCTAATCTCGGCCCAGTTTACATTTGTGCTTTGTTATCAGAGATGTGCACGGTTTGGTCCGATCCGATTTTGAACAAATCAGTGATCGAACTAAATAGCCCAATTTTTCAAAATGGTTGAACCGAGCATCTTCGATTTTGGTTTTTTAATCAAACAAACTTGGTTTTGATTTGAGTAGGTTAGAATTAGGTTTTTCTTTTAACCCAATCTTTTCACATGTTAAGGCACATTTGAAAAACAAGTAGTTTGTAACGAAAAAAATATACACACATACATGTAAGAAAGTTTTACCATTCTCTTTTAATCCAATCTTTTCGTTGGTGTTGAAGAATTTTTTTTAAATCACTAATTGACATAAAATTTAACTAAAAAATGTAATATCTAACACTCCAGATTATTAGTGGATTTAAATATCAAGACCATCTAACTCGAAAAAATTTGATATTAACAACTATCTATACGCGAGCTCGTGAACCAAACCTATTCTTATAATTATTTTCATTTTTTTCTTTCTTACATTTTCATTTAATTTTTTTATTATTATATGACATAAGAAAAGAACACAGTATTCTTCCCATAGGTCGGGTGAAAAGTAAAGTAGTACGTGGCATATTATGATTGGCCAAATATTCATCAGGCTCGCATTTGATTGGTCCGTTCGTAATAAGAACACGTCGCCAGCGTAGTGAGTGGGCAAACTCAATTCTTTTGCTTCTGCATATTTTTGTTTCCGCGGAATCGATTCGACGACCAAATTCAGGCGACGACTCGGGTCCTCAATTCTACATCCAAAAAATTTCAAACAGAAGAAGAGAGGTTTCAAGAAGCAAGTTCGTTTTAATCTTCTTGAAAAACCCAGTAATGTGCTTCATTGATCTGTGATCGAATCCAGCAATTTCTTTACAGAGAGATCCAATCCGATTCCCCATTTGTGTTTCTTCCACCATTTCTCACTTTCCCAGATGGCGCACCAAAGAACGAAGCTCCTCTTCGTTGTTTGTGCCCTCTGCTCCGTTCTTTCCGCCATTGCGGGGTATTAATCTTGAATGACCCTACATTCTCTTTGTAGCTTCACTGCAACAGCCATTTCAGCTCACCCTTTTCTTTGTTTTTGCTAATCAGGAAGAGCTATTACGATATACTGCAAGTGCAGAAGGGTGCGTCGGATGACCAGATCAAAAGAGCTTATAGGAAACTCGCTTTGAAGTATCATCCTGATAAGAATCAGGGAAACGAGGAAGCCAATAAAAGATTTGCGGAGATTAACAATGGTAATTTTGTTCGTTGATTTTCAAGATTGTGACATTGTTTATCAGCTTCTCGATTTATTAATTCCGTTGTATGATTTAGCTTATGAGGTTCTATCGGACGGGGAGAAGAGGAACATTTATGATAGGTACGGAGAGGAGGGTCTGAAACAGCATGCTGCAAGTGGAGGTAGAGGTGGAGGGATGGGAATGAACATTCAGGATATTTTTAGCCAGTAAGTAAAGTTCTTCTTGCAATATTCAGGATATAATCGTTACAGAGTTTAGTGCTTATATTATTTATGAAGCGCATTGTTGGTACTTGGTAGTTGGTAATCGGTATAAGCTGTATTTATTAACTAGGATACCTACTGTTGATTTACTATGATCTTCCCATCTATAATTTATCCAAGTTAGTTTAGATATGCACTCCCATTTTGTGTTCTTGTTTAGAACGTTGGAAGTCGTCTAAAAGTCTGAATTTGAATTTGAGAATTTGTGTGACTACTCTGATGAAGGTTTTTTGGCGGAGGAGGTGGTATGGAAGAGGAAGAGAAAATTCCAAAAGGTGACGATGTAATTGTGGAATTGGATGCGTCATTAGAAGATCTCTACATGGGTGGTTCATTGAAGGTAAGACGTTCATTTTATTTTACATACTTGTTTGATATTTCCTGGGGTATAAGCTTGTTTTGGTTGTATTTTTTTCATAAAAGTTTGGTGTCTAATCAAAGAGAAAGAAGAACGTTGTAATGGGGAGGCAGATGACCTCAAAATCTAGCCACTAAGAGTTACAAGAAGTTACAATAACTATCCTAGTGGCTACAATGTCAAAGGAGTTCTTATCCTGAGAAAGTTCAAATCTGTTTTATGGACTCTTCTGTTGGAAGGCTTCATATCCATTACTGTTATCCACGCCTTCCTTCCCACAAGTGTGTATTTTATCAACATGAAATCGACTCAATGGATCTCCTTTTCCTAAGTTGCCATTTCACTTTAAAGTATAGGAGTATAAATATGGCATGTTTCATGAATGGGTTGGGTTAAAATGCCTTGAAAGACTTGCATTCTCCTTGTTTTGTTCCATGTAGTCATTACTTGATGGATAAATCAAAGACTATGCTTAAAGCCTTTCGAGCCATTTTTTGGGAAGTGTGATTGGAGATGAAAAATATCAGGGACTCTTAGGAGAGGAAAAGGATGTAGGACTTATATGTGTAGAATTGTGTTTTCTTATTCTTTAGGCTGTTTGCAATTATCTTTCCTTGTTTTGTATCTATCGAAGAGGACTTTTGTCATTCCTTAGACTTGAACTTTTTGCCTTGTAATTTCATTTGATTATGAAATTGTTTCCCGTTGAAAAGTTGCCTTATTTTAGAAAACTAATTTCATAACTTAGCTCAACTAGCATAAAGTTTGTATTATCAAACTTGAAGTCTGTACTTCAAAGGAAGTATTTGTTTCCTCCGTTGACCATTTAAACCAAAGTTATCAATATCCCAATGTGGCTTTTGGTCTCTTTCATATTCCTCAGAACAGATTTGATCCACCGAAACTGTTTCTTCTTTTTTAATTTCAACTTTGAAAATTATTGGCCAACAGTCATCTGCATCTTCATTCTATCATTTTAATGGCGGGATCTCATTTCTTAAATATTTTTTATCATAACTGTTTAGAGCTTTCTCCTGGTGGAGACTGCATTTTTTTCCCTAAATGTCTGCTTCATCAAGTTTCCAGACTGGAAAATTTTCTAATAGCTTTTATCAACATTGGATTTCAGGTATGGAGGGAGAAAAACATATTAAAGCCAGCACCTGGTAAGAGGCGGTGTAATTGTAGAAATGAAGTCTACCACAAGCAGATTGGTCCTGGAATGTTCCAACAGATGACAGAACAAGTACGTGTACTTGTTTAATTACAATTCTTATAGAGACAACGACACTTATTTACAGATTCAATTTTTCTTTCACTCGACATTTCATCTTATGTGAGTGGTGGCTTTTGAAGTCAAGTTACTGGATGTTTATTTGTACTCTCTTTTACGCTTTCAGGTCTGTGAGCAATGCCCCAATGTTAAATTTGAAAGAGAAGGATATTTTGTTACCGTTGATATTGAGAAAGGCATGCAAGATGGCCAAGTAAGAAACTCTAATCTTCATCTAGATTGTTCAATGGAGTGTATGCTGACGATGTCGTACTAGAGGCAGAATGCTACAAATAAGATACTGGAAGTTATAATGTTTTTCTAAAGAAGTGATTCTATGACATTGAATCCTTAAATTTTAGACATTTGTAGTGACAATAGTAGTTTGTCAAGTGATTTATATGTTATTATCATCTTTTTAACGAAGATTTGTTTGGTGTTTGCAGGAGGTCACTTTCTATGAAGATGGGGAACCAATGATAGATGGAGAAGCTGGAGATCTTAGAGTTAGTGTTTTTCCTATTATTTAACTTGTTCTTTTGTGATTGTTTTTGCTAAAAGTTTTGAAAATCCTTACTTTATGTTTAACAGTTCCGCATTCGCACTGCACCACATGACGTTTTCAGAAGGGATGGCAATGACTTGCATGCTACCATCACCATCACCCTGGTAACTGAAATTATAGGATAGTAACTCAATTTACTGTTGTTAATAGTGTCCCCGTGCAATACTTTATTTTTAACTACTAACCGATGGGATTATTTGCCTTTGTGAACTGCTTTGAGCTGTTGATCATGCACGTCAGTTTTTGTACCTTGAACCCTATTATGCACAGCTCTTTTTTCATGGGTGAAATTTATGTTTGGTGGTTTAATTTGGTTTTAACATAATAATAATTTTATAGCATTTAACGGCCCCGTGGCTATTGAACTTCATATTATGTGGACACTCGCTACTGAGTATGGTTTTCGAGACCTGGATACGCGTTCTTCTTACAAATAAAAAGTGTCAATCTTTTTAATATAGTTTATCATATAGGATGCCTCTGCTCTGACTTCGTTTTGCTGAATTTTTCATCTCATTTATTATCCCATCAATCAGACTAGTTAGCTTTCATTGGCATCTTCTTGAATCTCAAGGTTAATATATTGATCCATTTCAATCTATTAGGTACAAGCCCTTGTTGGTTTCGAGAAAAGTCTCAAACACCTCGACGAACATTTAGTAGAAATGGGAACAAAGGTGAGCCAGAGAATTTATACCATTTACACCATTATAGATCAAAACACTTATACACCTCAAAATAACGTATGTGACTCTGATTATTGTTTAATATTAGGGAATTACAAAACCCAAGGAAGTAAGGAAGTTCAAAGGAGAAGGAATGCCATTGCATTTCAGCACAAAGAAAGGAGATCTTTATGTCACATATGAGGTCTTATTTCCCACATCACTAACAGAGGATCAGAAGACAAGCATCCAGAAAATTCTGGGTTAGTTTATTAATAGGTTATATAGATTTTGCATTTTTCTTTTTCTTTTTCTTTTTTTGTTGTGCTCAAAGATGTATACCCACCCCATTGTAGTAGGCTGTAGCATGTGAAAGGGATCATAACAAAAAATTGCTATCTCTGAGCCCTGCAGAAGTTTTGATTGATTTGTTTAACAATGTTATCTATAATGATATTGATCTTTCATATTGTTAACTCTTGGATGCCTCTTTTAGGTATATTTTAAGTTGAAGATCTTTTTTCTTCTCATAGAGGATTTGGAGACTGATCTGTCACATCTTCCTTTTGTGAAGACAAATTATTATCTCATACTTTAATAATTCTTAACACTGTTAGCTAATAGTTAATGTGGTTGCATAGTGTTTTCCTTGTCTTGTGGAGGTGATCAAATAGGCCAAGAGTTGGGATCTTTTTATATTCTCAATAATAACAAATTTTTAATCAAAGTTTTTTTTTTCTTTTTTTCTTTTTTTTTTTTGAAAAATAAAATTTCTCTGAAAGAGCAGGGACTTATTTTTATGCCTACACTGGGTCTTCTTTTTTTTAAAAAAATAATAATAATAATAATTTCTAAAAATCTAAATCAATTGTACTTTGGAACTTTTGTTTATTTTGTTTGCAAGATTTTAGGTCACGTTTACCCGAGTGAAAACGTAATAGATTAATGGAAATAAAAAGTTAATTTCATTTGATTACTTTTGAGGTTGTGTACTTGTGTTATGCAATTGTATGATACATGATATCTACATTCAAATATGTAATGAGTTGAGGCGTCTGAGGATTATGCCATATTGTTACCAATATAGTTATCGTAATGACTCGGATTTGACATCTTTAATGTTATCGCTTGACTCTTAGAGGTAGAGGTAACAATAAATTTTACAAAATTCATAATTTTAAGTATATAGGGATAAAAAAAACAATCCAAGTACATTTGCAATTGAACTTATTTTCATTGATTCATAATAAAATTTCATGACGATTACATCAATTTTTATTACAGTTTGGTAAACATAACCTTAATGTGAAAACAATAAAGGTATGTTTGATGTCAACAATTTCAACACTGACTTGTCTTCATATTATAGAAAAATATCTTTATTACTATTATTTTTTTAAAAAAAAATTGAAATTAATTTTAATTTGTTAAACTATTATTCCCTAATTAAACATATGTCATCCTTTTGAAAGAATGTGGAATTATATATATATATAACACTCAAATAAATTTATACCAAACTTTGAAAAGTTCTGGAAAAGACATTTAAAATAAAACTTTCAAAAGTTTATGATATAATTGAATTCAAGTCCAGATGTTAATTATGGGTATTTTTGTTAACAAAACCAAAATGGTCATATTTTATGATATAACTATTTCTTTATTATAGAGATAATAGTCTCACGTATCATCAAAATGAACTTAGCTCACGAAAAATAATATGATCTTCCATCATAGAGATGAGAGGTTCGATCATCCATCCCCACAATTGTTGTACTAAAAAAAATAGGCTCACGAACATAGTTCGAGATAGATGTCAAACCCACGTGAGAAGAATGAACATTTTAATAGTCTTTTAAGATTACAATGTCAAAAACAATAAACCTCAAATAATAAAAATAGATTATATTTCAGTGCCAAAGAAAAATGTGGAAATTACGTTATATTACAAATTTAATCCACCAACTAAGTTTAAAATGATACGATCAATAGATTTTTAAAGATTTCTAAATTATAACAAACATGTCTCAGAAACCAATTAGACACAAATTCGAAGTTAAAAAACTTACTAAACACTCTTGAAAGTTCAAGTTCATGGATACTATATAAACGAGAGTAAGCTTATAAGTTAATAAAGAAACATATAAGTCACGTCTTTGATGGCTTACGAAAAAACGTTCTAAGAAACAATCAGATTCAATCTCAATTAGATAGCCACATAAGTTGTTTGCTCTAAAGATAGGACAGTAGCAAGAAACTCTTAACATATTGAATGAAGCATATACTAAGGCTACAAACGTTTAAAAGAGGTGTTCATTTCATTAATTTCAAAAGGGGTGTGTGTACAATAGGGAAGCCCCCACCTTTATAAGTAGGTCAGGGCGAAAAGGAAGGGGATTAATGTACATTAATGAAAAAACAAAATATACCTTGCTAACGCTGATTGCTTTGCTTTGCTTTGCTCTGTCTAAAAAGGTTGACAAAGACAGAGCTAAGACCTGTGGGATGACTTTTAATATCACAAGACATACTTTGTCTGTGCAGCAACAATGACATATGATCCCCAAAATATCTTCCAATGATTACTAATCCATCTTGTCTTCCTCTTCAAATGCCTTCTTCAGCTTATCTTCATCTATCTCAAAAGCTCTCCTTGCCTGTTTCAGCTCTTCGTTCATCGATAACAGTTCGGTTGAACGGTTCAGTTTGCGTGGGTCCTAAAATGTTTAGAAGTTTTGACATCGAACCTTTAGTTAAATGATTGTAGCAAAGGGCGCTTGAGGCACCTAATTTTAGTTCAAAATAATGGACCTGATCTGTTTATGCAACCAGCAAATCCCAGAAATCACACTTGGAATGAAGATCTATAACAAAAGCTGGTATAGAAGAAATGTATGCTTACAAAATGCAGTATGAAAATCTTAATATGTCAATTTCTAAAGATAAAGGGTGCCTTGTAGTTGTTTCATAGCCAAATAACGAGAGAACTTAAGTTCATTCATTGATATGGAAACATACAGAAAGAAACTATGTCATATAGTAATGTACCTTTCGCATTAAATACAAAAAGTCTTCCACCGATAGCTTTCCTCTCTTTGATCCAATTTCCTGGGCTTTATACACCTAAAAGAATATAGATTTCAGATAATCCTAACCATACAACATTGGCTTAGCAAGGGATACTTGTGATAATTGCACAGAAATTCTAACCAGTTCGGTGATGTACTCCACAACTATGTCCTCCATAAGTGCTACGGACTCTGGAAGGGGCTGCAATGCAGCAAACAAAAACTCATGAACACTCGTGAATAGATATTTTTTATTTATAAATGAGAATAAGAACACAAAGACTAGAATTTTTCCATGCTCTCATTGTACTTCTGATCTGCTATAAGAACTTATGAGTAAAGAGAGAGGCAGCCAATAAAATTCTTATCGTGGCTCTTACCTTAACATTAAGACTCGTAAAACCCAGCCATTATACAGAGCTTCAGGATTTCAAAACCGTTATTCTATTCTGTCATTCACGGGATGGGAAGCTTGAGCTCAATTTTAGAAAATACAAGGAAAATTGATTACTTCTTTCCAATTTTCTTAAGGCAGGCAGCATTTTACTTAAGGGATGGGGTGGCAACTTACATTAAAATTTAACATATCAGAAATCATGGAGATGTCTGTTCCTATGATGAGTTTATGAGCGACTAATCATAGCAAATTTCTTCAAAGAACAGCTAAACAATCAAAATTTCATCTACTAAACGATACTCACTTTCAAAGCTCTCTAAAGAAGATTTCAACAAAACATACAAAGCCATGGAAGAGGAAGATCAGAAAAACCCAGAAAAGCATAAAAAAAAAAAAAAAATTCATGTTTGAATTTCCATGGAAACATACATAAGAATCCTTTCTATATAAGTTGAAACAAAAGTAATATATGATCATTTCACTTACGTTAGGGTCATCTCCAAAACCATACATCATGTGCTGCACTGAAAAGAGGAAGGATCACATAATTTCAACATACAAACTTGAGATGAAGAAGGAAAAAAAAAAAAAGGGAAGAGACGGGAAATCAGTTACATTCTTTCTGAAAAACCCCTCTTTTGCGCTTAAAAGAGGTTTCAGAGGGCTGAGACGATCCAGTTCTTTGCTTTGAGGACGGCCCAGCTGATGGATTGCTCATCTTTACTACCTTCCCACAATAATCAAAACGAAAATAATCTAAATGTGAAGGTAAAATAATCAAATTAAACAATATCAAACATCTAGAATCATCGAACCACTAAATAGAAATATTCCCAAAAAGGGAACTATATCAGTAACTCGATGGAAAGAAGATAAACCTTAACGACAATGTCAAGCAAGCATTGAAGCAGAAAGGGGGAATTTCAAAAGTGGAGCCTCGGAAAAGTGAAATAAATTTAAGATAATCGAGTCCAATTACTCGTATAATCTATGGATAAAACACAGGCCAAAAAAGAGAAAAGAAAGGGAGTAGTTTAAAACAGCTAAGCAAGGGCCATGACTCTCACCGGAGATGGAGAATCGGAGCGGTGATTCGCCGGAGCTTACAGTATTCTTCCGCAGACGGCTCCGATTCGAAAGAATGGACGACGGGAGTAATTTAGTTGGTTTTTTTCTTTTCTTTTTTTTTTTTGGGGGGGTCGAAAAACCTATTTTAGCCTTAATTTTTATTGATCAAGAATTAAAATTAATTAATTAATTTTACTCGAAACTACATTAGTACTCGAAAAGTGAGACCAAACCGAAAGATGTAGGTGTCAAAGGTCAAGCCCGCTAACAGAATATACGAGATTTCAACAAAGAAACTTAATACATTAATGATTGGATGAGCTTGATTTATGGGAAATTTGCATGCGGCTTTTTCTAGGTGAATGTTTTTTTGACCTTATGCTTAGGTAAAATTATCAAATATACTTCCTTCAATTTCTCACTTCTTTGTCTTTAATTTCTTCCTCACTTCTTCATCTTTCTCGCTATCTTTAATATCTTCTTTCTTCATCTTTCTCACTATTTTCCTCTCTTCCTCACTTCTTCGTCTTCCTCACTTTTTCGTATTTCTCACTTCTTCGTCTTATTCGTCCCCCATGTTGTGATCGTCGACATCGTTACCGTCAAGTTTCTGGTCGGTCGTCCTCGTCTACAAAAAAACAAAAACAGTCAGAAAAAATGGAGAAAATCCAAAGAGAGATCCAAATAATTTTAAAAAAAAAATCAGAAAATACAATCTTATGAATCGTTCTAGTTTTCTCTTAGACTTAATCATGAAATTGATAATCGAAAATCGAGTAGCGTGCGTCGAGGAATCAAGTGTCCAAAACTGAAGAAACTTAGTTTCAAAGTGAGGAATCGAGCAACGTGAGGAGCGTGTAGTGTAGCGTGAGGAACGTGTAGCATGAGGAGCGTGTTGTGTATGAGGAGCGCGTGAGGAGCGTGTTGTGCAACTATGCGTAACGATGTTAGTTTCTTCACAACCTTCTCTTTACGCAATGTTTTTTTTGTTATCATTACACAGGGAGTTATTATCGTTAAGCAGAAGTTATTATCTTAACGCGAGTTAGAAATCAAAGGGAATGGAGGTTGAGAAATTAAATGAGGAAGTTAAAGGAAATGGAGGTTGATAAATTAAGAGAGGAAGTTAGGGATGAGGATATTTTGGTCATTTTACCCTATGATGATGCCAGAAAGCCAAAAAAACATTGGTTTTAAAAAGTAATGCCAAATTTTATTTTACCCTAATTTTTTAGGTCATCTGTACGAAAAAACCCTTGATTTATTATTGATTTGGTTATGTGTAGTATAGTTTTTTATTATTTATCTTATGATTAATTCTGAAAGTAAATTTGTTTGAAGGGTTTTGAAGTTTGTTCTCGACGTTGATTTATTTTAAGGGTTTTGCAACTTATTTTAGACTACTCCTTATGAGTTTGCAAATTGCTATTGAGGTTAGAGTTATTGGGTTTAGAAGTTAAATTGCTATTGAGGTTAGAATTATTGGGTTTAGAAGTCGTGTAATCTTTCGAGTGTCTTTGTTCTTCAAATGGATGTTTGATCCTTAGAGTTTGAAGAGACTTCGAATTAACGAAAGACTCACCTGTTTGTATAAGCAAGTGGATGATGTGAGCTTGGACTTGATTGACAACGAATATGGCCCACTGAGCTTAAACTTTTATGGTTTGGGCTTCGACCCAAACGTTATCAAATTAATTTTCTTTTGGACTTCTTCAAATTTGGACTAAAATTAAATATAAGCCAACTTGAGCTCATGACTATGATGAAGACATGTGACATTATCAAATTCGTAAATCTTTATCTCTCATTTTAATTTAAGGCATAAACCAATTTACAAATGATTTCAAATTCAATAATTTATAATTTTGTCATATTAAAAGTAAAGGTAAAATTTGTGTGTCTTACTACAATAATGCTTCATTTAATAATCTAAATCAAGTATTTTGCACCTACTACCAAACTTTAATATACTGTTTCCAATAATTGCACTATTAATTATGAAATACTAAAATTCATTCTAGAGAATTACAAAAAGTTTCCAACCACTTATCATTTGTATCAAATTATTTCCTAATTGTCAAAAAAAGAAAAATCATTTCATAATTGAAGTCCATTCAAATAAAATAAATAAAACCTAACTAAAGTCAATTTTTACTTTTTTGTATCAATTGATTCTTGATTTTGACATCTTTTTTTATAAAATAGTTGAATCAATGAAATATAATTTAATTTTAAAAAATGTCATTGGACCCTCACATGCAGAAATTTGAATTAAGCACTAATTAATACATTAATCAATCAATAACCTTGACTTAAATTTCTTATTTCTTCAAACTTAATTATATTTAATCACTTTTCACATTGCCATCGATCTTTTTCTAATGACGTGGTTAACACTTTAACAGCCCAAAAACATTGAAAATGAAACACAATATATAAATAAATCAACCAATTTGGTCGGTAAAATATTAATATCATTTTAATTAAATATTTTGTAGTTTATTTAATTATAGTTCATATATATTTTTGTATGTTGAATAATTTTTACTAAACTTGGTTAAATAATAATAATGATATATATATATATATATATATATATATATATATATAATGACTTGTAATTAATATGTTAATCCGTTTGCATTAAGAGATTAATGCGTATTAACAACTAGCATGCAAATATATTTTAGAAAGTAATATGAAAAATCCTAACTAAATTAAACCTAATATTGACTATTAATTAGTTAACCCATAGCTTCAACTTCAATTATAGTTCATCAATAAATAATATTTAAATATTGAAAATAAAAGGAAAGACTAAAGGGCAGCTAACTAAATCTAACCTAAATATTTTATCTAAAAAAAGGAAAAAAATCTAACCTAAATATTGACAATTAAGTTAACTTATTTAGCTTTGATTATTGCTTATTAAATATTAATACTCAAAAAAAATATTAAAAAAAGAAAGAAAGAAAGAAAAATGCCAACAAATTGAATTTACCTAACAACTATTAATTGAGCTTATTAAAATCTAATACTATCAATAAAAACCCACTTTAAATACAAATTATCGATCACAAAAGTTATTAATGCTTCAATTCCGTACTTTTGTAATGGTTGAACTAAACAAATCGCAAATAAATCAATAATCTCATGTTCAAATGTTGTCACTCTCTCTTTAAAATGGGTTTTGTTTTATTTTATTTCTTTTTATGTAAGCTTACGTTTACAAACTTTATTTTGAAATTTAGTCGAATTTAAGATTCAAAATAAAAATGGAAAAGTTTAAAAGTCGCTGTTATGATCTTTCTTCTTAGAAGTTAGAAGCTCGATCTCCGTTCTTTATTTTCTATTATACTAAATATATATGTGTGTGTGGAGATTTTTTTAAGACGGTAAGAATTTTTTTTTGAAGAACATTGACCAATATTTTAAAAAGTAAATAATGATAATAACAATTTATTGTTTTTTTTTTTGTTAACCACGATTGACCAAAACCATCTATAGATAAATACTTTTCAAAATAACAAAAAAATAATTACGTTTGTTATTTGATAAAGTCATCGATAAGATTTTATCGAAAAAATGAACGATGAACTTCTATAGAATTCAAAATGAACTAATACTCTAATCTCAAGAAGACCAATTCTAAAAACAAAACCAAAAGGATGATCGAGCTTTACAAAATAATTTGAAATAATAACCAAAATTCAATCAAATAGAACTAAAATAACGACAATACATTATCCATTTTCAAAAATTGAAACAAACCCTTTTTGGAAAAAAAAATCTTCCCGTCTGACATAAATCAGACGGCTCTTAATCATGCCACATGGAAAATCAGACGGTCTACCCGTCAACTATAACGGGCGAGTACAAATTTGTCCGTACTCGCAGACGAGTAGGAGGACGATCATCATGAAAAGTCGTGTAATTCCGTAAGATAGGAACGTAGATTTTGCGGACACGTCAGGGATCTATGTTTTTATGTGGCACGTGATATTCACGCGCGTGCTGACGTGGTTAAATCCGGATAGCTCCCCAAACTTTTGAAAATAAACAGATGGCATGTCCGGCCACGCGCTTATTAAAACGGCGTCGTGTAAGTTGCTACGGTTTGTACGACGTCGTTTTGTTTGGGTTTCTTGAGAGGAAAAGGCAAAGGAAAAAATCATGGAAGGTAGGTGACCTGTTTGGATACGGAAATAGCATGAACCTCGTCTTGGCAAAGTCTATAAGATCACAGTTCCCTCTTTTCTCTCTCTACCTCTCTCTCTTTCTCTCTCAATTTCTGTTTACGAATTTCTCGTCGGAATTCAACAAGACAACCCAAATTCAAAGATCGTGGTGATCGTCGGTGTCTTTTTTGTAGGCTAGTTCTCGCGTATATCTCATTTTTAAAGTATCGGAATCTGATTCTGATTTGTCATCGATTGATTAATTGTTGGAAACAGAGTCTTTCTATTGGATTTAGAGGAAAAAGTGAAAATGATTGATAGTTTTTGTTTGAATCCTGGAATCCATGGGATTGCTTCTTCTTTATCAGTGAATGCAGCTCTTGATGTTCGTGTAAATCCGTCTCAGGTTAGTACAGCCGTTCGGTCTTCATCGTCGTCGGTGGTTGAGAAATCGGCGAAAACGATAACTCCGTCTCCGTCTTCGTCGTCTTCTTCGTCTTCATCGTTTCTGAAGTTTTCTTTGAAGTATCCATTGCAATCGCTGTGGAGTCGGGGTGGTGAAAATGGGAATTCCAGGCGTGGTGGTTTGGCGCTTGACGATGCCGTTTTGGTGGAGAGTGAGGATGATCGGAGAGTTGTTCCTGAGGAGGAAAGTGAAAATGTAGCAACGGGATCGGAGTTGAGAAGTGGAAACTGGGTGATGAAGATTTTACGGGTGCGATCTCTGTGGAGAGAGGAGGAGAAGCAGGGAATTAGTGAAGATGAGCTTGGAAATGAGAGGGAAGAAGGCCGTGTTGTGGAAGATCGAGAAACTTCTTGTGATGACGAAGAGTTTTGTGATGCTTGTAAAATCGTTGAGGAAGAAGATGAAAAGGAGATTGAATTTGATAAACATTCGTTTTCGAGATTGCTTCGACGGGTTTCCTTGGCTGAGGCGAGGTTATATGCTCAAATGTCGTATTTAGGATGCCTTGCATACTCCATTTCCGAAATTAAGGTACAGATTTTGATTCAACGACGACAATTTTGTAATTTGTTTCATAAATTAGAGAACCCCATGTTAAGATTTGTATGCTAATCAAGAAAATCTGGGTAGCTCTCGACAATAAATTGCTTCATTCTCCAGTGAAAATTTACAATTATAAGAATGTAGAAACGATCTGGAATGCATCTGCTCTGTTACTCTGTTGGTTTTAGCTTCATTTAATTACATGTTCTTGAGCTTGAGCTATAGCTTGATAAATAAAGTTTTGGTTCTTTTGTTGAAGATTCTTATAAATCTGATTTTTTTTTTGTTAATCCAGCCAAAGAACCTGCTGAGATATTATGGTCTACGTTATATAACATCTTCAATAGAAAAGAAGGAATTAGCTATGAAAACTGAGAAAACCCAAGAGCCAGATGAATCTAAAGAGGCTGAAAAGGACATAAACAATAATGTTGATTGTGAAGAAGGGCAGAAAAAGGATGGAATAAGTGCATCTACTGCTTATGAGATTGCTGCCTCTGCTGCTTCTTATTTGCATTCTCGTACCATAAAAATACTACCTTTCAGATCTTCTAAAACTGAGGATTCACTTGAAGCAAGTCAGAACAATGGTGATATGATGAACTCAGACATGGTTTCTTTGATGGCGACCACAGATTCGGTTACCGCTGTGGTTGCTGCAAAGGAGGAAGTAAAGCAGGCTGTTGCAGACAATTTGAATTCAACTCGGTCCTCACCTTGCGAATGGTATGTTTGCGATGATGTTGAGAGCAGCACAAGATTCTTTGTTATTCAGGTACATTTCCCTTCCCTCTTGCCAGAAAAAGAATAAATTGAAGAGTAGCTTAGGTTGAGATTACGTGATGCTTGCTTGCATTTGATCGATTTTAAAGATCTTTTGTTCTATTTGGATCTGTCCTTTGGAATGTTAATCTGATGCTAAAACAGTATTCCATACCTTAACAATCACCTGTGTGACCATTTGTTGTATTTGGCCTACTTTAACGAACTTTCTCTCATTGGTGCAGGGATCTGAATCACTGGCATCTTGGCAAGCAAATTTGCTTTTCGAACCAATTGATTTCGAGGTACAACTTCTTGCTTCAAACTTTTTAAAATCAATTGCTTTAGCTTGCTTATAAGTTGCCGTAAATGTTTTAGAAATGAATCTTTAAATATGCAACAAACTGATATGTGTGTTTAAATGTCTTGTTATATAGGGACTAGGAGTCCTTGTCCACAGAGGTATCTACGAGGCTGCTAAAGGAATGTATGAACAGATGTTGCCCGATGTCCTTGAACACCTAAAATCTCACGGTGAACGTGCAACCTTTCGATTTACCGGACATTCTCTTGGGGGAAGTTTGGCACTGCTTGTAAATCTCATGCTCTTGATAAGAAATGAGGTTCCCGTTTCTTCCTTGCTTCCTGTCATTACATTTGGTGCACCATCCATAATGTGTGGAGGCAACCGCTTACTTCGTAAACTTGGTTTGCCTCGGAACCACCTTCAAGCTGTAACTTTACATAGAGACATAGTTCCACGAGCCTTCTCGTGCCAGTATCCGAACCACGTAGCAGAACTTCTTAAAGCCGTCAATGGAAACTTCAGGAATCATCCATGTCTAAGGAACCAGGTGAGCTTCAAATCCTATACCGATCAAATATACTTTTCTATGTGACAAATGCATGTTTAAGTGTCATATTCTAACTATTATGAACTATATAAACTGCAGAAATTGTTGTATGCTCCAATGGGCGAGCTTCTAATTCTTCAGCCCGATGAGAAATTCTCTCCAAGCCATGATCTCCTTCCTTCAGGTAGTGGTCTGTATCTACTAAGCTGTCCACAATCTGATGCCAACGATGCAGAGAAGGAACTCCGAGCAGCACAGATGGTATTCTTAAACACGCCCCATCCACTAGAGACTCTTAGCGATCGATCCGCTTATGGTTCAGGTGGAACAATCCAAAGAGATCACGACATGAATTCATACCTAAAGTCAGTTCGAGGAGTGATTCGTCAAGAACTAAACCGTATAAGGAAAGCAAGGAGACAACATCGAAGAAAGGTCTGGTGGGCTCTCGTGGCTCCAGGAAAAGTTGATATAGGAATCGTAATCGGACGACCCACCATTTCGATCAACCTCGGGCAGGACCAGTTCAACTTCTCCGGGATCCTGCAAACAGGAAGAGAGTCGTTGAGACGGTTCAGTCGACTTGTTGCTTCACAACATATGAATCTGCTTGTGGTGCTGTTACTCCCTGCTAGATTGCTATTCTTTGAAGTCAACAGGGTGGTTGGTTAAAACTTAAAAAGAAAGATTAAAAGATTATGTTCTTGTTGTTGTTCATCTGGTTTCTTATCGTTTTTTTGGTGGAGCTGGATGAATGGCCTGTTTGTACAAATGGGGGGTTCAATTGGTTGGCCAAACAGTTTAGAAGATTCTTTATTCATTGGTTCCAAAATATAAACAGCAACATTAACTTATATGTTGCTAATTTAATGTAATGAAGCAAAAATCATTTGTCAAAGTCAAATGTTATATATAGAAATTAAAAGGCTGTTATTCATTGTCATGGTGTTGTTGAAAGTTCTTCTCTGCCTTCAAGAAACACTTGCTTGTACACTACTGTTATTGTTCTTGGTTTCCTTTTAAATCTTCATTGATAATGATCATTTGAACAATTACTTACACGCTTTTTCATTCTTCAATTGTATTCTAGTTTCTGTATTTGTCAATAACCAATTGTGGATCAGATTTGATATGTATTAACTTAGAAAAGATGTTTTTGTCTTATTATATAGGCACGTTTTGTGATTAACATTTTGTAGTGACAAACGCCTCTTAAGATTAAAAAATTGAAGACAAAACAAAAATATGATTGTAAAATGTTAAAACGATGGAAAATAGACTTTAATCGAAAGCATTCGAAACGTCGAACGAACAAATTTTTAATAACAATTCAAATTCAAAACGATCAATTTAAATATAAATTTATTTATTACATTTCAATGAAATTGCAGGTGTTCGAACGACTAGATAAGTGTATTATCATTTTACATAAACCAAATCAAAACCACGTTACACACTTACAAGAGGACAAAGGGATCTATCCATGAAAAATAAATTAAATATTTATAAATAATTTGCATGAATTTTTAATAATTTCCCAAAAAAAAATATTTATTTATTTATTTATTTTAGAAAGGCGCCGACCAACCATCCTTCAAAAAACAATCTGTCTACACGTTTTTATGTTAGACAGTCTACGTGTTCAGCACGTGGCTAACGACATGTAGAAGTCAGTCCAAGTGATCTGAATCCGACGTGTCGGAAAACAATACTCACTTCCTTTTTATTTTTCTTTTTATTTTCTTGTCTTAACTGTGAATTTTCATTTTTAGACAAAAAACAAAAAAACTCACTTTTTTTCCTTTTCGTTCCTATCCATCCAACAAGGCAATTCTCAATCTTGATTTTATATTTAAATTTCATTTCTTTATTTCTTTATAAATTTTATATTATTTTAATGAGTTTCAAACATTTTATTATGATTATAGTTCTGTTGAAATACAAATAAATTTTTACATTAATTGAATTAAGGAGATGGAAGTTTTTAATAATATGAGATATTTAGGGTAAAACTATAGTGAGAATTAATGCTCTAAGGTGAAAAATACTATATAATTATGAGGATAGTTTTCATTAACCAAAAGTATAGAGGTATACTCTTAACTTAGCCACGTTGACAGAAATTCTTTTTAAAATCTAAACGATCTTTTAATGCATGACCAAAAAATTGATGAGCCTCAATGATACGATCATAATTAATTATAAGGTCAATGAATCGATGGTAGTTGCTTTCAAGTAGGCCATGTGGTCTAATAATAAAGAGTTTTAAAAGGTGACGTATTTACCTCTCTAAATTTAGAGAAATGAACTATTTATTTGAGAGGATGTTTGAAGTAATATATTCAAGTTAATATTTTTTGTCCCTATACTCTAAAGTTTGTTCAATTTTAATTCGTATAATTTTAAAGGTAAATTGATCCTAAAATAAGTTTGTTAATTAATGGGATGTAATTTAATTAAAAAGTAACAATAATTATTTTCTTTAAATATTGTGTTGATTTAAAAGAAAAAGTAAAAAAAGAAAATATAAAATTTCAATTTTATGAGAAGAAATTATAGAATTGAAAATTTGTAAAAAAAAAAAAAAAAAAGTTGAAGTATCTAGAATTTGCTTTTGAAGGAAAAGCGTCACTGATTCGCTGGGTCCCTCAAGTCAACAAATGCAACTTGGGATAACCATTACACTACGCGCAGTTCCAAGGCGCGTGGGGAGCGTGTGTAGCACCATTAATAATACACTTATGGTCAACTTGTCCAAGTTATGATATTTATTTATTTATTTATTTGGATAAATGAGTTTCTTTTTAGTTCATGGATTTCAATATATTATATTTTTTTCCCAAAAATTTTGTAATTGGTTTTCATATAAAATAGTAAAAAGAAATATTGTCTTAGGCCATGAGTCACAACCACTTGGGCCCATTATCGGAGACACGTGTTGAATAATATATTAATTTTGTGGATATTGACATTTTTTTAAAAATGATGTTATCATGACAATCAATAAATAAAAGTAGTATGAAAAATTCTTCGCCTTACGGTAATATCAAAATATCGAGAATTGAGAAGTGAGTACATATATAAGAAGTTTTTAAGGAACTCGCAAAAGTAGATAGAGTGCGAGTTAAATCTCTCTCCACACATGATTCTGGCTCTTCTCTTTCAAAACCAATGGTCCAGTCGTTTCTAACAAGCCTATGTTCGAAGTGGACATTGTGTTAACATTGAAGAGCAACTGATATAAAACGATTCACACTGAGGTCATAAAAGATAACAATCTAATCAAACTTTAGTTGACATGTTTAGTTCATATAACAGTTTTATGGAAGTTCGGATTTAAATAGATTAACTATTAGTTTAAAGTTTAAATTGATATAAGTCTCAATGTCTAATTAATAACTCCCAATTTTTTTTTAAAAAAAGTTAAAAGGTATTGTTAATGCATGACAAGGATAAATTGAACCTATGATCTCAATCGAAATTTATAGTATAAGTTCTATTTCAATTGGGTTATGTTCATTTTAATAAAGTTTAGAATTTAAATTAACACAATTGTTAGTTTATAGTTAAAAATTGAGACAACCTACGACTTAAGAATATAGATTTGACGTTAATTAGATAGACAAAATCCATAAGATTGAGGACATTTTTAACCCGACAAATTAGCAAGAAACTACCGATGAGAGTTTAAGGAATAGCGATGTCCCATCAATCCCACGGTCCATCGGCGGAGAAACTTGAGGAAGCTTCCAGTTCGAGTGGTTGTCATTCACCACTTGACAGCGGGCCAGTCGTCAAAATTGGCACTGAACCGGTAATGCCGGTGGACTGAGAAAAGTCCGGCGGCGAAGTGGAAAATCTGTCGGCTGATAGCGACGGTTGAAATTTATGGTGAAATTTTTGTGTTAATTGTTACCACTTGAGTATTAGAAAAATTATTTAAAATGAAATTTTTTTGAAAATATTTACAAATTTAACTTTCTAGACAGATGTTTGTCTAAGTAAAATTTTAAATTTGATATATTAAATCCTTTAAATTTGGTTTCAAAGATTTTGAAATTACCAAATCGAATTATGAAACCCACACTAATTGTTATGAAGCCAGTTTGGGACACATCATAAATTAAATTAGATGCAATGAAAAATCAATGAGCATTAAATATCTAACTTTAAAGGCAGATCAATATTCATGTCAATCAGTCAATGGGTCTATAACATTATCCAAATTTTGATATACATTATTAACTGTTATTCGAGTCATTCTCGTTCAATAACGTTAACTTAGATCCAACTCTAAGCATCCAAGCATCCATGAATCATCCAAGCATACAATTTTATATCAGTCCAACAGAGAAATATCACTGAGGCAAATTGCTTAATTCTAAAGTTATGGATTAATTTTTAGCTGCCAAATACCAATAGTGCATAGTAAGAGAACCAAATGCAATCATATTAGCAAGATATGCTAAACCATGAATCATCCCAAATTTCTTGTTCATTGCTCTAAGTTTTGGATTCACTTTTGCAGCTCACCCCAACTTCATCCCCACTGTTAATTTCCCTCTCCACTTTCTGTTTTTGTTTCATTAGCTGAAGAACAATAATGGAAACACATGTTCTGTCTTCCATATAATATATATATTAGAACTATCTTCATCAATCAGTGAAGCCAGAAATCATGTGTTTCAACCTTTGTGATGCCATTTATTCTCTAAATAACGTTAACTTGCGTGAAACAGTCCAAACCAGACTAATCTGTTCATCAAATTGCGTGTAGTGATAATCGGAGTTAGAGAAATGACCTGAATAGTGATGGGTGTGAAGACAAAGAAGTTGGCGAAACTAAGAGGAAAAGCCAATATGAAGAACCCAAGCTGGTAGTTGTCAGAAGTTGATGGAGAGTTCCATGGATGAAGATAACCAAAAGCTGCAACAGATGTATCCCAAGCATTAAGAAATAGGCTGGGAATATCTTGCTTTGAAGATTACCAGATTGATGCCTTGGTAGATTCCTAAAATTAGTATAGGATTAAAGTGATTTGTTATTAATTACTACCCAATATGACGTATGACATAATTTTTAGCTTTTGAAAATTAAGTTTATAAATATATTTTTCACATAAATTGTAATCTAATTTTTACTAATGAGGTAAAACTTAAAGTCTTAAGTTTTAGAAAATTAAAAATAATAAAAATAAAAATAAATAAATAAGTTTCAAGAAATTGTTTTTGTTTTTTGAGTTTTGGCAAAAAAGGTTTTAGTTTTTTTTTTTACGAAGGAAATATGTAAAATATTGTGAGAAATTAAAAGAAAATAGACTTAATTTTAAAAAACTAAAGTGACCTTCAGTTTCTTTGTTTTTTTTTTTTTTTTGTTAAATATAAGAATTGAATTTTTAATCAAATTGTAAAAACTTAATTTTAATAGTAGGGACTAAAATTAAGATTAATTAGAATTAAAATTGAATATTTGAAAGTACAAACACTAAAATTGAACATATAGAAACCATAACGACCTTAATGATATTTTTAACTTTTTTTTATACTCAGATGTTAGTTTTTTTAAATATTATTTTATTTAAAAAGTTTATTTGCATTTTTTGGAAATATTATTGGGATTGTTATTAAAATAAGTCCGTTCTTCTAATTCAACTTAAAAAAAACAATATTATTAAACATTTTTCAAAACTAAAAATGGAAAAGGATTAGATAAATTAAAATATTTATATTTATTTTTCTAATAGGAAATTGAATTTCATCTTATTATAAATTGAAGCATTTGGAGACTATTCTCTCCAACATCATTTTTCTCTAATTACATTTTTTATTTCTTTCTCATCCACGACGAAAACCTGAAGCACTAGTTATATTATATTTTTGTGACATTAGTTAATTAATTTAACATGTCAAATTGGAATCGAATTAAAGTTTTGGATAAAGGTTCTTATGGCATAGTCTTCTTAGGAGTTTCAACTAATGGACCTCTTCGGTTTGTTGCTCTTAAGGTAGCTTTCACACAATATGTCCATTTTCTAATGGCGGAATAAATTATCTTGCTCGATTTCAAGGGTTGCCTTCAATGCATTGGAAGTGAGGTTTGTTTTGAAGGTGATTCTTTACCTTCTATTTCATATAGCCTTGCATTGGAGTACGCGGAGGGAGGTAGTTTAACTGACTTGATTAGGAGACGGAAGAAATTGTTAGAGAACGAGGTCAAAGCCCATCTTAGAATGATTGTAAGAGGACTTTGTTGTATTCACGACCGAGGATATGTACACGGTGATCTTAAACCAGATAATATTCTCGTGTTCCATGATGATATTGGCAAGTTGAAGTTAAAGATAGCTGACTTTGGACTTTCCATGAGATGTAATGAGTTTGAAGAAGTCGTGATATCCTCTAGTGCCAAACCAAGATTTAGAGGGACGCCAAGATATATGTCACCAGAATCAATTATTTTTGGCAAAATCGACACTTCACTCGATATATGGTCTTTGGGTTGTATTTTAATCGAAATGATCTCTGGTAAACAAGTGTGGAGTGATTGTCAATCTTTGGAACAACTAGTGAAAAAAGTTGTGCATCAATCAGATTTACCAAACATTCCAGAAGAATTATCTAGGGAAGGAAGAGATTTTCTTTCAAGATGTATCGATCAAAAGGCTGAACAAAGATGGACAACTAATATACTACTCGAACATCCATATCTCACAGAATAATATAAAGTTGATGGGTTGCTCTCATCTTGGAGTTCACGTGATTTGTTTATACAAAATAAAGTTATTTCAAGCTAATTTTTCAAAAAAGAAAAGTTGATGACTTTTAACCCACCTCAAGATTTTTATTTGTTTATATGGTCTTAATTTTTAATGGATGATCAAGATCAACTGTATTATTATTAGAATTTTCTTGGATTTATTAGGTTTGTTCAATCAAGAACTTTGTTTGTAATTATGAGTATGATATTTATCTTAATGAAATTTATGTAATTATGTATGCAATTCTTACAACCTCTATTTTTTTAGATTTTTTTTATGAAACAAATATTTAGATCTCTAATAAATTATTAAGTTGTGCAAATATTTATTTTCTTTGACTACTTCAATTTATTTGGTTAATTGTGCGTATATTTATAAATTGTGGTACGAAAAAATTGAGGTATTTATGAGTTGGATTAGTAGACTATTTAGATCAAACTCAAATAATCTTTACTAAAAAATTAACCAAATGCAACTAAAATATTTGAGGTGGATTGGTTCAGATTACTTGAATCATTTACTAAAATTTATATTCTAAAGAAAATTAAAAATAAAGTGTCAATATGATTTTTTTTATTGAATTATTTTAATATATTAAATTAAAATAAAAACTCGATTACAATTTATATAATGATTTTTTTAAAATAGTAAAAAATTATTTTTCGGAATTGTTGAAGAATAAATCGTCAAAAGACAATGAAACCATATATATATATATATATATGTAGAATTGGATCACAAGTAAAATATATATTTATATCTATATATATATATTATATTTCTAATGTTAATAACGAGTTCAGATTCGTTTGAGTCATTTTAAGTAAATTCATGAATCAACCCAATCCATAAAATTTTTATTGGTTAACCAAACCTAACCTAAATGAGTTGATAACTCAACTCAAACAACACGGAATTGAATTGAGATGATAAGTTTTTTCAAGTCTGACTCTTCAATCCTACTTTGACATTTTATCAATTCTTACAACCTCAATATTTTGATTACCCAGAAAAAGAAAGATGATGACATGACCTTAGCTTCTAACTTGTAATGGTCAACTTTATTAAAATTATAATTTTTTAAGTGTTATTGGGTTTATTTAATCAAGAATTTGCAGTCATGCATGCAAAACAACTCACCTTTAGAGTTATAAATACTTTTCAAATTAGATAAATAATTTTATCTACTATTCATTAAAATAAAAAAAAAGTTTGGCTAAGTACTGACCAAGCCAGGTTGAGGAAATAAAAATAAAAGATTAAATAAAATAAAAGAAGTATTTTTTTTATTTTTTATTAATCTTTAATATATTGATATTATTTGTATTTTAGGATCGAAGATATCTTTCTTTTGAATCCTTACTTCATAGATATCAATTGTATATTGAAATAATTATGTATGTCAATATAATTATATATCTATATAATAAGATGATAGAGATAAGAAAAAAGAGTTTTTTTTTTTTTTATGAGTAACATGTAATGAGTTTCATGAAGTTGTGATATATGGATTCGTGTCAAACCAAGATTTGGAGAAACGTCAAAATATATGTTACCAGAATCCATTATTTTCGGTAACCTGGCTTGATATCTAGTTTTTGGCATTTTAATTGAAATGTTTTATAAAAAGCAAGCATGGAGGGATTGCCAATCTTTGGAAAGGGTGGTGCATCAATTGGATTTGCCGGACATTCCAAAATAATTATTAAGAGAAGGAATAGATTTTCTTTTTCAAAATGTATTGATCAAAAGTCTGAACAAAGATGTACAACTAATATGCTACTTGAACATCCTTATCTCAAAGAAAAATGTAAAATTGATTGTTTTGAACTTTGAGTTCACGTGATTTATTCGATACAAAATGGTTTAATGAAAAGGATTTTCATGAAAGTGTTTCAAGCTAGTTTCTAAAGAAAAAGGGACAACTGACAATAATTCATATCAAGATCTGTATTGCACCCGAGAAAAGAAAACTATAATGAAAGATGATGACATGACTTTCATTTTAACTTTTAATGATCAACTATATTATTATTAGAATTTTCTTTATCTTATTGGATTTAATCAAAAACTTTGTCCGTTCTAATTATGAATATGATATTCATTTGTGTTTGCTTATTATCTCAATAAAATTTATATAATCATGTATACAATCGTTACAACAATTATTTCTTATTATATAAATTTTTAGATCTCTAATACATTATTAAAGTGTGTAGGTTATATTATATTTTTCAACTAATTAAATTGGTAATGTTTAATTTATATCACAATCACATTATACAAAACTCCATCAAATCAAATGGAGTCAATGACTTGCAATGAGTTTTTCTTTTCTTTTTAACTTATTTTGTAATTTATATTAATCTAACGAGAACTTAACTTAATTAATATCAGCTAAATCGACAAGTTTGTTGTTCAAATCTTCTCACCTCTTGAAAACATTTGACATTTCAAATATTTATTTCTTTGAGTTTTTTTTTTTAAATAAAAACAAAAAAACAAACTATTTATACTTCATAGAAAAAATCCACTAAAAGACAAAAAATTATTACACTTTCATTTTTTCAGAGGTTTTTTCTATTTCTGACAATTTCTCTATTTTCTATTTTTCTATGGAGTTTAAATAATTTATTTTCATCATAGAAATTTAAAATCATTTGTAATTTGTTTTTATCTTTGATTTTAAAATTTTAATTATTATTGTTTTTTAATCCTCTTAAAATTCATTTGTAAACGCAACATAATAAATTTTGGTTTTTTTAAATTAGTTTTAGATTTATTTTTTAATCTTCACATTTCTCTTTTTAAGCTTTTCATAATGCGTGTGCATACGTAATAAAAAAACTATTTTTAACCATAACTTAATTTTGTATAAATTAGATTAGATTTTTTGTTATTGTAAGTTTTATTGTCGAAGTTTTAATTTCATATCTATTAGTTTAAAAGTTTCAAATTAACATATTTTTAGGTAGAATTTTAATTTAATTATCATGGAGTGAACATTCAAACTAATTGAAAAATACACTTGCGTTAATGAATATATTAGAATTATTAAAATTTTAATATATATGAAATGAAAATTATTAGAATTTTATTCTTGAAATTCAAACACATTAATTAAAAGGAAAATGATAAGATAAATTAAAATGTTTATATTTATTTTCATAATTGGAGATAGATTTCTTCAACTTAATTAAGTTGGTTTTACATTAAAAAAATTAAAATTTTGGATTTTAATAATATATATCAGTCGAGAAACATCTGCTTATTTACGTAAAATTTTATAGTTTTTATTTTATATATATATATATATAGTGATTATTTTAGCTTGTAATAAATAACTTTTATTTTGTTTTAATTGCTATATTGGTAAAGAAGTTGTTCATTGTTAGTAACTCTTAAAGAGAGAGACAAAATAGTATTAATTTTGTGAAAAAAAATTAAAAATTCTCCACTCCATCCCTAAAATCTTGTAATTTTTTTTGTTTAGTATGTTTTTCAAGATCATTTTGCCTAATTATTTGAAGTTTGTTTTAATTTTCAAAAAAAAAGGAAAATGTTTAATATAATATAATTTTTAAAAATTAAGATTATACGTTAATTTTAAAAAACCAATACAATACATGTTAAACATTTAATTTGAAAACAAATAATAACACATTTATAATTTAAGTCTCCAAATTTTTTTATATATAAATTTACTTTGTTTACTTTCAAATTTGTATTTTTAAATGTTCTTGATTTTTTCCCTAAAATTTACTATGTGAGGTTTTTTTTTTTAATTAAGATCATAATCAAATACTTTATTTATTTTTTTAGTTTATATATGCATTTCATACTTATATGAAAAGAAGTATATGTTCGATGTGTAGCCACCACCCTTTGAATAGTCACATTATTCTATGTGCATCATTTGCATTATCGGTGCTCATCAAACACGTACTCTTGAATAGTTGCATCCCACGACACCAATCGCACATGTTATACATAATACTTTTGATTTTAAAATATATAAATATAGTTTGTGATTGAAAATTAGAAATGTCACGTAATTTTCTTTTAAATGGACATCTACACTCGTAAAAGGTCCAATTCTGTCACCAAAGTGCAAGATAGGAATTAACTATAAATAAAATGGCAAAAATATAGAAAAATTATCTCCTTATCATCCTTTCCACATATAGAATAGAATATATAGTAAAATAAATAAAAAAAATATAGAAAAATTATCTCCTTATTTTCCTTATCACCCTTTTCACATATTGATTATTCATATTTCTACCAAGAAACAAATGAAAACGAAAACAAAAATATTATTTCATCGAAAAATATAATCAAATGAAAATTGCTTATAAAAAAACACAAAAAGGTGCATCTAAAGAAACAAACAACAGCAACCAAATCCGTGACTCCAACACTTTCTAAAACATTCACAATGTTGTAGATCATTGCCCCTCAACACCGAGACGACGTAAGTAAAATATATTTGTCCAATTAGTCCAAGTAAAAATTCTACAACCATTAACATTTTTGCTAAAAAATAATTTGAACAAAAATAAAAAAGCAGAAAAAAGAATATGAAATCATAATTTTGAAATTCAACCTGGAATTTTCATTTCTGAATTGTCACTCGATCATATATCAATAGTGGCATAAATTTTAAAGTCATGTGCACTTTAGTCTCATTTTGATCTCTGGTAATTTAGAATTGGTTTCTTACTGAACGACTGACAAAAATAAAATTCTTCAACACGTAAATATAAAACCAAGTTGGGGTGGTTCTCGTAGAAGGGATGGGTTCTTTTTGCAAAAGGGTGTTTCGATAAAAAGAGTTTGATTGATGAGGTGTGAAGGTTTTAACCGAAGGGACTTAATAGGGGGAAGTGAAAATTGTAAAAAATTGTGAGGGCAAAAAAGGAAGAGAAAGATTATTCCCGTTCCACCTTTTTAATATAGTAGAGATATATCAATGTTTTCATTTCCCCTGTAAGTTACTCACCAATAATGAAAAGCAAAAACCACCTTAAATTTTTAAAGATTTTTACCCGAATATATATATAAATATGTGTGTGTTAAAATATTATTTTGGTACATGTACTTGAAAATTTGTTCAATTTTAGTCATGTACTCTTAGCAAATTCTAAATTTAGTCTCTCAATGTTAAATTTATTGAAATTGATTAAATAATCCTAATATATATATATATATATATATATATATATATATATATATATTGCAATTACACAGTATGTGAATGTATTTTTAAAATTTATAATGAGAATGTTAATAAAAAATAAAAGTAATGAAAAAATTACCATAAAGCAGTAGTAGAGATTAAATTTAAGATTTATTGAAAGTTCAAAAACTTAAATTGAAATACTTTGAAAGTACAATGACTAAAAATAAACCAATTCTTATTCTAATTAAATTTAACAAACGAAATTATTAGACATTTTTCAAAACTTAAATGGAAAAGGATAAGGTAAATTAAAATATTTATATTTATTTTCCTACTAGGAAATTGATTTCATCTTCTTATAAATTGAAGCTATGGAGACTATTCTCTTCAACATCATTTCTCTCTAATTACATTTCTTATTTCTTTCTCATCGGCTAAAACCTAAACCACTAGTTATATTATATTATTGTGACATTAGTTAATTAATTTGGCGATGTCAAATTGGAATCGAATCAAGGTTTTGGGTAAAGGTTCTTATGGCACAGTTTTTTTAGCAGTTTCAACCAATGGACCTCTTCGGTTTGTTGCTCTTAAGGTAGCTTCCATACAATATGTCAATTCTCTAATGGCTGAAGAAACTATCTTGCTCAATTTCAAGGGTTGTCCTGAAATTGTTCAATGCCTTGGAAGCGAGGTTTGTTTTGAAGGTGACTCTTTACATTCTATTTCATATAACCTTGCATTGGAGTACGCGGAGTTTTAACTGACTTTATTAGGAGACGGGAGAAATTGTCAGAGAACGAGGTCAAAACCTATCTCAGAATGATTGTAAGAGGACTTTGTTGTATTCACGAACGAGGATATATACACGGTGATCTCAAACCAGATAATATTCTTGTGTTCCATGATGATACTGGCACATTGAAGTTGAAGATAGCTGACTTCGGACTTTCCAAGAGATGTGATGAGTTTGAAGAAGTCGTGATATCCTCTAGTGCCAAGCCAATATTTAGAGGTACGCCAATATATATGTCACCAGAATCAATTCTTTTCGGCAAAATCAACACTTCACTTGATATATGGTCTTTAGGCTGCATTTTAATTGAAATGATCTCTGGTAAACGAGTGTGGAGTGATTGTCAATCTTTGGAACAACTAGTGAAAAAGGTCGTGCATCAATCAGATTTACCAGATATTCCAGAAGAATTATCTAGGGAAGGAAGAGATTTTCTTTCAAGATGTATTGATCAAAAGTCTGAACAAAGATGGACAGCTAATATGCTACTTGAACATCCATATTTTAAAGAAGAATATAAAGTTGATGGGTTGCTCTCGGCTTGGAGTTCGCGTGATTTATTTATACAAAATAAAGTTATTTCAAGCTAATTGTTGGAGAAAAATACTAAGCGACTTTAACTTAGTTCGAGATTTTGATTATACCTAAGAAAAGTAAGCTACTAAGAAGATGATGATATGAACTTAGCTTTGAATGCTATATTATTACAACTATATGAAGAACTTTGTCTGTAATCATGTATCAATTCTTACAACAACTATTTTTAATTGTGAAATAAATATTAGATCTGTGATAAATAATCAAATTGTGTATATATTTACTTTTGTAACTACAATTTATTTGTTTAATTCATATATCACTTACATTATACAAAATTTCAATTTAATTAGATAAAACTTCAATTTAATTAAGATAAGTCAGCAATTTACCTCCAAAATTACAAGTACTTTGACATTTTTTTGTTATCATCAAATTTTAAATTTAAATTAACTCTTTAAACATTTTTAAAATTAATTTAAGGAATGAAAAGGGGTGTGATTAGGAAGTTAAGTTGGAGAGTAAGAAAATAACAATTAATTAAAATTGCCATTAAGATTTAAGTGTTTTTATTTCGTATTTTTTCAAACTCAATGAACAAAAGACAACCAAAAAAATGCAAAAAAAAATAAAAAAAAAAATCAAGAAATTTTAAGATTTCAAGAATATTTCAATTCATTCGATTTCGACAAATTTTTTATTTTTTTATTTAACTGCTTTAGCTCTATTAAGTTTTTCAATTTTATGGTCTTGATTAAACACAATTATATGGTTTCATATAGGAATGTCATTTTCGACAAAGTATTAAACCCTTTTATGTACTACTTTTTCTAATCTCCAACTTTTCCTCCATTTTTATTACTTTTTCTAATCTCCAACTTTTTCTCCATTTTTATTTCTATTTTATGACCCAAAATTTTCATTTCTAAGGAAATTGAATTTAAAGAAAACCACGAATAATAGTCCATATCTATTTTTAACCTCATCCAAACTTTTTTCATTAACTCTCATCAAGGAATAATATGCTACTTGGAAATCCTTTATCTTAAAGAAGAACACAAATTTTCGAGCTTCACCATTGCGATGGATAAAAGAACTCTCAGTTTCGCCCACTGTTGTATAATATTTGAAGTTAGAAAGTTTATTATTATTTATTTTGAAAGAAGCAATATTTTAGTTAGTTAATATATCCAAGTGTAATTAAAACAGTCAGATTTGTAGAACCATCGTATTTTAATGGCAGCAAGGAGCAAGAAATAAAATTTGAAAAACATGAGAAAATGTCAAAATGAAACTTAGCATATCTCCAACTAATAGATATATAACAAAAACCCTTTGCAGCACTGGACAAAGAAGAACAAGCAACATTCCTCTGACACTAAACATAGACAGACAGTGATATCAATACAACACCTTTATTTCCCACTTTTTTCTTCAACAAACCATCCAACGATATGTGTTAGTCTAGCAGAGAAAGAGCACTTAAGCAATTGCTTGATGGATGTAAAACTACAGTCATACACTTAAAAGAGGAAGGACAACATTTTTTAGTTATAGATTAAGTTTACCTGCCAGATACCAGGAGTGCATTGCAAGACTACCAAATGCTAGGATATTAGCAAGAGATGACAAGCCATGAATCATCCCGAATTTCTTGTTCATTGCTGCAAGTTTTGGATTCACTTTTGCAACTTCTACATTTTTTGACCATCCAACTTCCTCGCCAATGTTACTTTCCCTCTCCACTTTGTGTCTTTGTTTCATCAGCTGAAGAACAAGAATGGAAAGAACAGATATGAAATATGAATATAATGTAGTTCAGGAAATATGAATGACAATCACTACGTTGATCAATAACAAAACAAGATTAAATAAAGCAATCGACAGTAAAATTGCAGTAAAAAGGCCTACAACCATGTGGACCGGAAGTTTAATGATTGACTTATTTATGGTTGTGTCTTCAATGTAGTATGCCCTATAAGTCTATCTCTCCATCTCGGTGTCTCGTGTGTCAAACGAATTCTGAACTCCCTGCTCAGCTTTTTTCCCATTGTACTTATGCTTCGTTTATGACATATTGTATTAGATGCGTTTGACTGGTCGTTAGCTTGCTTTGATAATATGTTTGAGGTCTTGCATCTATTTTGGTGGGGCATCCTCTAAATGATACAAAGAAGATGGCTTGATTGGGTTTAGAGTTTTCCTTAGAGCTTTCCGTTGGACTTTATGGGGCGAGCACAATAAACGTCCATTTAGAGATTCTTTTTCAGCTTTTGATAATTTTATGGATTTTGTTATGTCTACAACTTTGTATGGGTGCAAAACCAAGCACCCTCCTTTTCAGTTTTTCTTATCTTATTTCTAATTGGAAATCTTTATTGTAATCAGCTTTAGGTGCTTTGGGGTTTCCCTTATTTCTTTTCTTTTCTTTTTTCCTTTTTTTTTAAAAAATAGAAACTTTTTGGTTGAGGTTTTGAGGCAGACGGAGGATAAGTTGAATAGCTTTCCATATTCAGTCAACTACTCCATCTTCTTCATTCACAAGCCAAAAGAATCCGAGCCTAGGTAGAGGGATAAGATGGGACGGTCTCTCTTCATCCAAGAATGGGAAAATAAATAAATAAATAACTTAAGGAGGGCTTTTTAGAATGAAGGAGTAGCGCATCTTCTCCATCTCCTATATGGGATTGCCACAAAATTTTCCTTTCTGAGTAGAAATGACAGTCTTATCAAGACTCTTTCCACCCTTTGCAAAACTTCGAGCCTTTTCCATCTCCTATATGGGATTGCCACAAAATATCACATTTCGCATATTAGTTCTATTGGTAGGTTGTCCACATTTTCTTCTTTTGACAACATATAGTGAATAAAGGTTCAAATCATTGTATGTATTCAAGGTTTCAAAGCCTACTGCTAAGAGGGTTGAAGAGATCATGAAGGGCTTATGGGAGGGACTAGGGAGTTCGCAACCATGGAGGATAATTATTCTGTGCATATTTGTGCCCGTATGCATAGGATGGGGGTGGGTTGAGGTTAGTAATACGGTAAGTAGCCTTCAGGGATAAGTAACGGTAGTTACTCGGAAAGAGTACAACTTGATGACAGAAGATAATAACCAATAGCTTTGGGGTATGTTCTGTTCTGATGGATGAGACTCAAAACCAAGTTTCTTTAGCCTCTCATCATAACCCTTGGAAGGCCACCATTTATGATCTTCACCAGTGCTTACATTTTTTGTTCCTTTTCTCAGCAAGCAAGAACATGTCCAAATTCAGAGAATGTATAGGTTGGCTCCACCCTGATGTTCTGGACCACAGATCTAAATCTTTCTAAGAATATTTTTATTATGTTATGCTACTTTCACATATCCCATCGTTAAGGATCAACCTTTATCTGTTATTGTGGATGATTGGGAGGGGTATGCATCAAATGGTACTGTTTTCTCTATGTCTCACCTCAGTATAGCTATGCTATTGATATTCTATTTCCTTAGTCCTAGTTTGCTAGCATGTCATCTAAGATGTAATTGAACAATTTTGAAACCTGGGAGTCTGGTACCTAAACCTTCTGGAAATCTTGGATTACTGTACTACTTTGATATGATAATGTTGTGTACAAAAACTGTGTTATTTCAATTAGAATTGTACATGAAAATAAAATTATGAAAATTTTGTCTCATTTTTTTCAGTACTTCTCCAACCTACAAAAACTTGCATAACAGCTAACAAGCAAGTTCGCTAAAATAATATATCACTTATTTTCGCTTCAAAGAGTAAATAGTCATAACTCATTGTGTTATGGAAATATCAAATAAACATATACACGTTTAAACTAGGCTCCTTGCTAAGCTTATGTTTTAGTCCACTTGTTGAATATCAACAAATGTTAACATAATATTGGCACGGAAAATGGCACTTATTGACAAATTTGTTATTGGAGCCTTAAAAGTAAATAATCGTCAATCTCCGGAAATTTGGACATCATAAGATTACAAAGCATATTGGATTCAGAGAATTTCAATAAAGCATGGGAATCCATGATGATTAAGAAATTTTCAAGTTAGATCTTATAAAACATCAAATTAACCCCAAGCAAACAAAGGCTGAGTATTTAACGAGAGTTTAATTCCCTAGACCATTGGAAAATTGTGTCATCTTATACTCATTCAATATCCTTAGAGAAAGATTCTCATTTACTTCAGAAAAGGTTGAGAAACGAAGTTACAGCAACTAGATGAAAGCTTTTTGACCCCTATCCTGTTATGAAGTTAGGATTAAATCATAAGCACCAAGCCTTGTGAAACTATAGTCGCAACTTTTGGCTGTTTTGATAAGGAAAAATCATAAGGTCGTGTTCATGGTATGAACTTTCCATTAACACATAAAATAAACCACGTGATACACGTTGTATCCAGAGGGTGAGATTTTTTTTTTCTTAATTATTTTTTTATTTAATGAGAAAGATGGTGAGAAGTGCACACATACAAAATATCACAAAAGACATTTTCACGGCAAAATAGTACTTATGCATAATTTTTCTGGGAGAAAATTCCAGAAATATGAGAAATTACCTCAATTGTCATAGGTGTGAAGACAAACAGGTTGGCCAAATTAAAAGCAAACGCCGATATCAAAAACCCAAGCTGGTACCTCTCCGAAGTTTCTGCAGACTTCCATGGATGAAGATAAGCAAAAGCAGCAACGGATGTGGCACAGCAAATCCCAACCATTGAGAAGTAGGCAGGGAACATCTTGCTTTGAAGATTGCCAAATTGGTGTCTCGGCAGATTCCTAAAATTGATATAGGGTTAAAGCAATTACTACCCAATATGAAATATTACACATCACTCGAAGATATTTCAGTCAGAACAGAAATAAACATTAAATCATGAATTTTATTTTCATGGAAATTCAATCTTAAGATACCCATTTCAATCACCCTAAATCTCGTCAATCCAATTGAAGTTAAATTTTCAAAACTGATGTAAACTCCCAATAAATAACTCAAAATCATAACAATCATTGAACACTGCCTCTAACAATTATCTGAAACGTATCAAAAAATCTCCACTCAGTTGAATTGACGCGCAAACAGTAACTCAATTCGCGTTTCCTAAAAGTGCAAATTCTTCTTTGCTTGTAATCAGAGCAAATGATCAGTTTTCTTTCTACTGAGAAGTGAAAGAAGAGGGGTTACTTGAACATGATGATGCCGCCGATGAAGGTGACCCAGAGAGAGGCGCCCCAAGCGGTGGAGTAGCTGAGAAGATGAGCTAATTTGAGATACATCGAAAGCTTGGGCGCATTGAAGGTTTTGGAGTTGGATCCAAAGGTCTCCGGCGAAAATACTACTCCGATGGCGAGAAAAACCACCGCCGTTAGGAATCGGGTCAACCACGCCATTTCTCTCTCGGTCTCTTCAGCTGATTTGTGCACCGAATGAAATTGAAATTGAAATTGAAGAAGAACTTAGACGATGGGCGAGAAGACGAGGAAGGCAAATATGTTAGTTCTTGGTTGGTAAGCCAAGCGCAAATTTTATTTTTTATTATTTTCCGAAAAATTGACCATATATTAAATAAAAACCAATAAATGGTCAAAAATTATTATTTTACCAACAGTTGGCTAATCCGTGTAATGTATTTTCCTAGAAATATAAACGATAATTCGGAAAATATGACTTGTTTAATTTATAAATATTTTTAACAATTTTTTAATTATTATTCGTTAAAATAAGAGAATTACGAGCATGTTGTTGTTGCCGTTATTGTTACATGCACTGTTATAGTATCGATAAGAATACAATGTTGTCGAAGTAAATATGTGATTGTAATAAATTTTCACATAATAATTTTTTTATGATGTGTAGTTTTATGCGTTAATTGTTGTGTTCCTACTTTTGTTTTTCTTTTCTTTTAATTTTTCAATTATTTTTATGCTTGTTTCTACTGTATAAGTGGGAGATTTTTTCACAAACATAGTTGTGTACACTGTATCGTCGGAAACACGTTAAACAATATATCAAATAGAAATTCGATATTTACATTCTAGTTGACAAATATAATTAATCAATATAACTCAACGGTAGTTGACATATACTACCTCTTGAATTCGATGTACCATTGATAGATGACAGTAGTCTATCGGTCTACCAACGATGGATGACAGTAGTCTATTAGTGTCTAACAATGAATTTTGTTATATTTATAGATATTTTTAGCAAATTTGTCATTTAAAACAATGATTATTGTAGTTTTTCAGCGGTGCTAACTTTCTTCCAAAGTATAAAATATTTGTATTGAACTAGCAAATGTGCTTTTTTCCCAGTTATTGTTTTAAAGTACACTTGATTCAATCAATCCAACGTATAAACAGTTGAACAAATCCAACTTTATTTACATATAGTTTATTATTAAACAAAATTTTGATTAATTCATCTTTTATAATACAAAAAATTGATGTAGTTGATTTCAACATTTGAAGGTGTCCATATGTAAATTGCTAGAAGTGTTTGAATTTGTATATTTTCATATATCGTACTCTATTTAAGGAGATCGAAGATCTATAACGCGTGTATGTAACAACTATTGTTTAGATTACTTATTTCAATATACAAATAACCGAGTTGTGCAAATCAAATAAAAAGTTGAGCTTAGAACTCCACAACAAAAGTACTTTTTTCGACCAATTACCTCTTTAGAGATCCCGTGGAAGAAATACGAAACAATAGACAAAAGGTTGAAAATGCTATAATATGTTGTGTGTTGACAATACACATGTTAGTAAAATTGGTATCCATGACACATTGGTTAATTAAATATCTTTACTTTTAACATTATCTCAAATATATTTATGGATTGTTGGATTTAAGATCGTAGAAATACGTTACAATAGAGAATGTTTGAAAATAGCACATATATATGTATTTATTTGTGCACCAAAAATGCTATCAACCAAACATTTTATTGAAAACTTATATTTGTATTTAATCTATGAAATTAAACCCAATAATCTTACAAAATATTAATAGGTGAATTAACCAAGTAATAAATATAACTAAGTTTATTGATAAAAATTAATTAAACAATAATCAAATGATTGCTTTTTATTTTAAATATCTGTAAAATAAATAATTTATTGAAAAATTATTGTAAATGACAAAATAGTTATAATATATAATAAAATTTTAGAGTTTATTAATGATAGATTTCTATTAGTATATATCAATTGGTAAACATTCAATATTTATTAACGATAAATGTATATTTTTATTATATTTTATAAATATTTTGATTCATTCTAGAGTTTAAGTCAATTAACGTTGGTATGTATTGATGACCTCGTGGTTCAAATCTTTATCAAACGGATCGGTCTATTAATACATTCGTTTTATTTCAACGGTTCATCCGGAGACACGTGTCAAAACCATGTAATGGAGACGTGGCACAATCTCACGAAATCACGAATTTTAACCCTCCCGCCATTGGCACAAATATCAAAAAGCAAAAAATTTCCCCAATTCCCTCCTTTTCCACTACCTTTTTCCATCCCCTTGTCCCCACTATTCGAACTTCCCCTGCAAGATTCATCCCTCAAACAACAAAACCGCTCACTGATTCACCTCCATATCCACACTTCCAAAGATCTTCGCCAGATTCTCACTCTCCATCTACCGCCGCAATTCAAGTTCCGCACACTGATGTTTTTTCCTCCTCTCTAGCTTCCTAGGGCACTGTTTCTTCTATAGTATTTGAGTTGCCGATGGAAATTGATTATTCCTGCCAACCGTTCTCAGGTGTTCACTTCGTTCTCTTTGGATTCAATAGCGTTGATGAGAAACAGGTATTTCGTTTCTTCGTCTTTTTTCACTTTCTGTTGGTTTCTTGTTTTCTTAGTTGAAGAATTCGTTTCGAGCTTTATTTTGTTGTTTTATCTCTTTTTTAGGTTCGGTCTAAGCTAATTGATGGCGGAGGGGTTGACGTTGGTCAGTATGGCCCGAGTTGCACTCATGTGATCGTGGACAAGAATAAGATTGTTTATGTAAATCCTACTTCGTTTCACAGTCAATTCGACAATTGGTTTTTAATTTTCACGGTTATTTGCACTGCAGCGCTGCCTTGTGAATTCAGTTTCACCGTTTCTGTATGATTTTATAGGACGATCCGGTTTGTGTTGCTGCTCGAAATGATGGCAAGTTGCTTGTCACGGGGTTATGGGTTGATCACAGATATGATTCTGGGTTGCTTGCTGATGCTACTTCGGTGGGTTCTTAACTCAATTATTATTTTTTTATTATTATTATTTCACATTGTTCTGCGTTTAAATTGGAATGATTGTCTTTGTATTTAAATACTCTGCTTCCATGGTTCTTAAATACGGGTCACGTTATTGCATATAACATAAGCAAATGTTTCATAAATTTCTCATGCCAATGTTGTTGGATTTAAGCTTTTAATGTGGAAATACCTTTGACTGTGAACTCCAAAAGACACTATTATTAATTTACTGCAGTATGATTAAATTTCTGTGTTGTTATTTATCGATTATAGTTCCGCCCAATACAATTACGTTCACGGGGAAATGAGAAGTTGCTTTAGTAAATTGGGATTTTTAGAATTCTCGAGTTTCTTTGACCTCTTCCATACCTTTAATCTTTATTATCAGCATATTTACAGATCTATCTTGTTAGCCTTTTAACAGGTGTTGTACAGACCGTTGAGGGAACTGAATGGTATCCCCGGGGCCAAAAGTTTGATCATGTGCTTGACTGGGTACCAGCGACAGGATAGAGATGATGTTATGGTATCCTATATGCATTGCTCTATTTTCTTTTGCTCGACGAGTGATTAATTATTGGCTATTTTTGTTACAATTTTACAACTGTTTTTCATGTACCTCGCAGACAATGGTTGGCTTGATAGGTGCTCAATTCTCTAAGCCATTGGTGGCAAACAAGGTTACCCACCTCATATGTTACAAATTTGAAGGTACGTCTATCTTGATATCCATCCTTTCTTAGAGTTTATATTGTCCTTAGTTACTTTTCTCTCTTGACTGTCTCGAGCAAAGGTTTGATGTTAGTGGGATATTAATGAACATTTTCAAGATTTTTAGTGGTCAGTACTTTCCGTTCAACAAGTGACATTCTTGCTCATTAGCTGTTGATTCTTTTGATGCAATCTATTCATATAAGTGAATCTAGTATCTCTGGCTTTTAAACTATGTGGTTAAAGACTGAATTATTTTTATAATTTGGGCAATGTGGGAATGCTGTATTAGGTTTCTTGTCTTTCTATGAGTTTTATTCAAAGTCAACCATAAAAATGTCCTGTCTATACTTGTGATTTATCAGTTCATGTTAGTTTCTTTCGGTATTAGGCATGTTTTATGCATTAAACAACAAATAGTTTGCTAGATTATCTCGTTAGTTAATGGGCAATTGCTCATATTTGTTTGTTCCAAAATGTTAAGGGGATGTGGGGATGAGTTATAAAACTTATGCTGAAAAGATTAGCATTATGTAATTTATTTAGCATGAGTTTATAAACGGAGCGATGTGAAATTTATTATTTTTCATGAGCAAACGTAATATAGCGATACACACTCAACTTCCTAACATTAGATTACATAAATTTAATGGGGTATTTAATTTGTAAGCTAGACACCTCTTAAGTTTTTTTTGTTTTATTTTATCTTTTGTGATGCTTTGTTATTCAATTTATCAAAGAGAGTGAATCAGTGTGGTAAATTCCATGTACAGGGGACAAATATGAGCTTGCTAAAAGACTGAGGACCATCAAGCTTGTCAATCATCGTTGGCTGGAAGACAGGTGCTTTTAATTTGTGTTCGTGCCAATTCCTATAAAATCAACTCATTTTCATGTGTTCTGTAAAAATATATAGGTTTTTGTTAATTTGTTTTGACTTGTTACTCATTTCTCCTCAGCTTGAGAGAATGGATGCTACTTCCAGAATCTAATTACAACTTGAGGTACGTAGGCGCATTGTCTTGGTCACAACGCATAACAGTCCTGCATTGACGTGACTATTTGTTTCGTTTGCTTGACCCCTTTAATTTGTGGAGTTTTATTACCTCTATTAAAATAGCCAAGGATCTGAATTCTATGCCGTCATTTCATACTTTTGTTATGAGGGATATTATTTGGGTTTCAGTAATCTTTAATGAAATTGCCTTCGTATGATAGAGGATACCACCCGTTGTTTGCAAATTGCAGAATATATTGCTAGGTGTAGCTTATCGGGATGCTAACTGATGTATGCGCCCATTTGTTTATGGCATTGTATTTTTTAATAATCAATGCTGGGTGTGTCTCTCCAAATATTTGTACTATGTTCTTCTGCATGTTAGCCTGCTGAGATTAAATTAATGTTTTCTGAATATATCCTTTCATGTTCTCAATTCTCTTGCGTTTCTCCACAGTGGATATGACATGGAGATGATTGAAGCGGAGGCTAAGGATTCTGAAGAGGAATCTAACAGTGGCATCACCAAACATTTGGCAAGGAGAAACACCAAGAGTCCTGACAACATGAAATTTGGTTTGCGTTCAACCAATGAAATATCTAATACAGTTCCAGCTTCAAAGACATTGGATGAGCGCACAAACATTGCTGATACTAAGAGCATGTTGACAGTTCCTACTACCAACACTGAATTTATTCCTTCTGGAAAGTTTGATAAGCATGACGCGGTCAGAGGACCTATTTGTCAGGAAGATGATGTTTTTAGTACTCCTTGGGGTTCCATGCCATTTGACATGCATACGAAAACTTCTGAATTTGAGAAGCAGAAGGTGAAAAATGAGGCAGTGACAAGTCCATCAAATGCAGTGAGGTCCCCGCAACAGTATGCTACCAGTTACTCTAGGAGAACCCCATTGAAGTCGCAACTTCCACTGTTTTCTGGAGAAAGATTGGTCAGAGCTGATGCCTCTTGTAAAATGGCAACAGGTGAAATGAAAGATACTATTGATGTATCTTTGGAAAAGATTGAGCAAGTAACTTATGCTACTTCCTCTGGCCATGAACAAAATTCTTCGAGGGGAACTGATTTATTTGGTACAGGAGATTCAAATGCTAGATTGCCACTGAAAAACATTTCAGATGCATCTTATGACGTCCCTCGATCTCATTCAATGAGTGAGAACACAAAATCATGCACCTTGAATAACCCCTCCGACGAAAAAATTTTAGGATTGGAAATGAGTCGTGTTTCTTTAAACAATGATGATTCTGGTAAGCGTCGTGCTAAGATCTTGCAGTATAGTAGGGCTAGTACTGACACCTCTAGTCCTATTAAGAAACCATTTTCATGTGACCTACCTTTCAGCAACAGTGTTCGCTCACCAACTGAAGATATTGCGGAAGGTACCTTGAAGACTACTCGAACCCCCTTCCAGATATCAGGAAAAGACCTGTCACCTGACAATCCCGACAAGTTAAATCATGATTGTGGGGTTTCTGGAGATTTGGTTGGAAAACCCAAAGAAACAGATAAGCAGCAGAATGGTGTTTTGGCTGTATCTGAAAGTGATAGTGGTACCAAGGCTACTAAAACGAAACCAGCCTCGCCAAGTAGTCTGAATTCCTCTGTTGTGCAAAATAATGGCTTGCATTCCAAACCACAAAGAATCAAGATGATTGCCAAAAAGAGCTTGGGTTCTAGACCAAAGTTGGGCAGTGGCAGTCATAGGGGTTCTATTTTCTCGAATAAAACCACTTCCTTCAATGATTCGGTTTCTTCATCTTGTCGGAATGGTGAAAAACTTTTCAGCTCGTCACCTCAGGATGTCAGTATTGGAGTGAAAAAGGTTGCGGAGACAGCAGATAAGGAGGAATTTTCTCATAAATATGAAGTCATGGATGAAGAGGACAAAACTTCTGATCCAGAAAATAAAGAAGCAGATTTTGAGCATCAAATGATGGATACGGAAAATTTTAAGGAAGTTCCGCAAATAAGTGATGATGATAAGGTAGCAAAAGAGATGGCATCTGGAGTGCAATGTAACAATAGTGCTAGTGTGCTTGATGATACGATTCCTTCAGTTACACTAAAAGAAATGATTGAACGCAAAGAACCCCTTTCCATCGGAAATGTACAGCTGGATGAATTAAGACTAGAAGATGAGAAATCGAAATTGGATGTGGGGGATAGAGGTCCAACCGAGGAAAAAATGTTGATAAACTCTTCTAAAGCAAAATCTAAACAAGGTAAGGTTTGTAAAGCACCTCCCCGTAAGAAAAATGGGAAGACTGGGAAGAAACCTCAGTTGGTTGCTGCAGGGCTTAATACTGAAGTCCATACAACACCCGATTATAAGTCAGAAAAGGAAACTGTTCCAGGTGAAGCCATGGATGAAGATGACAAAGCTTTTGATTTAGAAAATAAAGAAGCAGATTTTGAGCAGCAAATGATGGATACAGAGAATTTTAAGGAAGTTCCGCAAATAAGCGATGATGATAAGCTAGCAAAAGAGATTGCATCTGGAGTGAAATGTAACAATAGCGCTAGAGTGCTTGATGATATAATTTCTTCAGGTACACTGAAAGAAGTGTTTGATCCCAAAGCACCAGTTTCCATCGGAAATGTACAGCTGGATGAATTAAGATTAGAAGATGAGAAATCAAAAATGAATGTGGGGGATAGAGGTCCAACAGAGGAAAAAATGTTGATAAACTCCTCTAAAGCAAAATCTAAACAAGGTAAGGTTTGTAAAGCACCTCCCGGTAAGAAAAATGAGAAGACCGGGAAGAAACCTCAGTTGGTTGCTGCAGGGCTTAATACTGAAGTCCATAGAATACCCGATTACAAGTCAGAGAAGGAAAATGTACCATGTGATGTTGGTGACAAAACTAGTCATATTGTCAAGCATTGTGAACAAATTACGGTCAAGTCTAATACAAAGCAAAGAAAGGCCAATAAAAAATCTTCTGATATCAGTGCCAATTCTTCCATGGAAATTGAGGAAGTTTTGAGAGAAGTAAAACCTGAACCTGTGTGTTTTATCTTGAGTGGACATCGTCTTGAAAGGAAGGAGTTTCAGAAAGTAATCAAGCATTTGAAAGGAAGGGTTTGCAGAGACTCTCATCAATGGTCATATCAGGCTACACATTTCATAGCCCCCGATCCAGTCCGTAGAACTGAAAAGTTTTTTTCGGCTGCAGCATCTGGAAGGTAACACGTTTCTTCCGTCAATTGTGTTATTTGGGATTTTATGAAATTCATAAGATCAAGTAAAAATGTGATGGAGGTATTATTTTTAGTCTTTTCATGCAACTTAGAAGTGAATTGCCGTTTGTTACTACTTAAAAACTCAGTTCACGTAAAAGATCTGAAGTACAGGGTTTTTTGATGCAGGTGGATTCTCAAATCTGATTATCTAACAGATAGTAGTCAGGCTGGAAAGCTATTGAAGGAGGAGGCTTATGAATGGTACAAAAAAGGCCTCACTGAAGACGGTGCAATCAATTTGGAAGCTCCTAGGAAATGGCGGCTCTTGAGGGAGAAAACAGGTCATGGTGCCTTCTATGGAATGCGTATTATCATATATGGGGAATGTATTGCTCCACCTCTGGTACGTTTGCTATCCTACAATACAGCCACTCAAATTGTAACTGTAATGCTCCTTTCAATCGTTCCGATATTTGTTATTTTGACATACGCATCATCTGCTAATCATGAAACAGGATACTCTCAAGCGTGCTGTGAAGGCTGGAGATGGAATAATACTAGCCACATCTCCACCATATACTAAATTCCTCAAGTCTGGAGTTGATTTTGCTGTTGTTGGTCCTGGCATGCCACGTGCTGATACATGGGTACAAGTGTTCTTAAACGATGAGATACCCTGTGTAGCAGCTGATTACTTGGTTGAGTATGTGTGCAAACCTGGTTATCCTCTTGACAAACATGTTTTGTACAATACTCATGCATGGGCGGAAAGATCTTTTAGCAACCTTCAGAGTAAAGCAGAAGAAATCGCTGAAGACGCAATCTCACAGGATGATTGTTCTGATAATGATATAGCCTGCCAAGAGTGCGGGTCTCGCGATAGAGGTGAAGTTATGCTCATTTGTGGTAATGAAGATGGTTCTAGTGGTTGTGGAATTGGCATGCACACAGATTGCTGCAATCCTCCATTACTGGATATTCCAGAGGGTGATTGGTTTTGTTCAGACTGTATTAACAGTAGAAACAGCAACTCTTCGAATAAAAGGAAAAAGGGTGTCTCAGTTAAGAAAAAGTGATATTAGATATTGCATAATAATTTTAATGGTCAGGAAAGTTATTTTAGTTTAAATCTTGTATATTTTCGTCTTGCTTAAACAAATGAAGTTGATTGAATTAGTCCAGGTCTTTTAGATGGCTCGGGGAATTTCCTCAATTGATGATCTGCTGCGGTTTGAATCATTTTCTCCAATCACTCAGGTTTGCAAGCTCTTTACTTTGCATGCTTGGTGGTAACGGTAATGGTTCATCATCCCAGGGTTTTACATAGGTTCAGCTTTGCAATCCTTAAAATCTTCTTGCCTTGTGATTTGAGTTTCCATCCTTAAAATCCTCTTGGCTTATGATTTAACGTAGTCATGCCTTGATATTGCATGAATTTATGTCCACGTTCTTTTGTAAAATGTCGAGTGAAAAAACGTGTAGGGTTGGAGATTTGAACTTTCTAAGTCAAAGGTTGAAGAAATATGCTTTAACTAGTTGAATTATACACTAATTTACATGAAGGCGAGAATTTGAGCCTAACTTGAGGGTCAGTAATTTTCTTTTAATTGTATTTATGCTATGCTATGTTGGATTAGTAGAATCTTGTGTGATGTTTGCACACACCTGTGACCGAAAATTTATGTGTTAAGTTTGATATTGAAAATGAGTGACTTAAAAATCTATGTTACATATACTAAATGACTTACTAGAGACTAGATTAAGTATTATGAAAGGGTGAGAATTGGAACAAAATATATAGAAGTAAAATACTGAAATAATTTCCGATTTAAGAATTGAAGTTTAGGGATTGGAGAATGATTTGATTTGTATGTGAATTGAAATTATTATTACTTTGAAATAACTCGAGGGTTCTTTTAAAATTGGTTTTGAGTTATTTAAGAATTGAAGATTAGTGTTGATATGTAAGTAAGAGAGGTGTTGTGAATAGTGAAAATTTCTTTCACTTTTGTAATAATATGGTGGCAGTTTCTTTAAATGGGAAAGTATCGTATAGAAGAGTAGGCTTTTTTTTTCTTGGTTTTGTGGAAACTTCTGGGGTCCCATCAGCTTTTTATCATAAAACAACCAACTCTTCCTATCATATCTGCAGACTTGTAAAGATTTATGGGATGTACACAACCTTATTGTATTTATGGGTGACCTCTTTTCTATATATA
>JBBPDJ010000001.1:13423009-13437669 GCA_037974625.1 Cucumis cinereus | reverse complement strand
TATATATTTTCACTCAAACTTGGGAAACTTTTGCTATTCAAATATTATTTTAAAATGAAAAGTTGATTTGTTAATAGTGAAGGGTTGGGTTCAACCCTATTTCTAAAAGGGTAGTAGGGTAGCTTGTCTCTACTACTCACTTTCAATTTCATTACAACTAGCGTCTTCTTTTTAATAGTTATTGACATGCATTATTGTGTTATTTCTCTGAGGTTGGAGGATTAAATCTTTAATTTTTATTAATTGTACTTCAAAAATAATAAAGTGGCTTCTTTTCATGTGGGTTTCTATTTACCATGCTTGTTTTTCTAATAAAAGAATTTGTGGGTATTTATTCATTTTTCTTCCCATGGTTTATCTTGTCTTACCTATGGTATTTTGGTGTATGTCAGTCACCAGTTGAGGGGAAGAAATGAAAGAATTTTCCTGATGAGATCTATAGATGTTTATTTGCTTCAATTTATTCAACTCTTGAATTACCTATGTGTGTTTGGATGGATGAGAATTTGGATTTTGGTTTATGTTTTTCAATTCATTGACTTCAATAAATATTGGTGTAGTAGTCTATTCGATTCCGTTTCTTAAAATATATATATATATATATATATATATTTATTTAGATATCCAAACTATGCAAATTTTAAAAATATATATTTTTTCATGTTTTCATTGTTACTAGATTTTGAATTTTAAAATTTGAAAAGCAGAATTATATTAAATAAGGATAAAACGGTTTAAGAATATAGTATATTATGTTATAAAGGCAATTCACTTTTTTAATATTGAACTATGTATTGTGTTAGGTGTTATAAAATATATTATATTACCAAAAAAGAATAATATAATTTTTACATAAAATATATTCACAAACGCAGTATATTAGTTAGTAACAAAAATTAATTTTTATGATTTATAAATATAGTATCAAACATATTTTACTAATAGGATAATAGTCAGATTAAATATTAAAAAAGAATTTCATCTAATTTAACAGTTTATTTAAAAGCTATTTGAAATAAAATACCCAAAAATCGTATTACTATTTCAACATCTCAAAGTACATTACATTATCTTTGATTAATTACTATATCAGCTCAAATTATCCGTATGCTTATTCCTATGACCTTTCCCTTTATCTACTTGCTATCCAAAACCTTAACAAACGAAAAAAATAAATGCACCTTTTGAACAAAAAAAGAAAGAAAGTAAAAAAAAAAAAATTACCAATCTTTTCCGCTGTCTAAAGCTGAGAAAAAGGATGGTAAAAAGTAATTATAAAAAACTAAGTGTCCCAGTGAAGGGAAGGGAAAAAAGGGTCAAAAGTTTTTCACCCACCAAAATTACTCATTCTCATTATTTACTTTTGAGTTCAAGTGCAATTCTTACTTACTGCTCGGTTTTCTTTAACAGTCAAAAATTACAAATTTTTGCAAATGTATTTTCAATTTCTTTTTCAATGCGAATTTGTTACATCTTGTAAATAAAATGTCACGTTCAAACGTTTAATGATGATTAAAAACTTCATCTTACTCTTAGGTCGTAGGTTCAATAAAAACCTTAGTTATTAATCATGAAAACCAATGTATATGATAAGCAATTTATGTTGATTTTTGATTTGCGTAACCATTCACATTATTACTTATATATTGATTTAATATTATGTCATACCTAATTAGGGCTAATTTGGTATATATTAACTCAAGAATAAAATGAGAATGTGGGCATGCTTAAAAATTTGACTGTGACTAATCAAAATCCAATTTAAACCTAAAAAAAAAAAAACAGAAATCTTACCATATGAGATGGGAGGTAATCATTTACTCAAAAGACTATGTTTATATCATCTCTTATAAAGAAATCATTTACCTAAATGAAACCATTTTCTTACATTTATAATTATTTTAAAAAAAATGATTTATTTATTAAAAAAAAAACCCATTTTCAGATCTCATACAATTCAAACAACCTTAAAAAAAATACCCAAATAAGTGGATTAAAAAAAAAAAAAAACCAATCCCTTTTGTCACACACACATTCTATATAGTTTGAATGAAAGTTTTTTGTTTTTGATTTGGAATGATTTGAATTTGTGTAATGTGAAAAGAATTTGTCAGATCTTCCCATTACACCAAACCAGCTCTGTTTTTGACCAAAACCCATAAACCCCATTTTAAAAATACCAAATAAATAAAAAATTTAAAAATATATTATTATTATTATTATTATTATTATTATTATTATTAATTTAATTTAAATAATTTTGAGAAAAAAAAAGAGAGGCACATGACATGATAGCATCACATGGTGTGACTGACATCATCATATCTGGCCACGACCTCCAATTTTCATTACATTCAAACATCACGTGTTTCTTTTCCCCTAATTCCTTCCCATTCTAACTCCCCCTTCTTTCACTTATTTATACAAACACCCCTACTCTTCCTCTTATTTGCATTTCTTCGAATTCGTGATTATTAGATATAAAAATATTTAACTTTTTTGCTCATATGTTTAGAAGAATATATGTATTTGGTTTTTGAATTTTAAATATGTTTTTTAGTCCTTAACTTTTTAGAAAGAACTGAATTTGATCCTAAATTTTTAAAAGGTTTGATTTTAGTCATTGCAAATTACAAAAAATGTCTTTAAAGTATGATTGTAGTTGTAATTATAATTTAAACTCTTAAAATTAAGTCCCTAAACTTATTGAAAATTTAAAATTGGACCCTCATACTTATGTAATTGTATAAATTATTTGACGATACAAGTTTGAGAATTTAATTTTCACCATTTGTTGAGTCCAATTTTTACAAGTATTGTAAATTTAAGGATCCAATTTTAAAACAGTTATAAATTTAGGGACCCAACTATTATTATTGAAACGTTAAGGGTGTAATTGTAGTTATCATCATATTTTATGAATTGTTTTTGCAATTTTCCTTCAATTTTAAGAATAAAAAACAAAAACGACCTTTTTTTGTTGTTACCCATACACTTACTCTTATTTGCATTACGTGGAAGATGTGATTATTAAAGAAAAAAAAAACATTACATTTTTTATCCCTAAATTGTGAAGAATAGGTTTGTTTGATTTTTAAGTTTTTAAAATGTATTTTTATCATTGCGTTTTTAAGAATAAATAAATTTGGTTTTAGATTTTTAAAATATATACTTTTACTTCTTGAGTTTTTAATAATAGTTTTAAATATTCTCAAGTTAATTTTTAAAAAATAATTTTAATAATTTTGTGACATTTCAAAATTACTTTTCAAACTACTAATAAAAAAAAAAGTTACTTTAGGTACCTTTAATACCTATTTTAATATACTTGAGAACTAAATCAAAAGAGAAAAAAAAAAAGTAGAATTTAAAACTTTAGAGTTCAACGCACATATTTTTTAAAATTCGAGAATAAAAAGTTACATTTTCTTGTCATACACACTATTCTTCAAAATTCGGAAACTAAAACTATAATTTTTCCTAAAAAATTATGAGGTCTTTTATATTTTCGACATAGGTAGTAAACAATAAAAAATAATTTATTTTTAAATTTTATTTTAAACTCATTTTCTATTTTTTCTCTTTTAAAGTAGTCCCCTTCCTTGAGAAATAATACAAAACTCAAACTTTAAACCCTAAACTTTCAAATGCCTAGTTTTCATATATTAAAAACAAAACTTAATTATAGATAATAAGTGGCACGTATTAAGATTCAAAAGTTTAGGCCATTTTCGTATATTTTATCCAAATATTATTATTATTATTATTATTTTAGATTTAACAAATTAGATGAGTTTACAAAAACTTTACTTTGTGGGTTTATTTTTTTAAATAACATTTAAAATTTACAACCAAAAAATATTTTTTTAAAAAAAAGTCTATCCACTAACTAAACATTTGTCTAAAAAAGTTGTAAAGAATAATCAAATTGATGCATCAAACATACAAAATGGATTAAAAATTTCATAGAAAAAAAATGTCAGAGAAGTGGATTGATAATTACAAAGAATAGTACAAGTGGGGTTCTTTATTTATTTATTTATTAGAATGAGTTCAAAACACTTTGAAGTGTGTGATTGAAATGTTCAACCCCATGCATTTTTATATTTATATTTATATTTATATTTATATACTCTCTCTTCTCCTTATAACCCTAAAGTTTGACATTTGATGACTAACATTTTGGCAGCATTTATCACATTACCTCTACCCATTGAACCATTTCCTCACAATCAAGGATTAATGGAAGTGGGAATTGGCAGAAGAAGCAGTCCAATAATGTGGGCACATATAATTACAACATCTTATGTTATATATTGGTGTGTGTATTGATTTGATTTTTACATTATGAATATTTTATTTAAAAAATAAAGAGAAAAAGAAAAAAGAAAAAATAAAAAAAGAAAAATCCCTTCCCCATTTGCTATTCTCTCAAGTTATTCTAAAGGGGAATTTGGTTGTGAAAGACTTTGCTTAAAGTGAAGAGATATGGATAAGGAGACATGTGCAAATGGAGTCAATTTAAAGGATTATAATTTATATTTTAATTAAAATTAAAATTCAAACCTAATATCTTAAAACCTTTTTACATCTCTTCCAAGGAAAGATAAAGACTTCACTTCATTATTTTAAAAAGGAAGAAACATCAAAAAATTAAAATTTTTCTTCACTCTTTTGTCCTCGATCTATTTTCGCCGTTGAACATTAAAATACACATTTGAATCGTTTGCCATTCATATTTTCGTCGATAGATATTAATGGTTCGTTGGTTTGGTTTCGTGAATCAAATTAATATTTCAAACCCTAAACCAAGGGTGGTTGTTTTACATCATGAAGAAAGGGCCAAAACTCATTATATCAAGAGGGAGAGCATTAGCAATAAATGTTGCATTTAAAAGAAGTTGTGTAGGTTCTCATAAAGAATGTCAAGAGAATATATATATATATATATATATATATATATATATATAATAAAAGTAAAGAAAAAGAAAAGGTGTGCTTGGGGGGGGGGGGGGGGAAGGCACTCACTTGCTCCACTGCTTGTGTCAAAGGTGACTAAACCCTAGACTCAATTCCATATAATAATGATGCTCCACCTTTTTCTTTCATATTAAAATATATTATATTACCACACCCATTTCTTAAAATCATTGAAATTACTGAGGTTAAAAAGGTGAATAATTAATTGATTGCCCAACAACCATCTTTAATTGTATTTGGATGATTCTTTTTTTTTTCCAAAATATGCAAAAACCACTTTACACTTATCTCTCTTTTTTAGGTCAATATATATATATATATATACATAGTAATTTTAATGTAATTTGTAGTGGACTATAAGAAATTTCAAAACTATATAATTAGTATAACATTTTCAAAGAACAACAAAAAAAAATTATAATTACCAAAAATATAAAATTTCAAATATGAAAATTAAGTTTCGTTTCGATAACTATTTGGTTCTTAGTTCTGCTTTTTTCTTTAAATAAGATTCAAAGTATCGGTTGATATAACATAATGCAAGAGAATTTTATAGATATAGATCCATCACTAATAAGAATCTGTCAATGATATATTACATTGCTCATAGGAGTCCACACTCGATAGAGACTATCATTAATAAGAATCTATTAACGATAAAGTTTATCGCTAGCTAGAATCATTAATTGTAATTACCTTTTTTTTAATTTAAAGTAACTTTTTCTCAAGTTTTTTTAAAAAAAGAGAGAGAGAATTGTGATTAGAAACCTTTTGATCGTTAAAACATTATATATTAGTGGATGTAGGTCGAGTGAGTGAGTGAGCTTTGGTTGGAAGTAGATCTAGGAAGTAAGATTGTCAAGAAAGAAAGAATGTGTGGGGGAAAATAATGAGAGAAAGGAATCAAATTCCCATGAAAAGGGTTAAGGTTGCAATAATTTTAGACCTAAAAGAGAAGAAGAAGATGAGAAATGGACATAACATAACAAAAGCAAACAGCAGTAAATGAATGGATTAGAAAGAAAGATACAAAAAAAAAAAAAAAAAAAAACTATTAAATTAAATTAATAAATAAAGAAAAAGCAGAATGAAATGACAATTCCTTTACAAAAACAAAACAAAAGTAATTTTTTTTTATTTATTTTTAATTTTAAAAAAATAAATCCCTCATTGGGTTTTCTCGTATTGAGTGTTTGGATTAGACCCTACCAAACTCTTAAACTCATCAGCTTTCGTCTGCCACCTCTCTTTTACTCCAAGGCTGACTCAACAAAAAAAATAAAAAAATAAATTGCATTTTTCACCCACCCATTTGGGTGAATTTCTCAAATATATGAAATTTAAAGGACCTATCTGAGTTGTCATGTTGATAAAAAGGCAACCCCAAGAAGAAAAATCAGACAAATGAAACAGTCCAAACATGGGTTCTGCTGCCAGTGTGCCAGTTTTGTTGAAGATTTACCATTGCCCATTGCCCATTGCCAACAAGTTAATGCCACCAAACTCATTTTTACAATTTCACAATATTGAAAGAGACTTGAGTGACAAATTTCAATTCCAAAAAATTCAGATAATTGAGAAGCTGAACTGATGATGATCATAATGGAATTCTTCTGTACATGAACTTCAGAAAAAAAAATGACAGTAGAAATGAAAGAACAAAATGAACAACAGTGACCAAAATTTTTTCCGGCAGTAATTTTCAAAGTTGTTTTTTTTAGACGTTCCTTTTGTTTTTGTACAAGAATATGAGAGAAGTTGAACTTGAGATTTCCCTGCCGTATCAACAAAAAACCTCGTGATTTTCAAATCCCATGTTTTACAAGTGATTTCAGCAGCTCAGTGCTTCGTACTTAACCGGTATGGGTCGGTTTAATCCGACTTGCGATAACAAATTACCAACTGCAGCGAGATCACGGCAGAATACTCCTTGGTATGTTGATTTGTCGTTCGAGGATTTGTTGTCTGATGCCGTGATTCGTTCGGTTTTTGGCGGTTTGGATTGTGTTTTTGTAGCTGCTTTGATGAGTTCCATTTCTAATAGGCATTCTTGAGCTTGTTGTTGTTGTTGCTGCTGTTGTTGTTGTTGTTGCTGTTGCTGTTGTTGCTGCTGAACTTGAATTGCAGCAGCTTGTGCTGCTTGTAATGCGGCTGCAGCTTTCTTCCTTTGCTTCTCTGCAGCTTCCTCGTCGGCGATTGTCGCCATTATGCTTGAATAGCCCTTCTGTAGCATTCTATACAGTAACAATGCTGACATTTTCGCCTTGTCTCGAACTGAATCGAGATCACGATCATCTGCAAGCTCACACCGCTCGATAAAGTTTGTAGCTTTATCGGGTTTGTGTCGTAAACATAGTAGCAAATGAGCTCTCTCCAATTCGGACCTCGAACAACCACGTCGCAGCCCAATCAATGAATAGTAATCCACATTCCCAGTTTCTCCTGAAGCAACCCTTTGTTTTAGTTCTTGAATTTTCACTGTTAATGCACATAGCTTCCCAGGAATCTCTCTATATCTCATGTTCTGTCTCTTCCAAGCCGGACCAGGGAGCTTTCGGTCCCTCAATATGGTATTATACAGAAGCTTTAAATGCTCTAGATCGTGCAAACAATCCGGTAAGCATCGAATCGACTCAAACAGCAATGCTCGGGTCTCTAATGCTTGAATGCAGCTTGGATTAAGCGCTAATGTTCGATTACAATCAGCAATCGACTCTGCAATTCGACCAGCCGATCGATAAGCGGAGGATCGGTACATATAGCATTCAGCAAGGAAGCCTTGAGGTGCTCCTCGACGACCATCTACGATCTTGCTGAAATGACGAATAGCCTCAGCATAGAGGCCGGCATCAAGGGCAGCAAGAGCAGCCGTCCTACGGCGAATCAGAAGCTTAATGTGGCTAAGGAGATTGCTAATTGTTTCTGAATCAGACAAGGCTCGAGGCGGTGTATTCGGAGGATTCGTTGTCGAAATCTCACTGGAGAAAGGGAAATCAGACAGCGAGAAGCTATCTTCAGACCGGCATATACTCTCGCGACGAAATGCCGCCGTTGCGAGGCGTTTTCCGGTCTGAAGAAGAACCATGGCATCTTCCATCAATCCCAAATGACAACAAGCTTGACCCAAGATCAAATATCTACAGCAGAGAAAAACAGAGTGTTCACTAAAAAGATCAGAAAAGATTCATCATATTCATTGAGAAACTGTAAAACACAAACAAAAAGTGACAAAGAAATACAAAATCAACAATGCTTTTTGAATCCAACACCAAAAATGAGAGCAAAATCAATCAAAATGAGAAGGTTAGAACAAGGAAGGTAAAAAAAATCATAGGGAAACAGAGGAACCTTGCACAAAAAGGAAATCAAATAGAAACTCAAAATACAAAAAGGTTAAAAAGAGATAGAAAAAAATTGAATAGTGAGGTTTAAAGTTTGCTGAGCATTTACTCAAAAACCAACAGAAACCATGTCGACTGAATCATAATAATAAATAACAATAATCACACCACATAAAAAGTCGAACCCATAAAACATTTAATACACCCAACTCAAAAACAAACCATTACACAAAAAACAAAAAAAGAAAATCAATGAAACAGAGCATTTTCATTTTTTGTTTTACCTCCATTGCCCTTCTTTGTTGCAGTTTTTACAAAGTCCAGCCATAACCTTCTTCTTCAAATCAGAAACAGAGAAACATTTAAACGACGAGTCACAGCCCGACGATTCAGACGAACCAAGAAGCTTAACTCTGTCTTTAGAGAGTTGCTGCGACGACCCATCGGAGCCGGCGGAATCCTCACCGGCTATCTTAAAACTAGGAATATAATCCTGAAGCATATCAGCAACATCTTTAAATCGACGAAGACAGAGAAGAGCCCGAGCTTTAAGCTCAAGGGCTTGTTCAAGACGAGGAGAAAGAGCTAAAGCTGCATCAATAAGATTAAGAGCAGCGGAAACTTCTCTGTGTTCTTGAGTAGCAATGAGGGTTCTTGCATCTTTAATGTATTTATCAACAATCTGAAATTAAGAGGATTGAAGATGAGAAAAACCCCATTTGAGAAAAAAGAAAAAAAAAAAAAAAGGTTAAGAAAATATAATTTACCTTACGGTTGGTGAGCCACCAGTTTTTCTTGTCAATAGAAGATTGAGAAGAAACAGCCATTGAAGGAATCAGTGAGCCAAGCCAACATAAAGAGAAAGCCTTTAGGGGGCTCTGTTTGTCCCTCTCTCTCTCTCAGAAAATGTGGTCTGTTTATAAATGAAGGAAGAAAGAAAGAAATGGTGAGAGAGAGAGAGAGAGAGATTTGAAATGTGAAGAAGAAATGGGGGAGAGAGAGAGTAAATAAGAGGAGGAGGAAGAAGAAGAGGAGGAGTGAGAGAGAGAGAGAGAGAGAAAAAATAAAGAAGAAAATGCCAGCTTTGACCTGAAGGGGAAGGGGAAAGAGAAAGGATCACATGAGCTGGCAACACACAATAGATTCTCTCTTTCTCTCTAATGGCAGTGGAAAGGGCTAGGTGTCCTATAACTCTATACCCTTAACTGGGCTCCACATCCCCACACCTTCCATGTCACATATTTACTCAATTTTTTTCTTTTTCTTCTCAAAATGAAATTACAAATTTAAATACATTTTTCCAAGTCATTTTAAAATATTTCTTTTTATTATTTCTTTGATTTAAAATTAGGTTATTGTATAATTTTATGCTTTTTATTGTAATTTTTCCTACAATGAAAATTTGTTTCGAAGGATTAAAGTATTTTTAGAGTGATTAAGTAATAAATTATTTTATCAATTTTAGAATAAATTTTAAATATGTTATTGGTTATTACTTTGAAATTAGATTTGTATTTATATGATTTTGAATTTTTAAAAAGAGTGTCTAATTGTTGATTGATAAATTTAAACTAATTTTGAAAAGTGATTGATGTGTTAAATATAAATGTGAAACTTGTGTATGATGGAGTTTTCAATTTTTAAATTTAGTATTGGGTAATCGGGTTGGTTTTGAAATTTTATCTCTCGTTTTGAAATTTTGGTTTATTTGAGTTTTCTCACAATTTTTTGAGTTAGTATTTGAATTTTTGGTCAATTTTAAAAAAATAAAAACAAGTTTATAAAAAAAAAAAAACTAGTTTTCAAAAGTTGGCTTCATTCTGAAAATACTCCTAAAATGTATACCAGAAAACGTAGAAATCAATGGATGAAAATAGTGTTTGTAGATTATGTTTCTTTTTTTTTTTAAGAAAAAAAACAATTACCAAACCGAGCTTTAGTTACTAAATTTGTAATTTTAAAAGCATAGAAATCAAGTAGACACAAAATTCAAAGTTTGTCGATTAACATTGTAATTTAACATTTTTCTCGATAAAATTAGGTTTTCATGTTTTTAGTCGTTAATTTGAGCAAATTAATCAGTCATTTACTATTTTGAAAGTCGATGGTTTCACCTTCTACTTCTACAAATTTTTTAAACTTTCCAATAAAGTACATCAAGTTCAGTCGATTGAAGTCTTATTTCAATATCTTAACTTTCACATTTGTTTCGTTGTGAATCTGAAGCTTTTCAAATAGACTTGCACAAATTTATGTAATAGGCAGTACAAATACTACTTCCATTTATTATAAGTCACATCAGTATTATAATGAAGAAGAATAATAACGTGAACGAGAATTTTTCATAGAGTATCTTTAAGCCGGTTTGGTATGTGATCTAAATGAGATATTTTTAAGATTCTCAAATTGGTTCAATGAATGTTTAGTTGACATAATTGTTTGGATTTTGTGATTCAAAATTGAGAAACTTTTAAAAGGCAACGTTTTTTATATTTTCTTCTTAATCTGATTTCAAATTTGAAAAGTTAAAATGTACCGTTACATTCGAAGAGACTAAATCTTTGATAAATTGAATATGCGTAAAATTATTTTATTTTTTTTCTAAATTAAAATATGTATAATATACTATAAATTTAATGTCAGTTTAAAATATAACAATCACACCAAATTATAACATAAATCATGTTCATAAATAAATCAATAATAGTTGAAGCTTAAGCTGATATTTAATCAGTAAACTATAACTATTTTAATGGTCTACTATTAAACAAAATTTGAAAATTTGTCGGAAAGGAAGCGTTTGAGGACGGGGTAAATTGTTATGGTTTTAAGTTACGATGCTCAAATTACAATTGTTTGCCTTTGCGGTGCACATTATTTTAGTTTGAGTTATAATAATAAGCGTTTGAGTTGTAAACAATTTTAGTTTGAGAAAAACAATGTTAAATATCAAAGTAAAGAATAAAAAAAATGATGAATGTAAAATAGTAAAAACAGTAGCAAATAGTAAATACGGTAGCAAATGAGAGTTTTGAAATAATGTTGATGATAACTAATTAAAAACTTTTAAATAGTATTTACCATAACAAGAGAAAGTTATTATAATCTTATGATAGTTTGCTTCTGAGACCTTAGTTCTTACCAAGTGTACTCCAATAAAGAATGGTTATTTCTATCAAATTTAGGAAAACATTCAATTTATGTCTTTAAACTTTGGTGTTTGTATTGATTTAAACCTTAAACTAATAATTATATCAATTTAGACCCTGAACTTTTATAAATGCATCAATTTAAACTCAGAATTATGTTTTACCCGAACATTTTTATGAAATTTGAGAATTTAAATTGATACATGTATGAAAGTTCAAGGTTTAAATTGAATGTATTTAAAAAATTTAAGGTTTAAATTAATACAACCTTCTTGAGAGTTTGAATTAATACAATTATTAGTTTATAGTTTAAATTAATACAGCCCAAAATCTAAGGATGCAAACTGATATTTGCACTAAAATTTATAAATTAAAATAAATATTAAAAAAAAAAGGAAAAAGAGAATAATCTTTCGTGGGGAGGAAGGAAAGATAAATCCTAAAAAACGAGGAGATTTGAGAAGTGACCGGGTATAGCCAGTGAAGGGATGGGAAGTGACCGGATATTGGAGGTGATTTCCTCATCACGGGTTATTGGATTCAACTACCGGTTTGAAAAAGATATAAAAACGCCATCAAATTGCCTCAAAAGTAAGCAAAGGACGTGGAAAATATCTCTCCTTATTTACCATTTTAATCATAACATTAATAATAATTAGGTTAAAATAATAATATTATTTCTAGTTTATTTAATTTTAATCTAATGTCTGTGTTTTTAATAATTCTTAAACTTACTTTTTTCCATTATGTTAGTTTGATTTTTTTTTCCATTCTATAAAAGTTAACTAATTTGAGAAACTAAGTTAAAAGTTAATTAAGAATTTATCGCTTGAGCATTTTAAATCATGTCAACTAAAATTAAAGAAACTCTAAATTACACATACCACAATTTTGTTTTAACCTAATTATTATCATTGACTTTCAATGTATTTTTTTTATTTTGATTTATTTTGGTATTTGTATTTTTCAAGATGTCTGTTTTTTAGTCTACGTACTTTTAATTTTTTGGTCTTTTCATTTTCATTTTTCATCTAATTCTTATGAGACTTAAAAATGGTCTAATACCTTTGAGGATCAAAATGAATAAAAGTAAAAAATAGAATATAAAAAAAAAACCGAAATTCAAAGTAGGGAGATTAAAATAAATATTTATTTAAAAAATTATATGAAAAATAGAATAACCTAATAATTATTAAATTTATCATTAAAAAGAAAACCCATAAATAAAAGAAGTCTCAATGATTTTCGTTTCTTTAAACCAATAATCTTTCCCTACATCATTAATCCGAACAACTCTTTTATTGCAATAGGGACTATGTTGCCAAAAGGGTTGATGCCCATGTTACAATTATTACAAATTGGATTATTCACAAATTAAATCTAACTTTGTTGATTAATTTATGTTAAAAAATCAATAACCCTTTTACTCTAAAGTCAAATTTACCTTTAAACTAAGTTAAGTCAAATCAAATTTTATTATAAACTAATTTCATGCTTGAAATAAGTTGCTTTAAGGAGATTTGTAAAATTGACTTTTTTTTTTGGGTAGGCAAGTCTATTGGATTATGTTTATTTTGAATGAATTTCAATACATTTTATATTGGATTAGTCATTTTTTGTGGACTATTTAATCATATACTTAGGATTAAATGTTAATTATGTAGATATTTTTTGTTAGATTTTTTTTTTTTATTGTTTTGGCTCGATTAGATGACAAGTTTACTACTTAATTTTTTGACAACCAACTATCCTCTTTTTTATTTTTAAATATTATATTAAAAATTATAAGATAAGAGAGAGCTCAACTCACAATCCATCAAAAGGATGCACTAATACCTAACCTGTTTTGTATAGTTAGATACAAACATTTTTTGATTGGGTGATTAACACAGCTACTACTTGACTTAGTGTTCGGATTGGCACATAGACCTAATGATCTCAAAATTTCTTGGACTTAGTCCCATTATTTACTTGTCTTGAGCTACTTCCAATAGTGAAGACTATCCCCAAAGACAACCATGAGTTATTTTAACATGTTTTGTTTTCACTCATATTGTTTATTAGAAAAAATTTCAGGTCATCTAATATAAAATTGCTTCAAGCCGAAAAGGAAGATACACCTTACAATTGGTAGATACACCTCATGATCCTCTCATTTAGATATGGTCTCAGTCATTCATGTACCTCTCATAAACTCGAATAATGCATATTATTCGTTGCATATCTTTTATCTTTAAAAGCTAGATTTAACCGTGTAACTATATTTATTACGAACCCATTTGATGGAGAAAAAAAAAATGAGAAGAGAAATAGCATATGGAAAAAGGGAAGGGCACAAGAATCATGGCTTTTCCTTTTAAGAGTTTGCTTTTGATTTCATTTTCATGCTCTTCTCTCTCTTTCATTTAAATGAATGCACATGTATTTAGATAGCCATATCTACCTATCCCATATGGCCTTTGTCTTCAAAATTAATAATAATTATAATAATAATAATTCAAAATTCCCATTTTGTCCTCGTTCCCCCCCAACCCTGCATTGCCATTTCTTCTAATTTTCATCTTTGCCTTTGCTTCTGTTTTCTGTTATGCCATCTCCTCTTCCTTCTTCTGCCACCTCACCTTTGCCATGTCATCTCTCTCTCTCTCTCTCTCTCTCTATATATATATATATATATATGGAAAAAATGTAATGTAAAAAAATAACAATAATTATTTTTAGATGTAAATTTATATATCTCCCATCCCATATAATGTAAAAGAAAAAAAAAAGTAAAAAATTACGCTGTTTTTTTATAAATATTTATATATCAACAAAATGTAACTTCAAAATAATAATAATAATAATATAACAATAATTTTGAGTTTTTTTTTAATAAGAATGATTTCGATGCATATAATTAATATAAATAGTAGTAAATAATAATTTTTAATATTTTATAGATATACATATAAAACTCACATAATAAAAATACTAAAACAAATTATATTAAATATTGCTTAATTTTTTTTATTTGTTGGGAAAATAAATAAAATAGTGGTTAACGTCAGCATAAATAATGGCAATACCTAAAGTCCGTTCCAACTATAACTTAAATATAATGTCTCCACGTGTCGAATCATGATTTGAAATCATTAAAAGGATGACTGTGCAAAGCCAGCTCAGCATCGATTTTATTTTAGTTATATAT
>JBBPDJ010000001.1:13398297-13410647 GCA_037974625.1 Cucumis cinereus | reverse complement strand
GATTCGATAAATGACTCATTGGGCATCGAGTAATCCATTCTTTTCATCTTTCAATTCAATTCTATGTGATCAATTTAGTTCTTTGTGAAGGAATATGAGTATTTGTTTAGTCGATAAACATATATTTTTTTAGCAAATACAAAGTATTTGTTATATTTTTTTTAGCAAATACAAAGTATTTGTTATATTTTTTTAGCAAATACAAAGTATTTGTTTAGTCGAGCACATTTTTCAGGTCTTGTATTTTAGATTTTTTAAAATCAAGCAAATTGTGTAAATTGTATTTTCTTTCAAATATGTATTTTAGACCTACCTCTTAATTTGTTAAAGTGTCTTTCTTTCGAATACATCATATGTGCTACTGTGTGTGCTACTGCAGTGCTTAGTAATTTTTTTCTATATAAGGTATTTGATTTTTTGGTCTTTAAGTTTATGACTAATATTAATATTTGTGGGTCTAAGTTTCTGAATAATAATTATTTTATATTTATGGTGAAAATTGGTTTTCTAATTTCTATGAAATTTGGACGATTCACGATTTTTAGGATTAATTTAAGTTTTATTTTGAAAATACTATGACAAATACATAGTATTTGCTTTATGTAATCTATAACAGAGTTATAGACGATAAATACATAGTATTTGTTTTACTTAGTCTATAACAAAGTCTTTTTTTAGGTGATAGTTCAGTATACTTATTAATATACTAATTTTTTCTTATATATTAAGTTTTATTTTTCTAATTTCTATGAAATTTGGGCGATTCAATGATTAATTTAAGCTTTATTAGTTACTAGATTTTTTAATAATAATTTGGGCGATTTACGGTTTTTAGGATGGTAATTTAAGTTTTTTTTTTTAAAAAAATATTAGTTACTAGATTTTTTTAATAATAGTTGTTTAGGAATAGAGTTAAGATTTGATAGTTAGGATTTGAATGATAGAAATAGTTGTTAAGATTTTAATAGTTGTTTAGGAATAGAATTTAAATTTGATATTTAGGAATTGAATATTAGAAATAGGTTAAGATTTGAATCTTAAATGATTTGAATTAGTTAGGGGTATTTGGATCAATCATTAATTCATAATTAATAATTTTAAAATTCATTTGCCATTTATATAATTTTAAAACTTTTTTTGCTGTTTTTCAAAATGAAATCTTATATTTTACTATTTTTCTTGTTGCCCCATTATAGTATTGTTTAGAAAAATGAGATGGGTATCCACCAATGTGTCTAAACGCATCAAGAGCATTGAATTCATAAGCAATCTTTGTTCTTTCGAGTATTGATATCAACAAATAGTAATAATATTATACTCTATTCTATAAACTATGGATAATGAAATGTGATTTTATAGATATTTGAATCCATGGATTGAATTACACCTTTTGATGAAGAAAGGACAAGAAAAAGTTTATTCCAACTTTTCCCACCCAAAATGCCCTTTGGCATTGGTAAAAGTAAAGTAATCTTTACTTTAGTCCTATATTTAAACCTCCCTTTTTAGAGTCAAATCCCATTATCCATTTATTACCATCATCTTTTTCTAATATTCATAACAATACACCCTCCCTATGTACTCCATGTGATAACACCTATTGAGAAAAAATTGATCACCAAATTCTTTTTTTGGTATAGAATCATTAGCCACGTTGTTTTATAATCTCTCAATGCGATTTGTCGTTCTCTACGTCTTGATCACTCCTAATGTCGCAGCTTGAAGCGATACTGTATGCTTAACATCGCCAATATGAATATCGTATTCTCCCAATGGAATTCTCTTCACCCCTAACTTATCCACAATGCTCAAATACTTACAAACATGAACATGGACTTGCAAACGTCGCTTTTCCCCAGCAACGAGGTGCAACTTCTCAAACGCCACCAATTGCTTGCGCGGTACCCACGTGGCACCACCAGCAGGTGGGGTGGAAAACACGAGCACTGTGTGGGAGCCATCTCTGTCTCCTTTGTTTTCCACGTCAACATATATGACTAAAGAGAGCTTTTGACATTTAGCATGAGTGACTCGAATGGCTTTGCCAGACAGGGTAGAAGTAGAGTGAGTTTGACGATGACCAGAAAGCGGAATGGAGACAATGGTAGGGGCTTTCACAATTGTGTGGATGAAATTAGTGTAACTCAAACCATGACCAAATTCATAAACCACTGGACCAGCGTAGAAACGATACGTTCGTCCGGGATATGATGAACTTGATCTCATTGCCATGTTTGTCATTGGTAAGTTCGAGAGGTAAGATTGTGGGTACCATGTCATTGGCAACTTTCCACCTGTAAAATAACAAAACAAATCATGAAAATTGCGAAGTTGAAATTTAATCAATATATTTTAGCATATGTTGTGTTCATCTTATATTATACCTGGGTTGGTTGTTCCAAACAGAACATCAGCAATGGCGGCTCCACCGGCTTGACCAGGGTACCCAACCCACAAAATGGCAGAAATTCGAGGATCATTCTTAGCAAAAGAGACATCAATGGGTCCACCAGACATTAAAATCACCACAATCGGCCCTCGAGAAGCGGCAGCAACTTTTAAAACAAGTTCTTGTTGTCGTCCCGGTAGTAAAAGTTCGTCTCTGTCTTTCGTCTCTGCCTCTACCGACTGGTCTAGCCCCATCACCAGAACCGTCGCATCGGCAGTGCCCGCAGCGGCGATGGCGTCGGTAAAGGAATGCTCTGTTGTACATGCCACATTATTGCAGCCTTTCCAATGGATCACCGTCGTATACCTCTTGATTCCTTCTAGTGGTGTTACATAGCCACATGCTACACCTAAATGTCAACAGTTGAACAATATGTTTGAGGTTAGTTTTGATGACTGGTTTTAAAATATTATAAACATATAATTTAACCCATCAAAATAAAAATAAGATCCAACGGTTTAGACTCCCTCATAAGTTACCAGCATAATTGCCCATCATGGTGACATTGACATCGGAGTTTGGCCCAATAACGGCAACGGTACGGTGGTGATGGGCGGATAAGGGCAGAACGGAGCGACGATTCTTGAGCAACACAATGCCTTGACGGGCTGCATCGAGGGCGAGCTGTTGATGGGACGGAGAACAGACGTTTTTAGGGCCTAATTTACCGTACGGCTGAGACGATGACGCTCCGTCGAACATCCCGAGTCTCATTTGAACGGTGATTGTGTTAGCAAGAGCATTGTTGATGTGAGTTTGAGTTAATAATCCTTTTTTGACAGCGTCCTCTGTGTGGACTGCTAGAAATGGTCCACAATCTAAGTCTAGGCCAGCTTTAATGGCGTCTGCCGCTGCCTCCTCCGCCGTGAACGTGTAGTGTTGGTTATCATAAAATACTCCAACAGAGTCGCAGTCCGACACAATGTAGCTGCAAAATCCCTAAATTCAGTCAAGATTCATATATTTCAATTTGATTTCATTTTTTTTTTTGAAAAAATTCACAAACAACATAAAAAATGGAGGTTGTTACAATCATCACAAACCTCGTCGTTCACAAGCAATTTATGCAACTTTTTTCAAAAAAAGGTTAAATGATTTTTCAATCATAATTAAATATATATATATTTTTTTAGTTCAACCACGGGTGGGGATAGATATTTTGAACATCTATCTTTTGGTTTATATGATATTTATTTGATAGTTAAGTTATGATCAAGTTGAAAATTAATACACGTAGTAAAATTAACTAACCAAATTAAATATAGTTAGTACTTAAATAGTAGTTATGTTATGATTTATTTCTTTAAGAAAACTGTATGTTTGAATCTTTACTCGATCATATTTTTTCGTAGTATAATATTAAAAATAAAATATAAATTAAAAAAAGAATAATATCATTGACCAAATTAGAAACTCACCCGTTGAGGCCCCATTGGTTGCGTATAGTTCCTTTAAGCAAATTAGGGTCAGCGCAGGTGGGGACACCGTTGACTTGGTTATAGGAACACATAACACTCGCCACTTTTCCTTCTTTCACACATTTCCTAAAAGGCACATCAAATGTGTCCACAATATCTTGTCTTGTGACCTATAGTAACACATTCAAATTAATTATTACTTTGAATTTGATAATTTTTTTTTTGTTCATTTTTCTCTTTTAAATTTTTATCAATTCATAAGCGAATTACTTATATAGTTATACCTTACCTTGGCATTGAAATGAAAGCGGTCAGTACCATTCCAATTGTCGAGATCGTAGGCTGTAAAGTGTTTGCAGCAAGCAGCGACTTTGAGGCGATCACCGTCGTTGTCTTGAAGGCCTTTGACATAGCTAGCAGCATACTCGCCAGCAACCACTGGATCTTCTCCGGGAGTTTCTTGGCCTCGACCCCATCGTGGATCTCGAAATATGTTTACATTTGGACTCCAATATGTCAATCCAGCTGCACCACCATTGTACATCGCCCTTGCTTCATCTGACACAACCTATGCAATGACCATGACGTCGTTGTTAAAAAACTTATTGAGATTTCGTTTAAAAACAACTATGAATCATAAATTTGTTAATCATTAAAAATCAGTTAAAATGTGTTATTTCAAGAGGTTTAGTTTAAGTATAGTTTTTATTTTTGTACATCTTAAAATTCTCATTTCGCCAAAACTATTGTACATCTTAAAATTCTCATTTTCGCCCATATATATGACTTGAAGGTTTAATTTTGAAAAAGTTTTATGTAATATTTTTTTTTAAATTTAAGGACTAAACTGAAAATAAAAGAATGGAAATCCTAATTAAATCTTGAAACATAAATTAATAAATACACACACTTAAATGATCAAATTTCAAAGAAAATTAGAAAATAATTAATTGAATGCATTAGCTTTGAAGGAAGGTATAAAGTTCGTTGGTAATACTTCAAAGCTGGTGTGGGACATGGGGAGACACAAAGAAAGAGATTATGCAATTATTAATTATTATTTTTTTCACTTTTTTTTTAATTTAAAAAATAGCTTTTAAAAGTGTTAATTAAGAGAAAAAGTTTATTTTTATTCTTAAACAACATTGACACGACAACATAAATAAAAAGAAATCCATACACTAACTTCTTATTAAAAAAAAAAAAAAAAGATTTGAATTCTATATTCGTTTTTCTTTTATGTTATAAAATATTTAATATACTATTTTAATATTTAACCAGATGTTTTATCCATTCAACTTGACCTCACCTTTTGTTCCGTCGACTTCATAATTTGAAGTCAAATAACTCATTTGGCTATAACCGTGTGTTCAATATTGAATTCACTTTCTCTAATATATTTTTAATAACTCTACCCATCAATCATCGTTGATAATTAATTATGATGGTTAGTCACAATCAACCATTTTATTTTGACTATTTCACTTTATTTTTTTAACACATGCATGTCAAGATTATGTATTTGGTTCGTATCGAAACAACTATTAAGTGAAATATAGTAACAAAATTCAAAATATATATTTTAAAAAAACTAGCCACCTTAAAAGATTGATTTGAAACAACTATATTAAGTGACAAATATAATAACAAGATTCAAAATATATGCATTTGTTTTATTTGAAAATTAGATATATAACATTTTCGTAAAATATAAAAAGCTGAATAATCTACTTAGATCCAAAGTGGAAGGATCAAAATAAAATTTGAAACTTATTTTTTTTTATGTTTATTAAAATCGTAGAGATAGAGAGAGAAAAAGATATTACCCGTCCAATAGCTTCCCAAAGGGACACATTGAATGAAGCAACGGTGGTAATGACCTGAGGGAAACTGGTGGCGCCGGGAAAATCGCCGCCGAACTTAGTACCGGGGCCAACATTCGAGACGCCGTGAAGGGCCTCCGACCACCACTCATACCCTTTAATCCCCAGCCGAGGCACCGCCGCCGCATTGTTCACCAGCAGCCGTACCTTCTCTTGCAATGTCAGCCGTCCAATCAAATCGTTTACCCTCTCCGGAATCGGCACCGCCGCCCTGCAGAACGGATACCGACTCGCCGCCGCGTCTTTTGGGTCGCAAGCAAATGGCTCCCGAGCCCCATCGCCGTGCCAGAACATTGCTAAGAGAATGATGAGTATTGGAATGATCCGGGCGGCGGTAGCCATGTTTGGATTAGAGAATTGGCTGTGAAAAGTGGCTTTAATGGCCAAACCATATATATAATATATATATATTACACAAATTAGAAGAAATTTGAAAAGAGGGGTATTTAATTTCTTTTTTTAATAAAAGGATAAAAAAGTAAAAAAAAAATAAAGGCATTTTTTTTGGAGGGTGACATTTGGGATTTTTTTATTAGATTTTAAAAGCATTTCCCCTCACATTCATAGGGTTAACTAACTCAACAAAATACAAATCATACCCAACACCTATTACCAAGAATTCAACATGTTAATTTGGCACCACAAAAAGGTGGTTGGGGAGTTTAACTAAATAATAAGAAATAAATTAAAAAATTTAAAATCAAACCTTTTCATTATTCAAAATATAAATAATTCCAAATTAAATCTTACATATAACCACAAATTCATTATTTAACCTATTCTCATTGTACCACTACCTACGTACTTACATCAATGGATTAAAAACATTATATTCTTTTACCTAAAACATTTGAGGTTTCATTGCTACTTCTTACATACTTCTTTAATGCTAAAAAATCTTCCGTTATTATCTCACGAAAAGAAAAAGAAAACCCTCAAGTTATTTTTAAAAACCTCTCAACTTTGTAAGTAATAAATAGATGAGTATGACACATTGAAAAATCGACCCAACTGAAAAGATTCGATCAAAATGAAGATTATGGGTCAGTAAAAAATGAGAAGATGTTCAATAAGAAAATTGACTATAGTCGATTTAATGTTAGTTTGATTAGAAAATTGACTATAGTCGATTTAATGGGTCAGTAAAAAATAAGAAGATGTTCATGAGACTTATATGATGTGATGTGATGGGCTTTTGTCTGGGAACGGAACGGAACGGCGCATTCCACTTCTTTTTCGTACACAATAATCATCACCGTAACCGTTTCCATCTCTTCTTCCTCAAGCTTAATATTATTCTTCGTTAAACTCATTTTCTTTTTTACTGATTTTAAATTTCTTTTCCAAAAGTTTCTTTTTAAGAAAAAAAAAATCCTTTTTCAGTAGACTTTAGAATTAAAACATACTTTTTTTTATTCTTTTTCTTTTATATATATATATATATATATTTATATAATTTGTTTGGTCATGCACAACAATATGTTATTATATGTGGTTGGGTGGTTGATAATGTGTGAGAGTTAATTAAGCAGTATAAAAGTAGATTTTCTTTAGACTTTAATTAATATAATTTGAATAATTGCAATTATAGTAATCAAACATAAAATATTAACTTATATGTAGATAATATAAAAAAAAAATTATAGATGTAACAAAATTTAGATTGAAGCTTATTATCGATAGACATATTACTAATAAAGTCTATCATCAATAGAGTTTATCAATTTTAAGAGAATCATGTATTTGGTTTTTCATATAACTTATGTTATATTTTAAATTATTTTAAAATGTTGTTATATATATATTAAATTATTAATTTTAAAAGTACTACCACTGCAATTACTTTATATAATATGGGGTTAAGTAGCTAGCCCATTAAATTAACAAAGTTTAGTATATATGTGAATCAAAAGCCTTATAAAGGATAAGTTATTACCTAAACATAATTATGAGATCTTTATTTTCATTAAGATGTTTGGTATGGTTGGTAAAATATTTAAATTCAATCTTAGGTAAATAGTTAAATTTAGTTGTAAAGCTTTTTATGGTATGCAATAGTTAGATGACATATATTTGTTTAAACTAACTCGATTTGAATATGACATTTTAAAATTTTAACTTATGCATTTCTAGATCGGCCAAATATACTACTTATTAAATTACTCAAAGTAACAAATATTGAATTAATTTGATCAATTTTGAAAGTAGAAGTTAGATTTTAGATGAAAGTTATGAATGAATTCCTTTGAAAGCCATAGAAAGAAAATGTAATATTATAATGGATTAACTTGACTTGTAATGCAAGAGAAGACAATGGAAGCCCATGCTGCAATGCTGCTGAAAAGAAATAATAATAATAATAATAATAATAATAATAATAATAATAATAATAATAATGCACATTACAATTAATATTTCACATGCAATAGGACATTGCCATTCTTTTTTTCCCCAACAAATAAAGAAATAAATAAAATAAAATTACATAATATTTTGTTGTAAAAAAAAAAAAGTAAAAAATAAATAAATTAATATATATAATAATGGAAGGGTAGAATAGGAATATTGTTGTTAGAAAGTGTACATATTAATAAGGGGTGCCCATAAGCAATTGCATAAGAGCATATGATATGATTTTTGTCTCCTTCCATTTGCTTCTTGAGGTGTGTGCTTGGTGCTTTGCTTTCTTCTCATTGGCCTTTTTCAGATCAACCTTATAATTTCTGCAATTTTTTATTTTTTAAAGATTACTTTCCATATAAAGTGAACCATTTTTTAACCTACTACCATTAAACCCTATTTTATTATTAAAAATAATAATAATATCATCACCCTTTTAAATTCTCACAATTTTAAATTTTAGATTAAATAACTTAAAATATCATAATATTGCACATCAATTTAATTCTATAGCAAAGACAGAGACAAATAGATCTAGATAAATGACTATTTTATTATTTGTTTTGACGACAACTCCGTAGAAAAAAGATTATATATTTGTTTTTACTTAAAAAAATACATATTAGTGTATCATAATTAAAAATTATTTTTTGCACATTCTTTTTTAGGCAAATATGTTTATCAATCATGTTATTCACTGCGAAAAAGTAATGTTAGATATTAAATGAATAATAATGTAGGGTGAGAATGAAGATGTCATTAATATGGTCTATGAACTTTTGTTGTTAATATGTCATCTTTGAGTGGGTAAATGGTTGGTTAATTATGTAGTAAAATTCAAATTAATGTAATAAATGGAACTAATTAAGTAGTTAAGAAAAGCATTTAACAGCCTCATGATTTCATTAGTTGGTGATTAGCTGCTAAATAACAACAATTATTTAGGAATTTTTATTTTTAGTTCCAAAAGTGTGGCGGAGAACTAACCCTCATTTTAAAATAATTAATGAGAAGAGGAAGAAAATCATTTGCTCATATATATTGGTATCATTATTTAGTAAGTTTTAATTATTAATTAAGTGTTTAGTGATTAAATTAAAATTAAAGGGTTAAAAATAGTTTAGTAAAACCCATCTCTATTTTTATTTATTTATTGAAAACTAATCCACGTCTATTATGTTTCTGAAGTGGAAAATTCAATCTCAACATTCTCATATTGATCGAGTGTAAAGGGAAAATGACAAATTATTAACCCTCTACTTAAACACACAGACAAAAATATGCCTTTCCCCCATCTGTTTTCCAGTCGCCCTACTGTTTTTTAGTTAGTTTTTTTTTTAATGATTTTGATACGTTGCCCGACTAGTACACGTCAGTAGCACCGAGAGGTCGTGTCGTTCTTGCTTTCAAGACAGTGGCCTTGTCCATGACACAACAATCTTCATCTAGAATAACAAGTTATATTCATGTTTGCATTTGGTAGGAGGATCTGTAGCTAGGACATCCAACTCTAACCTATAAACTTTCAGACTTTCTCATTTGGATTTTTGTAAAAATTCATCAATATTGTACATCAACTCTAATTGTTTATCTTGTAAAACTGACATTTTGAAAAAGTCTAGATGCGTGAGAATTGATGTCCAGATAAAATTTAAAGGTAATCGAAATGAAGAATAAAATTAAATAGAATTTAAATCGATTCAATTATAAGTATCACATGATATTTATCAACTAAACTTTGCATAAGAGTTCAAAATATAAATTGATATAATTATTAGAACACGGTTTTATCTAATGCGAAGCCTAATTAGTTTGCAACTTATATGAATTGATATTTTCTCTCCAACTAAATTCTACTTACTAAACCTATAATTTTACACCAGTAGTGCCAACTATGTCATACTTCATACATTATGTGTTGTTTTGTTTAGGTTTAATTTATATTATTATATCAATTAATCCTTCTAACAAACAATATAAACATGTCAAGTGAATTACACTCAACTGATATAATCTGTGTATCATCAACTTTAAGGTCAGAGGTTCAATTCTTTAACCTCATATATACTACAAACAATATAATATCAACATTAATAAAAAAAACAAAAAAAAAAAAAACTCTTTGTGTTACATTCTATATTAACTCTATTTCTTTTTTTTTTTTCAAATATATTCATTATATATGAAAACCACCTTAATAATAATAATAACAATAATGCACATGTGACATAATATGCCTTCCCAAAAGCCTTCAAAAGTTGAACAACCAATGAGAAAGTTTCTTCTCAAATTTCTTCTCTTTAATTGTATCCAAGCTTGGCTTCCAACCTCTGGCCGATAACTGTCTGCTCAAATACTCCGGCCTCCCCTCCGCCGCCGCCATCTCCATTTCCCATCCAACTTCTTCTCCTTCCATCTTCACAACATCTAATTCCTTTTTACTCTCCCCTCGGTACTCTCTCGTTGTCGATGTCGTCGTAGTTGTTGCCGTGCATGCCCTTGCAAACCAAGGGAGAACCTTAGAAGACGAAAGGAGGAGAGAGCGCGACCGTAAAGCCGAGTTCGCACATAGAAGAACACGACGGATTTCTTCCGACGACAATGATGCTGGCTTGCCTCCTCTTATGGGTAGCATCATATAAACCTTGTTGATAATATGATGAACCATAAATGATGATTTATCCACTTGAATATAATAATTCTAATTCCTAATAAAAATTAAAATAAGATTAAGAAAACCCTAGAAACCTCCTAAAATTAAGAAAGCAATTGTCATATGACAATTTAATATGAAGCTTATTGTTTTGACTAAATAAAAAGGTTAGAATAAACAGTAAAATACAAAGCTAAGCATATATAAAATCTGTATTGAAAAAAAACAGTGTATTAAACTTTCGAGTTCAGCAATGATTTAACAGACCTTGTTGGAGTTGAGTTTTTCATCGGCTGGCAACGGAGTCGGTCGTCTTCCTACAACGGTACTTTTGGAAATCTCGACGACAACCTGACGTGGATGTTCAAGCATCAACTCAGCCACTGTGAATGGCTCATTGAATTCTTGAATAGAACCATTGGAGAGAACAACTTTCCCGACACCGACAGAGGTGACGTTTCCCATCGGAAGTTGAGGTAAGAATTAAGGAGAGAGGATGGAATTATAAGAAGAGAGCTAGGAATAATGTTAGAGTTTGGGAGAGGATCGAGTTTGTTGAACAGCTCCATTAATTAGGGTTATTATTTTTGATATTAATGGTGGTGAAAATTAAAATTAGATGATTGTTGAGTGGTTGAGGTTTGAGTTTAAAGCAAGTTTGTTTTGTTGAAGAGAAAGGGAATGAAGAAATGATGATGATGAATGATGAAGGATCATTGTTGGGTTTCTTGAGATCTGGTCAACAACAAAGGGATTTGGTGGAAATTTTTAATAACTAAAGTCAATAAAATGGTTCAACTAGTACAATAACTATATTAACTAAATCATTTTAATTTCTTTTTCTTTTTAATTTAAACAATCAATTAATTAAGTGATCACCCTTTCTTATGTAAGAGAGGGGTTGAAAAATGTTTTTTTTCTTTTTAAATTAATTATATGAGTTAGTTTACCTAGTTGATTTTAGTATAGTTTGGAAAATAGGTCTAGATCAATTAGAAGATTAAATAAAAAAAGTGTTCGTTTATGTATGTCATCGGTTAAAAGGTCAGAATTTCAAACTTTTGCCTCAAAGAATTTTGAAATTAAAAATAATAATAATGAAAAAAATAACAACAATAAAAGGGATATTTGCAAATATAGCAAGTAAATTCAAAATATTAGTATATATAGCAACATTTTAAAAAAAATACAAATAGAGCAAAGTCTATCACTGATGTCATTAGTCAACACGTGTAAATATATTAAAGTCTATCACTAATAAACTCTATTAAAAATATTGATCTATCACTGATAAATTATAAGAGTTTATCAGTGATAAGCTTTGTTATATTTATAATTTTTTAAAAAGACCCTAAAAAAAAAGTGCTACATACCTGATTGAGAGCTTCTGGAGTAACTGGAAAGAAGATAAAAATCTTGAAACAACCGAAAGTTTAAGCAATGAAGACGAGGTATTATCTTTTAAAATATATTGTGATTCTGTATCTCAGCATGTTAATTGATTATCTGTGTTCATACAGGAAAGAGAGAACACAATGGAACCTGTA
>JBBPDJ010000001.1:13386447-13398197 GCA_037974625.1 Cucumis cinereus | reverse complement strand
ATCCTTTTATTCTTTAGAGTTCTATCAACAGTAATTCATTAGGTGACAAACCATATAAACCAATCTTTTAGCTTCTCGCACCCTAATGGAAAACAGTATCAACACCATATCCTATTTTGAAAGACTAAAATTTTCCATTTAGTTTGTACAGAAAATTTTGTCAACTTTGGTAGCTTAGTCTCCAACTTCTTAAAATGTTGTTGAAAGGCTTAAAGAAGTCATATTGTTTTACGAAAAGTCATCAAAGAATTTGGTAGCTTAGTCTCCAATTTCTTAAAATCCTCCAATCTTAAATGTACATCACACAACCAACACCTCAAGAAAATCTTAAAAGAATATGAAGAACATGTGATGTATAAGTTTGATGTTAGGTACTAAAATAATTGTAATGTGTTAATAATTCCTTCGAGAGATTGATGTAGGGCATCTTTTTGGCCTGTGTTATAGCTTTGAAGGGAAAAGTTTTCCATCCTTCTTGAACTAGCTAGTGTTTTCTTCATATTTCCACTGTAATCGTTCTTGGTTTGATTAGGTTGTAGACTTACATTTGATTATCAATATATTTATACACTACCACCTCTGTTTCGCCTATTGTTTGAATTTTCTAAGTTTCTGGTTGAAGGATCCTACATGCCCCCTCCACATTGTTATGTTTTGATGAAAACTTGACTTTTCCCTTGTTGTGCATATCTTTGTTAAGTTTAAGTTGTCATTTGTTTCATTGTATACGTAGAGTAATAATATAATGACAAACAAATATTTACTTTGAAATGTAATTGACTCTTCATTATGAATATACGAAACATTTTTCGATTTTTTGGATATGACATAAGACATCTATGTATGTATATATTGCTTATCTAATGCATTATTTTGTTTGAGTAACTTAAGACATTTCTATGTACATACTCATTATGTAATGCTTTCACATTTTTTGAGTACTATAAGACATTCGAAATTCAATGCACTCAGTTACTTACAATGGATTTGGTTAAAGGCCCGTAAATGGTAAGTTGACTTATATACGAACTTCAACTTCGTTATATCGTGAAACACTATACGACATTAAGTAAACTAAAAATTGTTGTTTTATTGTAGGACTTGGTTTGAAGGATGCTTTTGTTTGTAAAGTTATATGGGTGTATTTGAGGCAGATAGGTATGTATCTAAAGCATAAATCTATTAATTAATTAATGTATTTAGACACTATCGTCTCTCTTTTTCCTATTGTTGGGATTTTATGAGTTTAAGGTTCAAGGATCGTAGCTGCTTCCCTCCACATCGTTATGTTTCTACGAATACTTGTGTCCCCCCCATTGTGCATATTTTAGATAAATGATGTTCTACTATGAAATAAAAATATCGTTTCTGCCACCCTTTGCATATATGTCAATTGGTTTATGTTACAAACGTGTTAGATACTGATTTGATGAAGATATTGTTTGGTGCCTCTTTCCTTGTTCCATATATGAACACTTCTTTTGTCATTAGGAAAGTCATGAAAATATTGTTTGTTGCCCCCCTCCTTGCATATAGGTCAACTTTTGTAGGTTTCGAAGTGTTAGAATACAGCTTTCATTAATATATTGTTTGTTTTCCCATCCCCCCTTTTGCATATAGGTCCATTAGTTTAGCTTACAAACATGTTAGATACTGATTTGATGAAGACTCTTTGTTTAGGTCCATTGTTTGGTGCCTCTTTCCTTGTTACATATATGAAAACTTCTTTTGTCATTAGGAAAGTCATGAAAATATTGTTTGCTGTCCCTCTCCTTGCATATAGGTCAACTTTTGTAGGTTACGAAGTGTTAGAATACAACTTTTATTAATATATTGTTTGTTGTCCCCTCCCCCTTTTTGCATATAGGTCCATTGGTTTAGCTTACAAACATGTTAGATACTGATTTGATGAAGATATTGTTTGGTGCCTCTTTCCTTGTTTCATATGAACACTTCTTTTGTCATTAGGAAAGTCAAGAAAATATTGTTTGCCTTGCATATAGGTCAACTTTTATAAGTTAGGAAAGTGTTAGAATATAAATTTAATGAAGATTTTGTTTGCTGCCCCTTCCCCCCTTTTGCATATAGGTCAATTGGTTTAGGTTACGAACGTGTTAGAATATTAATTACATGAAGATACTGTTTGCTGCCGGCTTCTTACTCCCCCTCCCCTTTGCATTTAGGCGAATTGGTTTAGGATATATAAAAGAGTATGCAAACTTGTATTCCGCCTTGTTGTGCATAATGGTCTGGTGGATTCTTTTTTGTCACTTATATGTCGTATGAGAAAAACTAGTTGTTGCCATGCGATTGACTTACAAAAGTACATTGTGTGTGATTTGACCTCCGCTTCGTACATGTATGACCTCTAAATAATGTGTTGCATGAACATCTACCATTACGTGTTAATTTATATCGATATTTCATGTATTCAACGAAAGCTGGGAGCGTAGAAGCATGATACGATAGACAAGTTGAAGTTGTCATTTGTTAAGTTGTATTTTGTTACTCGTAGAAGCATGACACGATGAAAGATTGTAGTTTGTTAAGTTAAGTTGAAATTCTCATTTGTCTCCTTTCTTTCATTTGTGTCATTGTATAAGGAAAAATATTTACTTTCAAATGTAAATTGACGCTTCATTATGAATATATAGAACATTTTCGATTTTATGATTACTTTCCTCGCACTATTTATTTAATAATGACAATTACAATTACTTATCATCAATTGTAATTTCTTGACAAGAAACAAAAAACGTCAAATATAGTCAATACATGACAATGAAATTCGTGTTGCTATAGGAAATTTTTAATGACACAAAAAATGTGCATACACTATCAATTTGTAATAATAAAATAATGTTAGCAATGAACATATATTGACATAAATTTAATGTCACTGAAAATTAAACTGTGACGCTAATAAACTATCGTCAAAAGCACATAATTGAAAGAAAATATCCAATTTCGGCCTCAATGATGACAATTTTTTTGTGTCGACGACAACGTTACAACGACACATTTAAAATGACACTAAAGAGTAAATAATGACAAGCAAAAAATGTCACACAAGGATAAACAACGACGTGTTTTTCGTGGTGTCATTAAAAGTCCTATGTTGACAGTGGATACAAGGACGCAAAATATGTGTCACGAATTCTTTTCGTGTCGCGGTTTTTGTGTCGTTATATCCCAGTTTTCTTGTAGTGCTCGATGCCATGAATCTCGAAGATACAATTAAGAGAGAAAATGCAACAACCAATCAAGAAAACTCAAAAGCCATGATTTTTCTTTGTCATCACATTCATGAGGATATAAAATCAAAATATTTAACGATAAAAGATCCTCATATGTTATGGAGTAAACTGAAAGAAAGGTATGATAATTTAAAATTAGTTTATCTTCCTCAAGCTCATTATGATTGGATGCATTTGAGGCTACAAGATTTTTGATCAGTAAGTGATTACAATTCTGAACTATTGAAAATTAGTTCAAAATTGTTGCTATGCGGAGAAAAAATTACTGATGCAAACATGTTGGAAAAGACATTCTTTACTTTTCATATCTCGAATATGCTCCTGCAGCAGCAATATCGAGAGAAAGTTTTAAAAAATATTCTGAACTCATCTCATGTCTTTTTGTTGCTAAACAAAACAACGAGTTGTTGATGAAAAACCACAGATCCTGACCAACTAGAACAACCCCATTCTCTAAAGCGAATGTTGTGAATTTTAACTGTGGATGGAGTCGTGGTCGTGGTCATGGTCGAGGTAGAGATCATGGCAGAGGAAGAAATAATTATTATTTTCGTGGTGGTCGTTCTAATTATCCAAATTTCAAAAGAACCACAAAAGACAATGAATATTAAAGAAAAAGGTCCACAAAATAAAAATACCAAAGATAATGAAGAAGTTTGCTATCGATGTGGTATGACTGGACATTGGTCACATGTTTGTCGTACCTCGAAACATTTAGTTGATTTATATCAAGCCTCCTTAGAGAATAGAAAGGAAAAAAATGTGGAAGCAAATTGTGTCTATCAAGATAATGTTATATTTGATCCATCCAATCTAACTAATTTGGATGTGGCAGATTTCTTTGAATCTCGTGAAGGAAAGATCGACACAGTTGATGGAACAACAAGTGTTTCTTTTGATTTTGAAAACATCTAAAATAATGTTGTTGTTATTTTATTATTTATCTTCATGTTTTGTTTTGTTAATATTAACCTTTGTACATTCCAAGTGTTGTTTTACTTAATGTAATTATTTTCTTTTAATGAAGAAAGATGCATCATTTTCATATGTTGGGTGATTAAAAAATGAGCAAAGAAAATCTATGTCTGGTAGACAATGCAACCACACAGACAATACTTACAAATAAAAAATATTTTTCCAAATTGACAATGTTGAATGCAAAAGTAAATACAATATCAGGTTCTGCAAACTTAATTGAAGGCTTTGGAAAAACATATGTTATTTTGCCTAGAGGAATAAAATTAACCATTGAAAATGCATTGTTCTCTAGTCAATCAAAGACAAATCTACTGAGCTTAAAGATATACGTTGCAATCGTTATCATATTGAGACTGATAGAAAAAATAAGATAGAATATCTTTATCTTATCTCTACTGTCTCAAATGAATAACGTATATTAGAAGAGTTGTCTGCTTTATCTTCAGAATTAAATTATACTTATATACAAATAATTGAAACATATGCGAAAATGAACCTAAAGTTCATGAATCCAGATATATTTGTTATTTGGCATGACATATTAGGACATCTGGGGTCTATAATGATGAGTAGGATTATTGAGAATTCCAATGGACACCCATTAAAGAACCAGAAGATTCTTCAATCTAATGAATTATCATATGATGTTTGCTCTCAAGGTAAATTAATAGTTAGACCATTATCAACTAAAGTGGAAATTGAATCACCTACATTCTTAGAACGAATTCATGGTGATATATGTGGTCCTATTAACCCACCAAGTGGACCATTTAAGTTTCATGGTCTTAATAGACGCATCCAGCAAATGGTCACACGTGTGCTTATTATCAAGTCAAAATCTTGCATTTGCAAGATTACTTGCTCAAATAATTAAGTTAAGAGCACAATTTCTTGATTATACAATTAAGAACATTCGAATTGATAATGTTGGAGAATTTACATCCCAAACATTTGATAATTATTGTATGTCAATTGAGATAAGTGTTGAACATCCTGTAGCTCATGTCCATACACAAAATGGTTTAGCATAATCGTTTATAAAGTATTTGCAATTAATTGCTAAACCATTGCTTACGAGAGCTAATCTTCCTACATCTGTACAGGGACATGTTATTTTGCATGCTGCATCACTTGTACATATTAGGCCAGCAGCTTATCACAAGTACTCGCCATTATAATTAACATATGGCCATGAGCCAAATATTTTTCATTTGATAATTTTTGGGTATCCAATGTATCTTCCAATAGCTCCACCACAACGCAATAAAATGGGTCCTCAAAGGAGGCTAGAAATATATGTTGGATTTGATTTTTCATCAATTATTAAATATCTTAAACCTCTGACGGGTGATATATTTACTACACAATTTGTCGATTGTCATTTTAATGAGACAAATTTTCCAACATTAGGGGGAGGAATTCAAAAGTTCGAAAAAGAAATTACATGGAATGTACCCTTATTGTCTCATTTCGATCATCGTACAGATCAATGTGAACATGAAGTTCAGAAAATAATTCATTTGCAAAATATAGCAAATATGTTACTAGATGCATTTGTAGAAGCAAAGAAAGTAACTAAGTCGCATATACCAGCTGCAAATGTCTCATCAAAAATTGATATTCCAACACAACAAGTAGTTATTAATGAATATGGAGCATGCCAGAAGCGTGGTAGACCAGTAGATTCCAAAGATAAAAATGCTTGAAAAAGAAAGGGAATTAATAACTCGATTAAGGATACAGATGTTTCAGAAGAAATTCGAAATTTGAATCTTGACAAGAATATTGAAGAAGATAAAGCAATTGAGGGTAATAATGAGATTTTGATAAACATGTCACGACAAGAAAAAGATGGAACCGAACTGATGTAGTTGTTAATAACATTTTTGCATATAATGTTGCTCTTGATATTATATATGAAAATGAGGATCATGAACAAAAATTTATTGAAGAATGTCGACAGAGAAAAGATTAGTTTTTCTAGAAAGAAGCAATTGAGGCAGAATTAAAATCACTTTCAAAATGTCAACTTTTTAAACCAGTAGTTCAAACACAAGAAGGTCAGAAACCTGTGGGATACAAATGGGTATTTGTGAGGAAAAGAAATAAAAATAATGAGATCACAAGATATCAAGCAAGACTTGTTGCACGAGGTTTTATCAAAGACTTGGTATTGATTATGAGGAGACATATTCTCCGGTGGTGGATGCAATCACATTAAGATTTTTAATTGGTCCGACTTTGTATGAAAATCTTGACATGCATATCATGGATGTAGTCACAACATATTTATATGGATCTCTTGATAATGATATTTATATGAAAGTTCCAGAAGGATATAAAATACCTGAAACATATAAATCAAGTTGCCAATAACTATATTCAATAAAGTTACAAAGATCACTATATGGATTGAAACAATCAAGACGAATGTAATCGTCTGAGTGGATATTTGTTGAAAGAAGAATATCAAAATAATCCAATATGTTCATGTGTTTTTATAAAGAAATTACAGTCAGAATTTGCAATTATAACTATATATGTTGATGGTTTAAATATAATTGGAACTCCTGAAGAGCTTTCAAAGGCTATAGAATATCTTAAGAAAGAATTTGAGATGAAAGATCTCGAAAAAACAAAATTTTGCCTTGGCTAGCAAATTGAGCATTTAACAGATGGAATATTTGTTCATCAATCAACTTATACAGAAAAAGTCTTCAAAAGATTTTATATGGATAAAACACATCCATTAAACATTCCAATTCAAGTCCATTCACTAGATGTGAAGAAATATATATTTCGACCTCGAGATGATAATGAAGATCTTCTTGGTCCAGAAATACTATATCTTAGGGCAATAGGTGCACTTATGTATCTTATTAATAATACAAGAAAAAATATTGCATTTTCACTAAATTTATTAGCTAGATACAGTTCATCTCCAACAAAAAGACATTGGAATGGAATTAAGCATATACTTCGTTATCTTCGAAGAACGATCAATATGGGTTTGTTTTATTCAAATAAATCAAATTTTGACTGAGTTGGTTTTGCAGATTCAGGATATTTATCTAATTCACATAAAGCTAGATCTCAAACAGGTTATCTATTCACATGTGGAGGAACTGTTATATCATGGCGATCAGTGAAACAGACCATAACAACCCACCTCCTCAAATCATGCTGAAATTCTTGCAATACACAAGGTGAGTCGAGAATGTATATGGCTAAGATCAATGACTCAGCACATTTGTGGAACATGTGGCTTGTCTTCAAGTGAAAATCTTCCAACGACACCATACAAAGACAACACGACATGTATAGCTCAAATCAAAGGAGGTTACATTAAAGGTGATAGAACAAAGCATAATTCACCAAAGCTTTTCTACACTCATGATCTTGAAGAAAATGACGACATCACAGTACAACTTGAATCCGGCAGACGTATTTACAAAATCATTACCTACCGCAACCTTTGAAAAATTTGCACACAACATTGGTATGCGGCGACTTAAAGATCTCATGTGATGTTTCCATGAAGGGGAGTAAATTGTATATATGTAAGTGTCTAAGTTATATGAAATATGTACTCTTTTTCCTTCACTAGGATTTTTTTCCCATTGGATTTTTTCTAGTAAGCACTACAAGAAATTTAGCTTTTAGTGGCGCATCGAAAACGTCACTAAAAGTACAAAAAACGTCGCTAAAAGTATTAGCGACGCAACCCCTCGCGTCGCTAGGACTGTCGCTGTATCCGCGTAGCTAAAAGTTTTAGCGACGCAATGCTTGCGCGTCGCTAAAAGTTCACTTTTAGTGACATATACGCGTCGCTAAAAGTCCACTTTTAGTGACATATTGTTCGTTACTAATTAATTTTTATAGCGACATCATACATATGTCATTAAATGTATACTTTTAGCGACATACACTATTGCGCCACTAAAAATGTGACGTTATTTTTTTAAAAAAGACCTATGATTTACCGACGTAAAATTCATTTCTTTGCAAGCCCATTAACAAGCTAGCTATTTTACAATGGCTCATTTCTATATTAACAAAAGCTAAGGCACTCTAACACATGTCTAAAATGAACATCAAAATATCTATATCATTTTGGGGGGGGGGGGGGGGAGGCATTGAAAAGCACAAAAGAGGAAATTAAACATTCACAAAACAACAACTAATGATTGTTGGTAGCAAAATCATACAAGAATGAAACCGACGCACCATACTTTCAAACAAAAAAATTCTCAAAATGAGACTAAAACAACTTCCAATGGCAAAAAAATCTACAAAACAAGGATGAACACCAAATAGTTCCCATACACTAAATATAAATTGCTTCCTTACAAGGTGAGTGTCGCAAAAGGTTAGAGTGAGTGTAACTCAAGCATGCATTCAGTTTAGTAATGTTTTATGATGCAGGGTCGAATGACAAATCTGTCCCAAGGATGGGGAATGGAGAAGTCATCCCTTTCAATTGTTAGCAAACTACAGAAGATCATCAATTTATTTTTTCCTACTAACATTACATAACTTAAAAAGTAAATTTATTAGTACCTTGTCAGATCTCTAGTCAGGAACCCGAAAGCTAAAAATTGTCTTCAACCTACATATCGCAACAAAAGAAAAGTATAGACATCAAAAGTAATCAGATATCAAAGACCAAAATTGTGAACGTGAATACAAACGAAAGAGAATAGCTATAATAGTGGAAAATAGGAGAATGAAATAAAACGGCGATCGGGAAGATTCTCATCCATCCTCTTTATCTCTAGCCAAATGGTCTGGCAGTATTTTCTAATAAAGCGCTCCCAGAGAGCTTATTCATTTCTGTTGTCTTCAACATAAAAATTGATCGCTTCATAAAAGGAATATATATTGGACAACAAATTGAAGGGAGATCGACAGACACAAAATGCAATAGAGGCATCTTAGTACAAAAGTACAAAACAATAGGAATGAACTAGAATTGGTATGCCTAGGTGAAAAGGTACTAGTCAAGAACCTCAAGTTTAAATCTTGGACATAAAAGAATATGCTTCCATCATCCATCTTTCCCATTACAAGGTTAATACAAACGTAAAACTTAAGAATTAAAAGGAAATACTAAATATATCTTATCAAAGTGAATATCAATTAAACATGTGCTTTTCTTGATATTCAAAATTTGCTTGAAATAATAAATGAGAAAAAAAAATTAATATCAAACAATGTTTTATTTCATCTTCAAACTTCACGAGGAAACAAGTTACCATATACGTTTTTATCTTGCTTGATAAACACGCAAGAATTTTTAAATTGTGCCCTAAAATGCAAAAAACATAAACGTTGAAATTCCTTCCAAAAATCCCATAATCAATCAAACTACAAAACCGAAGGACCCATGGCCCATACCAGCTTAATCAGTAAATGTTCATGTAAATTTGCATCTAATTCATGTTAATAATCATGAGTAAATGTTCCTTTACAACAAACACCCCATTGACATAGAGAAAGACGAGAGTAAGCAGAATTAACATACCTTAGCATAGTAGTCCTTCCAAACTCTACGAGCAATCTGGTGGCCTCCTAAATCAAACGCCTTAAACTTAAGTTTTCCGATGCTCAACTCCTCTGAAGTAGGATATTGTTTGGCTAATGTTGTACTAACCTCTGAAGCATATAAGAAACGACGTCATCACAGCTTCAATCCAAGGTGGGAAAAAAATCACAAATAATAAATCAGATTTGGGCGTCGAAACCGTGCACCAGAAGAAAGCCATGAATAATTTTCACCTTATGTAATCGAATTGTTATACCACATCAAGTAAGATAACTCTTCAATCTTTGTCCTCATCTCACCGATCAATCAACAATTTTCAGATTAAAACATAAAAAATCTCCAGTACATGAAGCTAAGTCGCAAAAAATAACAATTCACAGAAAGAAAAAAAAAGAATGATGAGAGAGAGAAAAGAGAGACCTCAGATTAAAACTTTGTCGCACGGGTATGTGAAAAACTTTCAAAGTCGCGCGGGTCTGCCTTCGTTTGCCGTTGAATTCACAAAAGAATCGTCGTCGTCCGCCATCGAAGTTGCAAACCAATCGCCGTCGCAAAATCACTGTCGCAAACCAATCGAAGTCGCAAAATCGCCGTCAAAGTCGCAGAATCACCATCGAAGTCACAGAAATCGTCGTCGTCCGAACCTGCGTGTTCGTCGTCGTCCGTCGCAAGCTTCATGTGAGCCATCGTCTGCCTCGTTCATCCGCCGTAGTCTGTCGGCTGTGGGTAGTATTGGTGATGGGTGAGCGTGAGGGTGAGCATGAGGGTTCGTGAGGTTTGGGGAGGGTTAGGGAGAAATATTGTTTTTCTTTTTTGTTTAATGAAAACAAGAGGAGGGAAATAAAAAACTAGGGAAAAATTATTTTTGGAAAACTTTTAGCAACATTCATGTTTGTTGCTAAAAGTAATTAACCTTTAGTGACATTTTGCAAATTCTTTTAGTGACACCGACTAAAATTGTGTCGCTAAAAATAATCTTTTGTGACACTTTTTTTTTTGCGTCGCTAAAGCTAACCTTTTAGCGACAAAAATGACTCGCGCCACTAAAATTTTGTCACTGAATATTGAATTTCTTGTAGTGAAGGTTTTAACGAGGCATATTTTATATATGTAATGGACATCTAAGGGGGAGTATTATAAATATTACAAATATAGATACCCCATTATAATGTTTAGTGTCCAAAATGTCATGTGGCATGTTTTCATTACCACATATGTTAACCATGTGTCATATATTCTCTTATGGTTAATGTCCATGTAAGTCATCTCATGCATGCCAAATTGTCTATAAATAGTGGCTTTTGGTGGAATTTGTTAGATACACGTTGGAGAGAAATCCAAATAAATAGGAGAAAGTGGAAGAATTTTGAGTGGAGAATTTTGAAGAAATTTTATATTCTCTTTCCTATTTTCTTTTTTATTTTCTTTATTTGTTATTTTATTTTAATATTATTTTTCGATATCCGTATTCTCGTTGTGCTTCATTTTCACAATATGTTCAATATTATAAATGTAACATCCCAAATTTTAAGATAATTTTTTATTTTATTAATTATCAATATCTTGTTTAATATATGAGTTAAGTGAATTATGTGATTTTGTTAGTTGTTTTGTTTGAGATGTATTTGGTTTATTTTGAAGAGATTTGGAAACTTATTGGGTGGATTGCTGATTTTTATTTGGTTTTATTTGAATATTTGTGTTTGAGGAAAGAGAAAAGTGAGTTTTGAATGAACAGAGAGAAAATTATATTAAAAATAATCTGAATAAACAATATGTTCACTAATTTGTAATAAATCATGCCACAATCTAAATCATTACAGAATAGGGCTTATTGTATTATAAAAGGAATAAAAGGATAAGTGTGTCATTGCAAATTTATTTGACCAAAAAGCCTTTGGCATCAAACTTAAAAGTAGCTATCAATATTCAATATGCAAGAAGAGTGGACTTTGGATACAGCTCCCCCC